>CAKOGD010000052.1:0-44529 GCA_933228885.1 Leistus spinibarbis | reverse complement strand
CGTAAAACTAAAACTAAAACTAAAACTAAAACTAAAACTAAAACTAAAACTAAAACTAAAACTAAAACTAAAACTAAAACTAAAACTAAAACTAAAACTAAAACTAAAACTAAAACTAAAACTAAAACTAAAACTAAAACTAAAACTAAAACTAAAACTAAAACTAAAACTAAAACTAAAACTAAAACTAAAACTAAAACTAAAACTAAAACTAAAACTAAAACTAAAACTAAAACTAAAACTAAAACTAAAACTAAAACTAAAACTAAAACTAAAACTAAAACTAAAACTAAAACTAAAACTAAAACTAAAACTAAAACTAAAACTAAAACTAAAACTAAAACTAAAACTAAAACTAAAACTAAAACTAAAACTAAAACTAAAACTAAAACTAAAACTAAAACTAAAACTAAAACTAAAACTAAAACTAAAACTAAAACTAAAACTAAAACTAAAACTAAAACTAAAACTAAAACTAAAACTAAAACTAAAACTAAAACTAAAACTAAAACTAAAACTAAAACTAAAACTAAAACTAAAACTAAAACTAAAACTAAAACTAAAACTAAAACTAAAACTAAAACTAAAACTAAAACTAAAACTAAAACTAAAACTAAAACTAAAACTAAAACTAAAACTAAAACTAAAACTAAAACTAAAACTAAAACTAAAACTAAAACTAAAACTAAAACTAAAACTAAAACTAAAACTAAAACTAAAACTTAAACTTAAACTTAAACTTAAACTTAAACTTAAACTTAAACTTAAACTTAAACTTAAACTTAAACTTAAACTTAAACTTAAACTTAAACTTAAACTTAAACTTAAACTTAAACTTAAACTTAAACTTAAACTTAAACTTAAACTTAAACTTAAACTTAAACTTAAACTTAAACTTAAACTTAACTTAAACTTAAACTTAAACTTAAACTTAAACTTAAACTTAAACTTAAACTTAAACTTAAACTTAAACTTAAACTTAAACTTAAAACTTAAACTTAAACTTAAACTTAAACTTAAACTTAAACTTAAACTTAAACTTAAACTTAAACTTAAACTTAAACTAAACTTAAACTTAAACTTAAACTTAAACTTAAACTTAAACTTAAACTTAAACTTAAACTTAAACTTAAACTTAAACTTAAACTTAAAACTTAAACTTAAACTTAAACTTAAACTTAAACTTAAACTTAAACTTAAACTAAACTTAAACTTAAACTTAAACTTAAACTTAAACTTAAACTTAAACTTAAACTTAAACTTAAAACTTAAACTTAAACTTAAACTTAAACTTAAACTTAAACTTAAACTAAAACTAAAACTAAAACTAAAACTAAAACTAAAACTAAAACTAAAACTAAAACTAAAACTAAAACTAAAACTAAAACTAAAACTAAAACTAAAACTAAAACTAAAACTAAAACTAAAACTAAAACTAAAACTAAAACTAAAACTAAAACTAAAACTAAAACTAAAACTAAAACTAAAACTAAAACTAAAACTAAAACTAAAACTAAAACTAAAACTAAAACTAAAACTAAAACTAAAACTAAAACTAAAACTAAAACTAAAACTAAAACTAAAACTAAAACTAAAACTAAAACTAAAACTAAAACTAAAACTAAAACTAAAACTAAAACTAAAACTAAAACTAAAACTAAAACTAAAACTAAAACTAAAACTAAAACTAAAACTAAAACTAAAACTAAAACTAAAACTAAAACTAAAACTAAAACTAAAACTAAAACTAAAACTAAAACTAAAACTAAAACTAAAACTAAAACTAAAACTAAAACTAAAACTAAAACTAAAACTAAAACTAAAACTAAAACTAAAACTAAAACTAAAACTAAAACTAAAACTAAAACTAAAACTAAAACTAAAACTAAAACTAAAACTAAAACTAAAACTAAAACTAAAACTAAAACTAAAACTAAAACTAAAACTAAAACTAAAACTAAAACTAAAACTAAAACTAAAACTAAAACTAAAACTAAAACTAAAACTAAAACTAAAACTAAAACTAAAACTAAAACTAAAACTAAAACTAAAACTAAAACTAAAACTAAAACTAAAACTAAAACTAAAACTAAAACTAAAACTAAAACTAAAACTAAAACTAAAACTAAAACTAAAACTAAAACTAAAACTAAAACTAAAACTAAAACTAAAACTAAAACTAAAACTAAAACTAAAACTAAAACTAAAACTAAAACTAAAACTAAAACTAAAACTAAAACTAAAACTAAAACTAAAACTAAAACTAAAACTAAAACTAAAACTAAAACTAAAACTAAAACTAAAACTAAAACTAAAACTAAAACTAAAACTAAAACTAAAACTAAAACTAAAACTAAAACTAAAACTAAAACTAAAACTAAAACTAAAACTAAAACTAAAACTAAAACTAAAACTAAAACTAAAACTAAAACTAAAACTAAAACTAAAACTAAAACTAAAACTAAAACTAAAACTAAAACTAAAACTAAAACTAAAACTAAAACTAAAACTAAAACTAAAACTAAAACTAAAACTAAAACTAAAACTAAAACTAAAACTAAAACTAAAACTAAAACTAAAACTAAAACTAAAACTAAAACTAAAACTAAAACTAAAACTAAAACTAAAACTAAAACTAAAACTAAAACTAAAACTAAAACTAAAACTAAAACTAAAACTAAAACTAAAACTAAAACTAAAACTAAAACTAAAACTAAAACTAAAACTAAAACTAAAACTAAAACTAAAACTAAAACTAAAACTAAAACTAAAACTAAAACTAAAACTAAAACTAAAACTAAAACTAAAACTAAAACTAAAACTAAAACTAAAACTAAAACTAAAACTAAAACTAAAACTAAAACTAAAACTAAAACTAAAACTAAAACTAAAACTAAAACTAAAACTAAAACTAAAACTAAAACTAAAACTAAAACTAAAACTAAAACTAAAACTAAAACTAAAACTAAAACTAAAACTAAAACTAAAACTAAAACTAAAACTAAAACTAAAACTAAAACTAAAACTAAAACTAAAACTAAAACTAAAACTAAAACTAAAACTAAAACTAAAACTAAAACTAAAACTAAAACTAAAACTAAAACTAAAACTAAAACTAAAACTAAAACTAAAACTAAAACTAAAACTAAAACTAAAACTAAAACTAAAACTAAAACTAAAACTAAAACTAAAACTAAAACTAAAACTAAAACTAAAACTAAAACTAAAACTAAAACTAAAACTAAAACTAAAACTAAAACTAAAACTAAAACTAAAACTAAAACTAAAACTAAAACTAAAACTAAAACTAAAACTAAAACTAAAACTAAAACTAAAACTAAAACTAAAACTAAAACTAAAACTAAAACTAAAACTAAAACTAAAACTAAAACTAAAACTAAAACTAAAACTAAAACTAAAACTAAAACTAAAACTAAAACTAAAACTAAAACTAAAACTAAAACTAAAACTAAAACTAAAACTAAAACTAAAACTAAAACTAAAACTAAAACTAAAACTAAAACTAAAACTAAAACTAAAACTAAAACTAAAACTAAAACTAAAACTAAAACTAAAACTAAAACTAAAACTAAAACTAAAACTAAAACTAAAACTAAAACTAAAACTAAAACTAAAACTAAAACTAAAACTAAAACTAAAACTAAAACTAAAACTAAAACTAAAACTAAAACTAAAACTAAAACTAAAACTAAAACTAAAACTAAAACTAAAACTAAAACTAAAACTAAAACTAAAACTAAAACTAAAACTAAAACTAAAACTAAAACTAAAACTAAAACTAAAACTAAAACTAAAACTAAAACTAAAACTAAAACTAAAACTAAAACTAAAACTAAAACTAAAACTAAAACTAAAACTAAAACTAAAACTAAAACTAAAACTAAAACTAAAACTAAAACTAAAACTAAAACTAAAACTAAAACTAAAACTAAAACTAAAACTAAAACTAAAACTAAAACTAAAACTAAAACTAAAACTAAAACTAAAACTAAAACTAAAACTAAAACTAAAACTAAAACTAAAACTAAAACTAAAACTAAAACTAAAACTAAAACTAAAACTAAAACTAAAACTAAAACTAAAACTAAAACTAAAACTAAAACTAAAACTAAAACTAAAACTAAAACTAAAACTAAAACTAAAACTAAAACTAAAACTAAAACTAAAACTAAAACTAAAACTAAAACTAAAACTAAAACTAAAACTAAAACTAAAACTAAAACTAAAACTAAAACTAAAACTAAAACTAAAACTAAAACTAAAACTAAAACTAAAACTAAAACTAAAACTAAAACTAAAACTAAAACTAAAACTAAAACTAAAACTAAAACTAAAACTAAAACTAAAACTAAAACTAAAACTAAAACTAAAACTAAAACTAAAACTAAAACTAAAACTAAAACTAAAACTAAAACTAAAACTAAAACTAAAACTAAAACTAAAACTAAAACTAAAACTAAAACTAAAACTAAAACTAAAACTAAAACTAAAACTAAAACTAAAACTAAAACTAAAACTAAAACTAAAACTAAAACTAAAACTAAAACTAAAACTAAAACTAAAACTAAAACTAAAACTAAAACTAAAACTAAAACTAAAACTAAAACTAAAACTAAAACTAAAACTAAAACTAAAACTAAAACTAAAACTAAAACTAAAACTAAAACTAAAACTAAAACTAAAACTAAAACTAAAACTAAAACTAAAACTAAAACTAAAACTAAAACTAAAACTAAAACTAAAACTAAAACTAAAACTAAAACTAAAACTAAAACTAAAACTAAAACTAAAACTAAAACTAAAACTAAAACTAAAACTAAAACTAAAACTAAAACTAAAACTAAAACTAAAACTAAAACTAAAACTAAAACTAAAACTAAAACTAAAACTAAAACTAAAACTAAAACTAAAACTAAAACTAAAACTAAAACTAAAACTAAAACTAAAACTAAAACTAAAACTAAAACTAAAACTAAAACTAAAACTAAAACTAAAACTAAAACTAAAACTAAAACTAAAACTAAAACTAAAACTAAAACTAAAACTAAAACTAAAACTAAAACTAAAACTAAAACTAAAACTAAAACTAAAACTAAAACTAAAACTAAAACTAAAACTAAAACTAAAACTAAAACTAAAACTAAAACTAAAACTAAAACTAAAACTAAAACTAAAACTAAAACTAAAACTAAAACTAAAACTAAAACTAAAACTAAAACTAAAACTAAAACTAAAACTAAAACTAAAACTAAAACTAAAACTAAAACTAAAACTAAAACTAAAACTAAAACTAAAACTAAAACTAAAACTAAAACTAAAACTAAAACTAAAACTAAAACTAAAACTAAAACTAAAACTAAAACTAAAACTAAAACTAAAACTAAAACTAAAACTAAAACTAAAACTAAAACTAAAACTAAAACTAAAACTAAAACTAAAACTAAAACTAAAACTAAAACTAAAACTAAAACTAAAACTAAAACTAAAACTAAAACTAAAACTAAAACTAAAACTAAAACTAAAACTAAAACTAAAACTAAAACTAAAACTAAAACTAAAACTAAAACTAAAACTAAAACTAAAACTAAAACTAAAACTAAAACTAAAACTAAAACTAAAACTAAAACTAAAACTAAAACTAAAACTAAAACTAAAACTAAAACTAAAACTAAAACTAAAACTAAAACTAAAACTAAAACTAAAACTAAAACTAAAACTAAAACTAAAACTAAAACTAAAACTAAAACTAAAACTAAAACTAAAACTAAAACTAAAACTAAAACTAAAACTAAAACTAAAACTAAAACTAAAACTAAAACTAAAACTAAAACTAAAACTAAAACTAAAACTAAAACTAAAACTAAAACTAAAACTAAAACTAAAACTAAAACTAAAACTAAAACTAAAACTAAAACTAAAACTAAAACTAAAACTAAAACTAAAACTAAAACTAAAACTAAAACTAAAACTAAAACTAAAACTAAAACTAAAACTAAAACTAAAACTAAAACTAAAACTAAAACTAAAACTAAAACTAAAACTAAAACTAAAACTAAAACTAAAACTAAAACTAAAACTAAAACTAAAACTAAAACTAAAACTAAAACTAAAACTAAAACTAAAACTAAAACTAAAACTAAAACTAAAACTAAAACTAAAACTAAAACTAAAACTAAAACTAAAACTAAAACTAAAACTAAAACTAAAACTAAAACTAAAACTAAAACTAAAACTAAAACTAAAACTAAAACTAAAACTAAAACTAAAACTAAAACTAAAACTAAAACTAAAACTAAAACTAAAACTAAAACTAAAACTAAAACTAAAACTAAAACTAAAACTAAAACTAAAACTAAAACTAAAACTAAAACTAAAACTAAAACTAAAACTAAAACTAAAACTAAAACTAAAACTAAAACTAAAACTAAAACTAAAACTAAAACTAAAACTAAAACTAAAACTAAAACTAAAACTAAAACTAAAACTAAAACTAAAACTAAAACTAAAACTAAAACTAAAACTAAAACTAAAACTAAAACTAAAACTAAAACTAAAACTAAAACTAAAACTAAAACTAAAACTAAAACTAAAACTAAAACTAAAACTAAAACTAAAACTAAAACTAAAACTAAAACTAAAACTAAAACTAAAACTAAAACTAAAACTAAAACTAAAACTAAAACTAAAACTAAAACTAAAACTAAAACTAAAACTAAAACTAAAACTAAAACTAAAACTAAAACTAAAACTAAAACTAAAACTAAAACTAAAACTAAAACTAAAACTAAAACTAAAACTAAAACTAAAACTAAAACTAAAACTAAAACTAAAACTAAAACTAAAACTAAAACTAAAACTAAAACTAAAACTAAAACTAAAACTAAAACTAAAACTAAAACTAAAACTAAAACTAAAACTAAAACTAAAACTAAAACTAAAACTAAAACTAAAACTAAAACTAAAACTAAAACTAAAACTAAAACTAAAACTAAAACTAAAACTAAAACTAAAACTAAAACTAAAACTAAAACTAAAACTAAAACTAAAACTAAAACTAAAACTAAAACTAAAACTAAAACTAAAACTAAAACTAAAACTAAAACTAAAACTAAAACTAAAACTAAAACTAAAACTAAAACTAAAACTAAAACTAAAACTAAAACTAAAACTAAAACTAAAACTAAAACTAAAACTAAAACTAAAACTAAAACTAAAACTAAAACTAAAACTAAAACTAAAACTAAAACTAAAACTAAAACTAAAACTAAAACTAAAACTAAAACTAAAACTAAAACTAAAACTAAAACTAAAACTAAAACTAAAACTAAAACTAAAACTAAAACTAAAACTAAAACTAAAACTAAAACTAAAACTAAAACTAAAACTAAAACTAAAACTAAAACTAAAACTAAAACTAAAACTAAAACTAAAACTAAAACTAAAACTAAAACTAAAACTAAAACTAAAACTAAAACTAAAACTAAAACTAAAACTAAAACTAAAACTAAAACTAAAACTAAAACTAAAACTAAAACTAAAACTAAAACTAAAACTAAAACTAAAACTAAAACTAAAACTAAAACTAAAACTAAAACTAAAACTAAAACTAAAACTAAAACTAAAACTAAAACTAAAACTAAAACTAAAACTAAAACTAAAACTAAAACTAAAACTAAAACTAAAACTAAAACTAAAACTAAAACTAAAACTAAAACTAAAACTAAAACTAAAACTAAAACTAAAACTAAAACTAAAACTAAAACTAAAACTAAAACTAAAACTAAAACTAAAACTAAAACTAAAACTAAAACTAAAACTAAAACTAAAACTAAAACTAAAACTAAAACTAAAACTAAAACTAAAACTAAAACTAAAACTAAAACTAAAACTAAAACTAAAACTAAAACTAAAACTAAAACTAAAACTAAAACTAAAACTAAAACTAAAACTAAAACTAAAACTAAAACTAAAACTAAAACTAAAACTAAAACTAAAACTAAAACTAAAACTAAAACTAAAACTAAAACTAAAACTAAAACTAAAACTAAAACTAAAACTAAAACTAAAACTAAAACTAAAACTAAAACTAAAACTAAAACTAAAACTAAAACTAAAACTAAAACTAAAACTAAAACTAAAACTAAAACTAAAACTAAAACTAAAACTAAAACTAAAACTAAAACTAAAACTAAAACTAAAACTAAAACTAAAACTAAAACTAAAACTAAAACTAAAACTAAAACTAAAACTAAAACTAAAACTAAAACTAAAACTAAAACTAAAACTAAAACTAAAACTAAAACTAAAACTAAAACTAAAACTAAAACTAAAACTAAAACTAAAACTAAAACTAAAACTAAAACTAAAACTAAAACTAAAACTAAAACTAAAACTAAAACTAAAACTAAAACTAAAACTAAAACTAAAACTAAAACTAAAACTAAAACTAAAACTAAAACTAAAACTAAAACTAAAACTAAAACTAAAACTAAAACTAAAACTAAAACTAAAACTAAAACTAAAACTAAAACTAAAACTAAAACTAAAACTAAAACTAAAACTAAAACTAAAACTAAAACTAAAACTAAAACTAAAACTAAAACTAAAACTAAAACTAAAACTAAAACTAAAACTAAAACTAAAACTAAAACTAAAACTAAAACTAAAACTAAAACTAAAACTAAAACTAAAACTAAAACTAAAACTAAAACTAAAACTAAAACTAAAACTAAAACTAAAACTAAAACTAAAACTAAAACTAAAACTAAAACTAAAACTAAAACTAAAACTAAAACTAAAACTAAAACTAAAACTAAAACTAAAACTAAAACTAAAACTAAAACTAAAACTAAAACTAAAACTAAAACTAAAACTAAAACTAAAACTAAAACTAAAACTAAAACTAAAACTAAAACTAAAACTAAAACTAAAACTAAAACTAAAACTAAAACTAAAACTAAAACTAAAACTAAAACTAAAACTAAAACTAAAACTAAAACTAAAACTAAAACTAAAACTAAAACTAAAACTAAAACTAAAACTAAAACTAAAACTAAAACTAAAACTAAAACTAAAACTAAAACTAAAACTAAAACTAAAACTAAAACTAAAACTAAAACTAAAACTAAAACTAAAACTAAAACTAAAACTAAAACTAAAACTAAAACTAAAACTAAAACTAAAACTAAAACTAAAACTAAAACTAAAACTAAAACTAAAACTAAAACTAAAACTAAAACTAAAACTAAAACTAAAACTAAAACTAAAACTAAAACTAAAACTAAAACTAAAACTAAAACTAAAACTAAAACTAAAACTAAAACTAAAACTAAAACTAAAACTAAAACTAAAACTAAAACTAAAACTAAAACTAAAACTAAAACTAAAACTAAAACTAAAACTAAAACTAAAACTAAAACTAAAACTAAAACTAAAACTAAAACTAAAACTAAAACTAAAACTAAAACTAAAACTAAAACTAAAACTAAAACTAAAACTAAAACTAAAACTAAAACTAAAACTAAAACTAAAACTAAAACTAAAACTAAAACTAAAACTAAAACTAAAACTAAAACTAAAACTAAAACTAAAACTAAAACTAAAACTAAAACTAAAACTAAAACTAAAACTAAAACTAAAACTAAAACTAAAACTAAAACTAAAACTAAAACTAAAACTAAAACTAAAACTAAAACTAAAACTAAAACTAAAACTAAAACTAAAACTAAAACTAAAACTAAAACTAAAACTAAAACTAAAACTAAAACTAAAACTAAAACTAAAACTAAAACTAAAACTAAAACTAAAACTAAAACTAAAACTAAAACTAAAACTAAAACTAAAACTAAAACTAAAACTAAAACTAAAACTAAAACTAAAACTAAAACTAAAACTAAAACTAAAACTAAAACTAAAACTAAAACTAAAACTAAAACTAAAACTAAAACTAAAACTAAAACTAAAACTAAAACTAAAACTAAAACTAAAACTAAAACTAAAACTAAAACTAAAACTAAAACTAAAACTAAAACTAAAACTAAAACTAAAACTAAAACTAAAACTAAAACTAAAACTAAAACTAAAACTAAAACTAAAACTAAAACTAAAACTAAAACTAAAACTAAAACTAAAACTAAAACTAAAACTAAAACTAAAACTAAAACTAAAACTAAAACTAAAACTAAAACTAAAACTAAAACTAAAACTAAAACTAAAACTAAAACTAAAACTAAAACTAAAACTAAAACTAAAACTAAAACTAAAACTAAAACTAAAACTAAAACTAAAACTAAAACTAAAACTAAAACTAAAACTAAAACTAAAACTAAAACTAAAACTAAAACTAAAACTAAAACTAAAACTAAAACTAAAACTAAAACTAAAACTAAAACTAAAACTAAAACTAAAACTAAAACTAAAACTAAAACTAAAACTAAAACTAAAACTAAAACTAAAACTAAAACTAAAACTAAAACTAAAACTAAAACTAAAACTAAAACTAAAACTAAAACTAAAACTAAAACTAAAACTAAAACTAAAACTAAAACTAAAACTAAAACTAAAACTAAAACTAAAACTAAAACTAAAACTAAAACTAAAACTAAAACTAAAACTAAAACTAAAACTAAAACTAAAACTAAAACTAAAACTAAAACTAAAACTAAAACTAAAACTAAAACTAAAACTAAAACTAAAACTAAAACTAAAACTAAAACTAAAACTAAAACTAAAACTAAAACTAAAACTAAAACTAAAACTAAAACTAAAACTAAAACTAAAACTAAAACTAAAACTAAAACTAAAACTAAAACTAAAACTAAAACTAAAACTAAAACTAAAACTAAAACTAAAACTAAAACTAAAACTAAAACTAAAACTAAAACTAAAACTAAAACTAAAACTAAAACTAAAACTAAAACTAAAACTAAAACTAAAACTAAAACTAAAACTAAAACTAAAACTAAAACTAAAACTAAAACTAAAACTAAAACTAAAACTAAAACTAAAACTAAAACTAAAACTAAAACTAAAACTAAAACTAAAACTAAAACTAAAACTAAAACTAAAACTAAAACTAAAACTAAAACTAAAACTAAAACTAAAACTAAAACTAAAACTAAAACTAAAACTAAAACTAAAACTAAAACTAAAACTAAAACTAAAACTAAAACTAAAACTAAAACTAAAACTAAAACTAAAACTAAAACTAAAACTAAAACTAAAACTAAAACTAAAACTAAAACTAAAACTAAAACTAAAACTAAAACTAAAACTAAAACTAAAACTAAAACTAAAACTAAAACTAAAACTAAAACTAAAACTAAAACTAAAACTAAAACTAAAACTAAAACTAAAACTAAAACTAAAACTAAAACTAAAACTAAAACTAAAACTAAAACTAAAACTAAAACTAAAACTAAAACTAAAACTAAAACTAAAACTAAAACTAAAACTAAAACTAAAACTAAAACTAAAACTAAAACTAAAACTAAAACTAAAACTAAAACTAAAACTAAAACTAAAACTAAAACTAAAACTAAAACTAAAACTAAAACTAAAACTAAAACTAAAACTAAAACTAAAACTAAAACTAAAACTAAAACTAAAACTAAAACTAAAACTAAAACTAAAACTAAAACTAAAACTAAAACTAAAACTAAAACTAAAACTAAAACTAAAACTAAAACTAAAACTAAAACTAAAACTAAAACTAAAACTAAAACTAAAACTAAAACTAAAACTAAAACTAAAACTAAAACTAAAACTAAAACTAAAACTAAAACTAAAACTAAAACTAAAACTAAAACTAAAACTAAAACTAAAACTAAAACTAAAACTAAAACTAAAACTAAAACTAAAACTAAAACTAAAACTAAAACTAAAACTAAAACTAAAACTAAAACTAAAACTAAAACTAAAACTAAAACTAAAACTAAAACTAAAACTAAAACTAAAACTAAAACTAAAACTAAAACTAAAACTAAAACTAAAACTAAAACTAAAACTAAAACTAAAACTAAAACTAAAACTAAAACTAAAACTAAAACTAAAACTAAAACTAAAACTAAAACTAAAACTAAAACTAAAACTAAAACTAAAACTAAAACTAAAACTAAAACTAAAACTAAAACTAAAACTAAAACTAAAACTAAAACTAAAACTAAAACTAAAACTAAAACTAAAACTAAAACTAAAACTAAAACTAAAACTAAAACTAAAACTAAAACTAAAACTAAAACTAAAACTAAAACTAAAACTAAAACTAAAACTAAAACTAAAACTAAAACTAAAACTAAAACTAAAACTAAAACTAAAACTAAAACTAAAACTAAAACTAAAACTAAAACTAAAACTAAAACTAAAACTAAAACTAAAACTAAAACTAAAACTAAAACTAAAACTAAAACTAAAACTAAAACTAAAACTAAAACTAAAACTAAAACTAAAACTAAAACTAAAACTAAAACTAAAACTAAAACTAAAACTAAAACTAAAACTAAAACTAAAACTAAAACTAAAACTAAAACTAAAACTAAAACTAAAACTAAAACTAAAACTAAAACTAAAACTAAAACTAAAACTAAAACTAAAACTAAAACTAAAACTAAAACTAAAACTAAAACTAAAACTAAAACTAAAACTAAAACTAAAACTAAAACTAAAACTAAAACTAAAACTAAAACTAAAACTAAAACTAAAACTAAAACTAAAACTAAAACTAAAACTAAAACTAAAACTAAAACTAAAACTAAAACTAAAACTAAAACTAAAACTAAAACTAAAACTAAAACTAAAACTAAAACTAAAACTAAAACTAAAACTAAAACTAAAACTAAAACTAAAACTAAAACTAAAACTAAAACTAAAACTAAAACTAAAACTAAAACTAAAACTAAAACTAAAACTAAAACTAAAACTAAAACTAAAACTAAAACTAAAACTAAAACTAAAACTAAAACTAAAACTAAAACTAAAACTAAAACTAAAACTAAAACTAAAACTAAAACTAAAACTAAAACTAAAACTAAAACTAAAACTAAAACTAAAACTAAAACTAAAACTAAAACTAAAACTAAAACTAAAACTAAAACTAAAACTAAAACTAAAACTAAAACTAAAACTAAAACTAAAACTAAAACTAAAACTAAAACTAAAACTAAAACTAAAACTAAAACTAAAACTAAAACTAAAACTAAAACTAAAACTAAAACTAAAACTAAAACTAAAACTAAAACTAAAACTAAAACTAAAACTAAAACTAAAACTAAAACTAAAACTAAAACTAAAACTAAAACTAAAACTAAAACTAAAACTAAAACTAAAACTAAAACTAAAACTAAAACTAAAACTAAAACTAAAACTAAAACTAAAACTAAAACTAAAACTAAAACTAAAACTAAAACTAAAACTAAAACTAAAACTAAAACTAAAACTAAAACTAAAACTAAAACTAAAACTAAAACTAAAACTAAAACTAAAACTAAAACTAAAACTAAAACTAAAACTAAAACTAAAACTAAAACTAAAACTAAAACTAAAACTAAAACTAAAACTAAAACTAAAACTAAAACTAAAACTAAAACTAAAACTAAAACTAAAACTAAAACTAAAACTAAAACTAAAACTAAAACTAAAACTAAAACTAAAACTAAAACTAAAACTAAAACTAAAACTAAAACTAAAACTAAAACTAAAACTAAAACTAAAACTAAAACTAAAACTAAAACTAAAACTAAAACTAAAACTAAAACTAAAACTAAAACTAAAACTAAAACTAAAACTAAAACTAAAACTAAAACTAAAACTAAAACTAAAACTAAAACTAAAACTAAAACTAAAACTAAAACTAAAACTAAAACTAAAACTAAAACTAAAACTAAAACTAAAACTAAAACTAAAACTAAAACTAAAACTAAAACTAAAACTAAAACTAAAACTAAAACTACACACCCCACCACACACCCCCACCCCACACACAACCAACACCACCACCCACACCACAACTAAAACTAAAACTACAACTAAAACTAACACTAAAACTAAAACTAAAACTAAAACTAAAACTAAAACTAAAACTAAAACTAAAACTAAAACTAAAACTAAAACTAAAACTAAAACTAAAACTAAAACTAAAACTAAAACTAAAACTAAAACTAAAACTAAAACTAAAACTAAAACTAAAACTAAAACTAAAACTAAAACTAAAACTAAAACTAAAACTAAAACTAAAACTAAAACTAAAACTAAAACTAAAACTAAAACTAAAACTAAAACTAAAACTAAAACTAAAACTAAAACTAAAACTAAAACTAAAACTAAAACTAAAACTAAAACTAAAACTAAAACTAAAACTAAAACTAAAACTAAAACTAAAACTAAAACTAAAACTAAAACTAAAACTAAAACTAAAACTAAAACTAAAACTAAAACTAAAACTAAAACTAAAACTAAAACTAAAACTAAAACTAAAACTAAAACTAAAACTAAAACTAAAACTAAAACTAAAACTAAAACTAAAACTAAAACTAAAACTAAAACTAAAACTAAAACTAAAACTAAAACTAAAACTAAAACTAAAACTAAAACTAAAACTAAAACTAAAACTAAAACTAAAACTAAAACTAAAACTAAAACTAAAACTAAAACTAAAACTAAAACTAAAACTAAAACTAAAACTAAAACTAAAACTAAAACTAAAACTAAAACTAAAACTAAAACTAAAACTAAAACTAAAACTAAAACTAAAACTAAAACTAAAACTAAAACTAAAACTAAAACTAAAACTAAAACTAAAACTAAAACTAAAACTAAAACTAAAACTAAAACTAAAACTAAAACTAAAACTAAAACTAAAACTAAAACTAAAACTAAAACTAAAACTAAAACTAAAACTAAAACTAAAACTAAAACTAAAACTAAAACTAAAACTAAAACTAAAACTAAAACTAAAACTAAAACTAAAACTAAAACTAAAACTAAAACTAAAACTAAAACTAAAACTAAAACTAAAACTAAAACTAAAACTAAAACTAAAACTAAAACTAAAACTAAAACTAAAACTAAAACTAAAACTAAAACTAAAACTAAAACTAAAACTAAAACTAAAACTAAAACTAAAACTAAAACTAAAACTAAAACTAAAACTAAAAACTAAAACTAAAACTAAAACTAAAACTAAAACTAAAACTAAAACTAAAACTAAAACTAAAACTAAAACTAAAACTAAAACTAAAACTAAAACTAAAACTAAAACTAAAACTAAAACTAAAACTAAAACTAAAACTAAAACTAAAACTAAAACTAAAACTAAAACTAAAACTAAAACTAAAACTAAAACTAAAACTAAAACTAAAACTAAAACTAAAACTAAAACTAAAACTAAAACTAAAACTAAAACTAAAACTAAAACTAAAACTAAAACTAAAACTAAAACTAAAACTAAAACTAAAACTAAAACTAAAACTAAAACTAAAACTAAAACTAAAACTAAAACTAAAACTAAAACTAAAACTAAAACTAAAACTAAAACTAAAACTAAAACAAAAACAAAAACAAAAACAAAAACAAAAACAAAAACAAAAACAAAAACAAAAACAAAAACAAAAACAAAAACAAAAACAAAAACAAAAACAAAAACAAAAACAAAAACAAAAACAAAAACAAAAACAAAAACAAAAACAAAAACAAAAACTAAAACTAAAACTAAAACTAAAACTAAAACTAAAACTAAAACTAAAACTAAAACTAAAACTAAAACTAAAACTAAAACTAAAACTAAAACTAAAACTAAAACTAAAACTAAAACTAAAACTAAAACTAAAACTAAAACTAAAACTAAAACTAAAACTAAAACTAAAACTAAAACTAAAACTAAAACTAAAACTAAAACTAAAACTAAAACTAAAACTAAAACTAAAACTAAAACTAAAACTAAAACTAAAACTAAAACTAAAACTAAAACTAAAACTAAAACTAAAACTAAAACTAAAACTAAAACTAAAACTAAAACTAAAACTAAAACTAAAACTAAAACTAAAACTAAAACTAAAACTAAAACTAAAACTAAAACTAAAACTAAAACTAAAACTAAAACTAAAACTAAAACTAAAACTAAAACTAAAACTAAAACTAAAACTAAAACTAAAACTAAAACTAAAACTAAAACTAAAACTAAAACTAAAACTAAAACTAAAACTAAAACTAAAACTAAAACTAAAACTAAAACTAAAACTAAAACTAAAACTAAAACTAAAACTAAAACTAAAACTAAAACTAAAACTAAAACTAAAACTAAAACTAAAACTAAAACTAAAACTAAAACTAAAACTAAAACTAAAACTAAAACTAAAACTAAAACTAAAACTAAAACTAAAACTAAAACTAAAACTAAAACTAAAACTAAAACTAAAACTAAAACTAAAACTAAAACTAAAACTAAAACTAAAACTAAAACTAAAACTAAAACTAAAACTAAAACTAAAACTAAAACTAAAACTAAAACTAAAACTAAAACTAAAACTAAAACTAAAACTAAAACTAAAACTAAAACTAAAACTAAAACTAAAACTAAAACTAAAACTAAAACTAAAACTAAAACTAAAACTAAAACTAAAACAAACTAAAACTAAAACTAAAACTAAAACTAAAACTAAAACTAAAACTAAAACTAAAACTAAAACTAAAACTAAAACTAAAACTAAAACTAAAACTAAAACTAAAACTAAAACTAAAACTAAAACTAAAACTAAAACTAAAACTAAAACTAAAACTAAAACTAAAACTAAAACTAAAACTAAAACTAAAACTAAAACTAAAACTAAAACTAAAACTAAAACTAAAACTAAAACTAAAACTAAAACTAAAACTAAAACTAAAACTAAAACTAAAACTAAAACTAAAACTAAAACTAAAACTAAAACTAAAACTAAAACTAAAACTAAAACTAAAACTAAAACTAAAACTAAAACTAAAACTAAAACTAAAACTAAAACTAAAACTAAAACTAAAACTAAAACTAAAACTAAAACTAAAACTAAAACTAAAACTAAAACTAAAACTAAAACTAAAACTAAAACTAAAACTAAAACTAAAACTAAAACTAAAACTAAAACTAAAACTAAAACTAAAACTAAAACTAAAACTAAAACTAAAACTAAAACTAAAACTAAAACTAAAACTAAAACTAAAACTAAAACTAAAACTAAAACTAAAACTAAAACTAAAACTAAAACTAAAACTAAAACTAAAACTAAAACTAAAACTAAAACTAAAACTAAAACTAAAACTAAAACTAAAACTAAAACTAAAACTAAAACTAAAACTAAAACTAAAACTAAAACTAAAACTAAAACTAAAACTAAAACTAAAACTAAAACTAAAACTAAAACTAAAACTAAAACTAAAACTAAAACTAAAACTAAAACTAAAACTAAAACTAAAACTAAAACTAAAACTAAAACTAAAACTAAAACTAAAACTAAAACTAAAACTAAAACTAAAACTAAAACTAAAACTAAAACTAAAACTAAAACTAAAACTAAAACTAAAACTAAAACTAAAACTAAAACTAAAACTAAAACTAAAACTAAAACTAAAACTAAAACTAAAACTAAAACTAAAACTAAAACTAAAACTAAAACTAAAACTAAAACTAAAACTAAAACTAAAACTAAAACTAAAACTAAAACTAAAACTAAAACTAAAACTAAAACTAAAACTAAAACTAAAACTAAAACTAAAACTAAAACTAAAACTAAAACTAAAACTAAAACTAAAACTAAAACTAAAACTAAAACTAAAACTAAAACTAAAACTAAAACTAAAACTAAAACTAAAACTAAAACTAAAACTAAAACTAAAACTAAAACTAAAACTAAAACTAAAACTAAAACTAAAACTAAAACTAAAACTAAAACTAAAACTAAAACTAAAACTAAAACTAAAACTAAAACTAAAACTAAAACTAAAACTAAAACTAAAACTAAAACTAAAACTAAAACTAAAACTAAAACTAAAACTAAAACTAAAACTAAAACTAAAACTAAAACTAAAACTAAAACTAAAACTAAAACTAAAACTAAAACTAAAACTAAAACTAAAACTAAAACTAAAACTAAAACTAAAACTAAAACTAAAACTAAAACTAAAACTAAAACTAAAACTAAAACTAAAACTAAAACTAAAACTAAAACTAAAACTAAAACTAAAACTAAAACTAAAACTAAAACTAAAACTAAAACTAAAACTAAAACTAAAACTAAAACTAAAACTAAAACTAAAACTAAAACTAAAACTAAAACTAAAACTAAAACTAAAACTAAAACTAAAACTAAAACTAAAACTAAAACTAAAACTAAAACTAAAACTAAAACTAAAACTAAAACTAAAACTAAAACTAAAACTAAAACTAAAACTAAAACTAAAACTAAAACTAAAACTAAAACTAAAACTAAAACTAAAACTAAAACTAAAACTAAAACTAAAACTAAAACTAAAACTAAAACTAAAACTAAAACTAAAACTAAAACTAAAACTAAAACTAAAACTAAAACTAAAACTAAAACTAAAACTAAAACTAAAACTAAAACTAAAACTAAAACTAAAACTAAAACTAAAACTAAAACTAAAACTAAAACTAAAACTAAAACTAAAACTAAAACTAAAACTAAAACTAAAACTAAAACTAAAACTAAAACTAAAACTAAAACTAAAACTAAAACTAAAACTAAAACTAAAACTAAAACTAAAACTAAAACTAAAACTAAAACTAAAACTAAAACTAAAACTAAAACTAAAACTAAAACTAAAACTAAAACTAAAACTAAAACTAAAACTAAAACTAAAACTAAAACTAAAACTAAAACTAAAACTAAAACTAAAACTAAAACTAAAACTAAAACTAAAACTAAAACTAAAACTAAAACTAAAACTAAAACTAAAACTAAAACTAAAACTAAAACTAAAACTAAAACTAAAACTAAAACTAAAACTAAAACTAAAACTAAAACTAAAACTAAAACTAAAACTAAAACTAAAACTAAAACTAAAACTAAAACTAAAACTAAAACTAAAACTAAAACTAAAACTAAAACTAAAACTAAAACTAAAACTAAAACTAAAACTAAAACTAAAACTAAAACTAAAACTAAAACTAAAACTAAAACTAAAACTAAAACTAAAACTAAAACTAAAACTAAAACTAAAACTAAAACTAAAACTAAAACTAAAACTAAAACTAAAACTAAAACTAAAACTAAAACTAAAACTAAAACTAAAACTAAAACTAAAACTAAAACTAAAACTAAAACTAAAACTAAAACTAAAACTAAA
Source organism: Leistus spinibarbis (assembly GCA_933228885.1). NCBI lineage: Eukaryota > Metazoa > Arthropoda > Insecta > Coleoptera > Carabidae > Leistus > Leistus spinibarbis. Next base: position 25,179 of record CAKOGD010000052.1, on the reverse strand, counting down.
ACTAAAACTAAAACTAAAACTAAAACTAAAACTAAAACTAAAACTAAAACTAAAACTAAAACTAAAACTAAAACTAAAACTAAAACTAAAACTAAAACTAAAACTAAAACTAAAACTAAAACTAAAACTAAAACTAAAACTAAAACTAAAACTAAAACTAAAACTAAAACTAAAACTAAAACTAAAACTAAAACTAAAACTAAAACTAAAACTAAAACTAAAACTAAAACTAAAACTAAAACTAAAACTAAAACTAAAACTAAAACTAAAACTAAAACTAAAACTAAAACTAAAACTAAAACTAAAACTAAAACTAAAACTAAAACTAAAACTAAAACTAAAACTAAAACTAAAACTAAAACTAAAACTAAAACTAAAACTAAAACTAAAACTAAAACTAAAACTAAAACTAAAACTAAAACTAAAACTAAAACTAAAACTAAAACTAAAACTAAAACTAAAACTAAAACTAAAACTAAAACTAAAACTAAAACTAAAACTAAAACTAAAACTAAAACTAAAACTAAAACTAAAACTAAAACTAAAACTAAAACTAAAACTAAAACTAAAACTAAAACTAAAACTAAAACTAAAACTAAAACTAAAACTAAAACTAAAACTAAAACTAAAACTAAAACTAAAACTAAAACTAAAACTAAAACTAAAACTAAAACTAAAACTAAAACTAAAACTAAAACTAAAACTAAAACTAAAACTAAAACTAAAACTAAAACTAAAACTAAAACTAAAACTAAAACTAAAACTAAAACTAAAACTAAAACTAAAACTAAAACTAAAACTAAAACTAAAACTAAAACTAAAACTAAAACTAAAACTAAAACTAAAACTAAAACTAAAACTAAAACTAAAACTAAAACTAAAACTAAAACTAAAACTAAAACTAAAACTAAAACTAAAACTAAAACTAAAACTAAAACTAAAACTAAAACTAAAACTAAAACTAAAACTAAAACTAAAACTAAAACTAAAACTAAAACTAAAACTAAAACTAAAACTAAAACTAAAACTAAAACTAAAACTAAAACTAAAACTAAAACTAAAACTAAAACTAAAACTAAAACTAAAACTAAAACTAAAACTAAAACTAAAACTAAAACTAAAACTAAAACTAAAACTAAAACTAAAACTAAAACTAAAACTAAAACTAAAACTAAAACTAAAACTAAAACTAAAACTAAAACTAAAACTAAAACTAAAACTAAAACTAAAACTAAAACTAAAACTAAAACTAAAACTAAAACTAAAACTAAAACTAAAACTAAAACTAAAACTAAAACTAAAACTAAAACTAAAACTAAAACTAAAACTAAAACTAAAACTAAAACTAAAACTAAAACTAAAACTAAAACTAAAACTAAAACTAAAACTAAAACTAAAACTAAAACTAAAACTAAAACTAAAACTAAAACTAAAACTAAAACTAAAACTAAAACTAAAACTAAAACTAAAACTAAAACTAAAACTAAAACTAAAACTAAAACTAAAACTAAAACTAAAACTAAAACTAAAACTAAAACTAAAACTAAAACTAAAACTAAAACTAAAACTAAAACTAAAACTAAAACTAAAACTAAAACTAAAACTAAAACTAAAACTAAAACTAAAACTAAAACTAAAACTAAAACTAAAACTAAAACTAAAACTAAAACTAAAACTAAAACTAAAACTAAAACTAAAACTAAAACTAAAACTAAAACTAAAACTAAAACTAAAACTAAAACTAAAACTAAAACTAAAACTAAAACTAAAACTAAAACTAAAACTAAAACTAAAACTAAAACTAAAACTAAAACTAAAACTAAAACTAAAACTAAAACTAAAACTAAAACTAAAACTAAAACTAAAACTAAAACTAAAACTAAAACTAAAACTAAAACTAAAACTAAAACTAAAACTAAAACTAAAACTAAAACTAAAACTAAAACTAAAACTAAAACTAAAACTAAAACTAAAACTAAAACTAAAACTAAAACTAAAACTAAAACTAAAACTAAAACTAAAACTAAAACTAAAACTAAAACTAAAACTAAAACTAAAACTAAAACTAAAACTAAAACTAAAACTAAAACTAAAACTAAAACTAAAACTAAAACTAAAACTAAAACTAAAACTAAAACTAAAACTAAAACTAAAACTAAAACTAAAACTAAAACTAAAACTAAAACTAAAACTAAAACTAAAACTAAAACTAAAACTAAAACTAAAACTAAAACTAAAACTAAAACTAAAACTAAAACTAAAACTAAAACTAAAACTAAAACTAAAACTAAAACTAAAACTAAAACTAAAACTAAAACTAAAACTAAAACTAAAACTAAAACTAAAACTAAAACTAAAACTAAAACTAAAACTAAAACTAAAACTAAAACTAAAACTAAAACTAAAACTAAAACTAAAACTAAAACTAAAACTAAAACTAAAACTAAAACTAAAACTAAAACTAAAACTAAAACTAAAACTAAAACTAAAACTAAAACTAAAACTAAAACTAAAACTAAAACTAAAACTAAAACTAAAACTAAAACTAAAACTAAAACTAAAACTAAAACTAAAACTAAAACTAAAACTAAAACTAAAACTAAAACTAAAACTAAAACTAAAACTAAAACTAAAACTAAAACTAAAACTAAAACTAAAACTAAAACTAAAACTAAAACTAAAACTAAAACTAAAACTAAAACTAAAACTAAAACTAAAACTAAAACTAAAACTAAAACTAAAACTAAAACTAAAACTAAAACTAAAACTAAAACTAAAACTAAAACTAAAACTAAAACTAAAACTAAAACTAAAACTAAAACTAAAACTAAAACTAAAACTAAAACTAAAACTAAAACTAAAACTAAAACTAAAACTAAAACTAAAACTAAAACTAAAACTAAAACTAAAACTAAAACTAAAACTAAAACTAAAACTAAAACTAAAACTAAAACTAAAACTAAAACTAAAACTAAAACTAAAACTAAAACTAAAACTAAAACTAAAACTAAAACTAAAACTAAAACTAAAACTAAAACTAAAACTAAAACTAAAACTAAAACTAAAACTAAAACTAAAACTAAAACTAAAACTAAAACTAAAACTAAAACTAAAACTAAAACTAAAACTAAAACTAAAACTAAAACTAAAACTAAAACTAAAACTAAAACTAAAACTAAAACTAAAACTAAAACTAAAACTAAAACTAAAACTAAAACTAAAACTAAAACTAAAACTAAAACTAAAACTAAAACTAAAACTAAAACTAAAACTAAAACTAAAACTAAAACTAAAACTAAAACTAAAACTAAAACTAAAACTAAAACTAAAACTAAAACTAAAACTAAAACTAAAACTAAAACTAAAACTAAAACTAAAACTAAAACTAAAACTAAAACTAAAACTAAAACTAAAACTAAAACTAAAACTAAAACTAAAACTAAAACTAAAACTAAAACTAAAACTAAAACTAAAACTAAAACTAAAACTAAAACTAAAACTAAAACTAAAACTAAAACTAAAACTAAAACTAAAACTAAAACTAAAACTAAAACTAAAACTAAAACTAAAACTAAAACTAAAACTAAAACTAAAACTAAAACTAAAACTAAAACTAAAACTAAAACTAAAACTAAAACTAAAACTAAAACTAAAACTAAAACTAAAACTAAAACTAAAACTAAAACTAAAACTAAAACTAAAACTAAAACTAAAACTAAAACTAAAACTAAAACTAAAACTAAAACTAAAACTAAAACTAAAACTAAAACTAAAACTAAAACTAAAACTAAAACTAAAACTAAAACTAAAACTAAAACTAAAACTAAAACTAAAACTAAAACTAAAACTAAAACTAAAACTAAAACTAAAACTAAAACTAAAACTAAAACTAAAACTAAAACTAAAACTAAAACTAAAACTAAAACTAAAACTAAAACTAAAACTAAAACTAAAACTAAAACTAAAACTAAAACTAAAACTAAAACTAAAACTAAAACTAAAACTAAAACTAAAACTAAAACTAAAACTAAAACTAAAACTAAAACTAAAACTAAAACTAAAACTAAAACTAAAACTAAAACTAAAACTAAAACTAAAACTAAAACTAAAACTAAAACTAAAACTAAAACTAAAACTAAAACTAAAACTAAAACTAAAACTAAAACTAAAACTAAAACTAAAACTAAAACTAAAACTAAAACTAAAACTAAAACTAAAACTAAAACTAAAACTAAAACTAAAACTAAAACTAAAACTAAAACTAAAACTAAAACTAAAACTAAAACTAAAACTAAAACTAAAACTAAAACTAAAACTAAAACTAAAACTAAAACTAAAACTAAAACTAAAACTAAAACTAAAACTAAAACTAAAACTAAAACTAAAACTAAAACTAAAACTAAAACTAAAACTAAAACTAAAACTAAAACTAAAACTAAAACTAAAACTAAAACTAAAACTAAAACTAAAACTAAAACTAAAACTAAAACTAAAACTAAAACTAAAACTAAAACTAAAACTAAAACTAAAACTAAAACTAAAACTAAAACTAAAACTAAAACTAAAACTAAAACTAAAACTAAAACTAAAACTAAAACTAAAACTAAAACTAAAACTAAAACTAAAACTAAAACTAAAACTAAAACTAAAACTAAAACTAAAACTAAAACTAAAACTAAAACTAAAACTAAAACTAAAACTAAAACTAAAACTAAAACTAAAACTAAAACTAAAACTAAAACTAAAACTAAAACTAAAACTAAAACTAAAACTAAAACTAAAACTAAAACTAAAACTAAAACTAAAACTAAAACTAAAACTAAAACTAAAACTAAAACTAAAACTAAAACTAAAACTAAAACTAAAACTAAAACTAAAACTAAAACTAAAACTAAAACTAAAACTAAAACTAAAACTAAAACTAAAACTAAAACTAAAACTAAAACTAAAACTAAAACTAAAACTAAAACTAAAACTAAAACTAAAACTAAAACTAAAACTAAAACTAAAACTAAAACTAAAACTAAAACTAAAACTAAAACTAAAACTAAAACTAAAACTAAAACTAAAACTAAAACTAAAACTAAAACTAAAACTAAAACTAAAACTAAAACTAAAACTAAAACTAAAACTAAAACTAAAACTAAAACTAAAACTAAAACTTAAAACTAAAACTAAAACTAAAACTAAAACTAAAACTAAAACTAAAACTAAAACTAAAACTAAAACTAAAACTAAAACTAAAACTAAAACTAAAACTAAAACTAAAACTAAAACTAAAACTAAAACTAAAACTAAAACTAAAACTAAAACTAAAACTAAAACTAAAACTAAAACTAAAACTAAAACTAAAACTAAAACTAAAACTAAAACTAAAACTAAAACTAAAACTAAAACTAAAACTAAAACTAAAACTAAAACTAAAACTAAAACTAAAACTAAAACTAAAACTAAAACTAAAACTAAAACTAAAACTAAAACTAAAACTAAAACTAAAACTAAAACTAAAACTAAAACTAAAACTAAAACTAAAACTAAAACTAAAACTAAAACTAAAACTAAAACTAAAACTAAAACTAAAACTAAAACTAAAACTAAAACTAAAACTAAAACTAAAACTAAAACTAAAACTAAAACTAAAACTAAAACTAAAACTAAAACTAAAACTAAAACTAAAACTAAAACTAAAACTAAAACTAAAACTAAAACTAAAACTAAAACTAAAACTAAAACTAAAACTAAAACTAAAACTAAAACTAAAACTAAAACTAAAACTAAAACTAAAACTAAAACTAAAACTAAAACTAAAACTAAAACTAAAACTAAAACTAAAACTAAAACTAAAACTAAAACTAAAACTAAAACTAAAACTAAAACTAAAACTAAAACTAAAACTAAAACTAAAACTAAAACTAAAACTAAAACTAAAACTAAAACTAAAACTAAAACTAAAACTAAAACTAAAACTAAAACTAAAACTAAAACTAAAACTAAAACTAAAACTAAAACTAAAACTAAAACTAAAACTAAAACTAAAACTAAAACTAAAACTAAAACTAAAACTAAAACTAAAACTAAAACTAAAACTAAAACTAAAACTAAAACTAAAACTAAAACTAAAACTAAAACTAAAACTAAAACTAAAACTAAAACTAAAACTAAAACTAAAACTAAAACTAAAACTAAAACTAAAACTAAAACTAAAACTAAAACTAAAACTAAAACTAAAACTAAAACTAAAACTAAAACTAAAACTAAAACTAAAACTAAAACTAAAACTAAAACTAAAACTAAAACTAAAACTAAAACTAAAACTAAAACTAAAACTAAAACTAAAACTAAAACTAAAACTAAAACTAAAACTAAAACTAAAACTAAAACTAAAACTAAAACTAAAACTAAAACTAAAACTAAAACTAAAACTAAAACTAAAACTAAAACTAAAACTAAAACTAAAACTAAAACTAAAACTAAAACTAAAACTAAAACTAAAACTAAAACTAAAACTAAAACTAAAACTAAAACTAAAACTAAAACTAAAACTAAAACTAAAACTAAAACTAAAACTAAAACTAAAACTAAAACTAAAACTAAAACTAAAACTAAAACTAAAACTAAAACTAAAACTAAAACTAAAACTAAAACTAAAACTAAAACTAAAACTAAAACTAAAACTAAAACTAAAACTAAAACTAAAACTAAAACTAAAACTAAAACTAAAACTAAAACTAAAACTAAAACTAAAACTAAAACTAAAACTAAAACTAAAACTAAAACTAAAACTAAAACTAAAACTAAAACTAAAACTAAAACTAAAACTAAAACTAAAACTAAAACTAAAACTAAAACTAAAACTAAAACTAAAACTAAAACTAAAACTAAAACTAAAACTAAAACTAAAACTAAAACTAAAACTAAAACTAAAACTAAAACTAAAACTAAAACTAAAACTAAAACTAAAACTAAAACTAAAACTAAAACTAAAACTAAAACTAAAACTAAAACTAAAACTAAAACTAAAACTAAAACTAAAACTAAAACTAAAACTAAAACTAAAACTAAAACTAAAACTAAAACTAAAACTAAAACTAAAACTAAAACTAAAACTAAAACTAAAACTAAAACTAAAACTAAAACTAAAACTAAAACTAAAACTAAAACTAAAACTAAAACTAAAACTAAAACTAAAACTAAAACTAAAACTAAAACTAAAACTAAAACTAAAACTAAAACTAAAACTAAAACTAAAACTAAAACTAAAACTAAAACTAAAACTAAAACTAAAACTAAAACTAAAACTAAAACTAAAACTAAAACTAAAACTAAAACTAAAACTAAAACTAAAACTAAAACTAAAACTAAAACTAAAACTAAAACTAAAACTAAAACTAAAACTAAAACTAAAACTAAAACTAAAACTAAAACTAAAACTAAAACTAAAACTAAAACTAAAACTAAAACTAAAACTAAAACTAAAACTAAAACTAAAACTAAAACTAAAACTAAAACTAAAACTAAAACTAAAACTAAAACTAAAACTAAAACTAAAACTAAAACTAAAACTAAAACTAAAACTAAAACTAAAACTAAAACTAAAACTAAAACTAAAACTAAAACTAAAACTAAAACTAAAACTAAAACTAAAACTAAAACTAAAACTAAAACTAAAACTAAAACTAAAACTAAAACTAAAACTAAAACTAAAACTAAAACTAAAACTAAAACTAAAACTAAAACTAAAACTAAAACTAAAACTAAAACTAAAACTAAAACTAAAACTAAAACTAAAACTAAAACTAAAACTAAAACTAAAACTAAAACTAAAACTAAAACTAAAACTAAAACTAAAACTAAAACTAAAACTAAAACTAAAACTAAAACTAAAACTAAAACTAAAACTAAAACTAAAACTAAAACTAAAACTAAAACTAAAACTAAAACTAAAACTAAAACTAAAACTAAAACTAAAACTAAAACTAAAACTAAAACTAAAACTAAAACTAAAACTAAAACTAAAACTAAAACTAAAACTAAAACTAAAACTAAAACTAAAACTAAAACTAAAACTAAAACTAAAACTAAAACTAAAACTAAAACTAAAACTAAAACTAAAACTAAAACTAAAACTAAAACTAAAACTAAAACTAAAACTAAAACTAAAACTAAAACTAAAACTAAAACTAAAACTAAAACTAAAACTAAAACTAAAACTAAAACTAAAACTAAAACTAAAACTAAAACTAAAACTAAAACTAAAACTAAAACTAAAACTAAAACTAAAACTAAAACTAAAACTAAAACTAAAACTAAAACTAAAACTAAAACTAAAACTAAAACTAAAACTAAAACTAAAACTAAAACTAAAACTAAAACTAAAACTAAAACTAAAACTAAAACTAAAACTAAAACTAAAACTAAAACTAAAACTAAAACTAAAACTAAAACTAAAACTAAAACTAAAACTAAAACTAAAACTAAAACTAAAACTAAAACTAAAACTAAAACTAAAACTAAAACTAAAACTAAAACTAAAACTAAAACTAAAACTAAAACTAAAACTAAAACTAAAACTAAAACTAAAACTAAAACTAAAACTAAAACTAAAACTAAAACTAAAACTAAAACTAAAACTAAAACTAAAACTAAAACTAAAACTAAAACTAAAACTAAAACTAAAACTAAAACTAAAACTAAAACTAAAACTAAAACTAAAACTAAAACTAAAACTAAAACTAAAACTAAAACTAAAACTAAAACTAAAACTAAAACTAAAACTAAAACTAAAACTAAAACTAAAACTAAAACTAAAACTAAAACTAAAACTAAAACTAAAACTAAAACTAAAACTAAAACTAAAACTAAAACTAAAACTAAAACTAAAACTAAAACTAAAACTAAAACTAAAACTAAAACTAAAACTAAAACTAAAACTAAAACTAAAACTAAAACTAAAACTAAAACTAAAACTAAAACTAAAACTAAAACTAAAACTAAAACTAAAACTAAAACTAAAACTAAAACTAAAACTAAAACTAAAACTAAAACTAAAACTAAAACTAAAACTAAAACTAAAACTAAAACTAAAACTAAAACTAAAACTAAAACTAAAACTAAAACTAAAACTAAAACTAAAACTAAAACTAAAACTAAAACTAAAACTAAAACTAAAACTAAAACTAAAACTAAAACTAAAACTAAAACTAAAACTAAAACTAAAACTAAAACTAAAACTAAAACTAAAACTAAAACTAAAACTAAAACTAAAATTTTACATGCATATTAGCTTTACCTGACTGTTATTGTTTTATATAATCTGTAACAGTCTGATACTGGCATGTATTTGCGCATCATATTTCAGCCTAAAAAGGCTAATATACGTGTTAAATTTTACATGCATATTACCTTTTACTGACTGGTAATGTTTTATACAAGCTGTAACTGGCTGGTACAGTCTTATACAGGCATGTTTTTGCCAGCTCTATCCGGCTACAGCCAGTTTCAGACAGCGCCATCATATTTCAGCCTAATAAGGCTGATATACGTGTTAAATTTTACACGCATATTGCCTTTTACTGACTGGTAATGTTTTATTCAAGCTGTAACTGGCTGGTACAGTCTTATACTGGCATGTTTTTGCCAGCTCTGGTCTGTTGCAGCCGGTCTCAGACAGCGCCATCATATTTCAGCCTAATAAGGCTGATATACGTGTTAAATTTTACACGCATATTACCTTTTACTGACTGGAAATGTTTTATACAAGCTGTAACTGGCTGGTACAGTCTTATACTGGCATATTTTTGCCAGCTCTGGTCTGTTGCAGCCGGTCTCAGACAGCGCCATCATATTTCAGCCTAATAAGGCTGATAACGTGTTAAATTTTACACGCATATTACCTTTTACTGACTGGTAATGTTTTATACAAGCTGTAACTGGCTGGTACAGTCTTATACTGGCATGTTTTTGCCAGCTCTAGCCGGCTACAGCCAATTTCAGACAGCGCCATCATATTTCAGCCTAATAAGGCTTATATAAGCCTAAATTTTTACACGCATATTGGCTTTTACCGACTGGTTATATTTTATACACTCTGTAACTGGCTGGAACCGACTCATAATGGAAAGTTTTAGCCAGCTCTGGTCTGTTGCAGCCGGTCTCAGACAGCGCCATCATAATTCAGCCTAATAATGATATACGTGTTAAATTTTAAACGCATATTACCTTTAACTGACTGGTAATGTTTTATACAAGCTGTAACTGGCTGGTACAGTCTTATACTGGCATGTTTTTGCCAGCTCTGGTCTGTTGCAGCCGGTCTCAGACAGCGCCATCATATTTCAGCCTAATAAGGCTGATATACGTGTTAAATTTTACACGCATATTACCTTTTACTGACTGGAAATGTTTTATACAAACTGTAACTGGCTGGTACAGTCTTATACTGGCATATTTTTGCCAGCTCTGGTCTGTTGCAGCCTGTCTCAGACAGCGCCATCATATTTCAGCCTAATAAGGCTGATAACGTGTTAAATTTTACACGCATATTACCTTTTACTGACTGGTAATGTTTTATACAAGCTGTAACTGGCTGGTACAGTCTTATACTGGCATGTTTTTGCCAGCTCTAGCCGGCTACAGCCAATTTCAGACAGCGCCATCATATTTCAGCCTAATAAGGCTTATATAAGCGTAAATTTTTACACGCATATTGGCTTTTACAGACTGGTTATATTTTATACACTCTGTAACTGGCTGGAACCGACTCATAATGGAAAGTTTTAGCCAGCTCTGGTCTGTTGCAGCCGGTCTCAGACAGCGCCATCATAATTCAGCCTAATAATGATATACGTGTTAAATTTTAAACGCATATTACCTTTAACTGACTGGTAATGTTTTATACAAGCTGTAACTGGCTGGTACAGTCTTATACTGGCATGTTTTGCCAGCTCTGGCCGGCTACAGCCAATTTCAGACAGCGCCATCATATATTAGCTTAATAAGGCTTATACGTATAAGCGTAAACTTTTACACGCATACTAGCTTTTACAGACTGGTAATCTTTTATACAATCTGTAACTGGCTGGTACCGACTCATAATAGCATGCTTTTGCCAGCTCTGGCCAGTTACAGCCGGTCTCGGACAGCGCCATCATATTTCAGCCTAATAAGGCTGATATACGTGTAAAATTTCACACAGATATTGGCTTTTACAGACTGCAAATATTTTAAACACTTTGTTACTGGCTGGTACCGAATCATAATGGAAAGTTTATGCCAGCTTTGGTCTGTTGCAGCTCGTCTCAGACAGCGCCATTATGTTTTAGCCTAATAAGGCTGATGTACGTGTAAAATTTTATTAACGTAAAATTTCAATTAATATCGAATGCAAATAAAATTTTACACGCATATTAGCTTATACTGACTGTTATTGTTTTATACAATCTGTAAATGGCTGGTACCATCTGATACTGGCATGTTTCTGCAACCTCGTGCCAGTTACAGCCGGTCTCAGACAGCGCCATCATAATTCAGCCTAATAAGGCTGATATACGGGTTTAATTTTACACGCATATTACCGTTTACTGACTGGTAATGTTTTATACAAGCTGTAACTGGCTGGTACAGTCTTATACTGGCATGTTTTTGCCAACTCTAGCCGGCTACAGCCAATTTCAGACAGCGCCATCATATTTCAGCCTAATAAGGCTGATATACGTGTTAAATTTTACACGCATATTGCCTTTTACTGACTGGTAATGTTTTATACAAGCTGTAACTGGCTGGTACAGTCTTATACTGGCATGTTTTTGCCAGCTCTGGTCTGTTGCAGCCGGTCTCAGACAGCGCCATCATATTTCAGCCTAATAAGGCTGATATACGTGTTAAATTTTACACGCATATTACCTTTTACTGACTGGAAATGTTTTATACAAGCTGTAACTGGCTGGTACAGTCTTATACTGGCATATTTTTGCCAGCTCTGGTCTGTTGCAGCCGGTCTCAGACAGCGCCATCATATTTCAGCCTAATAAGGCTGATAACGTGTTAAATTTTACACGCATATTACCTTTTACTGACTGGTAATGTTTTATACAAGCTGTAACTGGCTGGTACAGTCTTATACTGGCATGTTTTTGCCAGCTCTAGCCGGCTACAGCCAATTTCAGACAGCGCCATCATATTTCAGCCTAATAAGGCTTATATAAGCGTAAATTTTTACACGCATATTGGCTTTTACAGACTGGTTATATTTTATACACTCTGTAACTGGCTGGAACCGACTCATAATGGAAAGTTTTAGCCAGCTCTGGTCTGTTGCAGCCGGTCTCAGACAGCGCCATCATAATTCAGCCTAATAATGATATACGTGTTAAATTTTAAACGCATATTACCTTTAACTGACTGGTAATGTTTTATACAAGCTGTAACTGGCTGGTACAGTCTTATACTGGCATGTTTTGCCAGCTCTGGCCGCCTACAGCCAATTTCAGACAGCGCCATCATATTTTAGCTTAATAAGGCTTATACGTATAAGCGTAAACTTTTACACGCATACTAGCTTTTACAGACTGGTAATCTTTTATACAATCTGTAACTGGCTGGTACCGACTCATAATAGCATGCTTTTGCCAGCTCTGGCCAGTTACAGCCGGTCTCGGACAGCGCCATCATATTTCAGCCTAATAAGGCTGATATACGTGTAAAATTTCACACAGATATTGGCTTTTACAGACTGCAAATATTTTAAACACTTTGTTACTGGCTGGTACCGAATCATAATGGAAAGTTTATGCCAGCTTTGGTCTGTTGCAGCTCGTCTCAGACAGCGCCATTATGTTTTAGCCTAATAAGGCTGATGTACGTGTAAAATTTTATTAACGTAAAATTTCAATTAATATCGAATGCAAATAAAATTTTACACGCATATTAGCTTATACTGACTGTTATTGTTTTATACAATCTGTAAATGGCTGGTACCATCTGATACTGGCATGTTTCTGCAACCTCGTGCCAGTTACAGCCGGCCTCAGACAGCGCCATCATAATTCAGCCTAATAAGGCTGATATACGGGTTTAATTTTACACGCATATTACCGTTTACTGACTGGTAATGTTTTATACAAGCTGTAACTGGCTGGTACAGTCTTATACTGGCATGTTTTTGCCAGCTCTGGTCTGTTGCAGCCGGTCTCAGACAGCGCCATCATATTTCAGCCTAATAAGGCTGATATACGTGTTAAATTTTACACGCATATTACCTTTTACTGACTGGAAATGTTTTATACAAACTGTAACTGGCTGGTACAGTCTTATACTGGCATATTTTTGCCAGCTCTGGTCTGTTGCAGCCTGTCTCAGACAGCGCCATCATATTTCAGCCTAATAAGGCTGATAACGTGTTAAATTTTACACGCATATTACCTTTTACTGACTGGTAATGTTTTATACAAGCTGTAACTGGCTGGTACAGTCTTATACTGGCATGTTTTTGCCAGCTCTAGCCGGCTACAGCCAATTTCAGACAGCGCCATCATATTTCAGCCTAATAAGGCTTATATAAGCGTAAATTTTTACACGCATATTGGCTTTTACAGACTGGTTATATTTTATACACTCTGTAACTGGCTGGAACCGACTCATAATGGAAAGTTTTAGCCAGCTCTGGTCTGTTGCAGCCGGTCTCAGACAGCGCCATCATAATTCAGCCTAATAATGATATACGTGTTAAATTTTAAACGCATATTACCTTTAACTGACTGGTAATGTTTTATACAAGCTGTAACTGGCTGGTACAGTCTTATACTGGCATGTTTTGCCAGCTCTGGCCGGCTACAGCCAATTTCAGACAGCGCCATCATATATTAGCTTAATAAGGCTTATACGTATAAGCGTAAACTTTTACACGCATACTAGCTTTTACAGACTGGTAATCTTTTATACAATCTGTAACTGGCTGGTACCGACTCATAATAGCATGCTTTTGCCAGCTCTGGCCAGTTACAGCCGGTCTCGGACAGCGCCATCATATTTCAGCCTAATAAGGCTGATATACGTGTAAAATTTCACACAGATATTGGCTTTTACAGACTGCAAATATTTTAAACACTTTGTTACTGGCTGGTACCGAATCATAATGGAAAGTTTATGCCAGCTTTGGTCTGTTGCAGCTCGTCTCAGACAGCGCCATTATGTTTTAGCCTAATAAGGCTGATGTACGTGTAAAATTTTATTAACGTAAAATTTCAATTAATATCGAATGCAAATAAAATTTTACACGCATATTAGCTTATACTGACTGTTATTGTTTTATACAATCTGTAAATGGCTGGTACCATCTGATACTGGCATGTTTCTGCAACCTCGTGCCAGTTACAGCCGGCCTCAGACAGCGCCATCATAATTCAGCCTAATAAGGCTGATATACGGGTTTAATTTTACACGCATATTACCGTTTACTGACTGGTAATGTTTTATACAAGCTGTAACTGGCTGGTACAGTCTTATACTGGCATGTTTTTGCCAGCTCTGGTCTGTTGCAGCCGGTCTCAGACAGCGCCATCATATTTCAGCCTAATAAGGCTGATAACGTGTTAAATTTTACACGCATATTACCTTTTACTGACTGGTAATGTTTTATACAAGCTGTAACTGGCTGGTACAGTCTTATACTGGCATGTTTTTGCCAGCTCTAGCCGGCTACAGCCAATTTCAGACAGCGCCATCATATTTCAGCCTAATAAGGCTTATATAAGCGTAAATTTTTACACGCATATTGGCTTTTACAGACTGGTTATATTTTATACACTCTGTAACTGGCTGGAACCGACTCATAATGGAAAGTTTTAGCCAGCTCTGGTCTGTTGCAGCCGGTCTCAGACAGCGCCATCATAATTCAGCCTAATAATGATATACGTGTTAAATTTTAAACGCATATTACCTTTAACTGACTGGTAATGTTTTATACAAGCTGTAACTGGCTGGTACAGTCTTATACTGGCATGTTTTGCCAGCTCTGGCCGCCTACAGCCAATTTCAGACAGCGCCATCATATTTTAGCTTAATAAGGCTTATACGTATAAGCGTAAACTTTTACACGCATACTAGCTTTTACAGACTGGTAATCTTTTATACAATCTGTAACTGGCTGGTACCGACTCATAATAGCATGCTTTTGCCAGCTCTGGCCAGTTACAGCCGGTCTCGGACAGCGCCATCATATTTCAGCCTAATAAGGCTGATATACGTGTAAAATTTCACACAGATATTGGCTTTTACAGACTGCAAATATTTTAAACACTTTGTTACTGGCTGGTACCGAATCATAATGGAAAGTTTATGCCAGCTTTGGTCTGTTGCAGCTCGTCTCAGACAGCGCCATTATGTTTTAGCCTAATAAGGCTGATGTACGTGTAAAATTTTATTAACGTAAAATTTCAATTAATATCGAATGCAAATAAAATTTTACACGCATATTAGCTTATACTGACTGTTATTGTTTTATACAATCTGTAAATGGCTGGTACCATCTGATACTGGCATGTTTCTGCAACCTCGTGCCAGTTACAGCCGGCCTCAGACAGCGCCATCATAATTCAGCCTAATAAGGCTGATATACGGGTTTAATTTTACACGCATATTACCGTTTACTGACTGGTAATGTTTTATACAAGCTGTAACTGGCTGGTACAGTCTTATACTGGCATGTTTTTGCCAGCTCTGGTCTGTTGCAGCCGGTCTCAGACAGCGCCATCATATTTCAGCCTAATAAGGCTGATATACGTGTTAAATTTTACACGCATATTACCTTTTACTGACTGGAAATGTTTTATACAAACTGTAACTGGCTGGTACAGTCTTATACTGGCATATTTTTGCCAGCTCTGGTCTGTTGCAGCCTGTCTCAGACAGCGCCATCATATTTCAGCCTAATAAGGCTGATAACGTGTTAAATTTTACACGCATATTACCTTTTACTGACTGGTAATGTTTTATACAAGCTGTAACTGGCTGGTACAGTCTTATACTGGCATGTTTTTGCCAGCTCTAGCCGGCTACAGCCAATTTCAGACAGCGCCATCATATTTCAGCCTAATAAGGCTTATATAAGCGTAAATTTTTACACGCATATTGGCTTTTACAGACTGGTTATATTTTATACACTCTGTAACTGGCTGGAACCGACTCATAATGGAAAGTTTTAGCCAGCTCTGGTCTGTTGCAGCCGGTCTCAGACAGCGCCATCATAATTCAGCCTAATAATGATATACGTGTTAAATTTTAAACGCATATTACCTTTAACTGACTGGTAATGTTTTATACAAGCTGTAACTGGCTGGTACAGTCTTATACTGGCATGTTTTGCCAGCTCTGGCCGGCTACAGCCAATTTCAGACAGCGCCATCATATATTAGCTTAATAAGGCTTATACGTATAAGCGTAAACTTTTACACGCATACTAGCTTTTACAGACTGGTAATCTTTTATACAATCTGTAACTGGCTGGTACCGACTCATAATAGCATGCTTTTGCCAGCTCTGGCCAGTTACAGCCGGTCTCGGACAGCGCCATCATATTTCAGCCTAATAAGGCTGATATACGTGTAAAATTTCACACAGATATTGGCTTTTACAGACTGCAAATATTTTAAACACTTTGTTACTGGCTGGTACCGAATCATAATGGAAAGTTTATGCCAGCTTTGGTCTGTTGCAGCTCGTCTCAGACAGCGCCATTATGTTTTAGCCTAATAAGGCTGATGTACGTGTAAAATTTTATTAACGTAAAATTTCAATTAATATCGAATGCAAATAAAATTTTACACGCATATTAGCTTATACTGACTGTTATTGTTTTATACAATCTGTAAATGGCTGGTACCATCTGATACTGGCATGTTTCTGCAACCTCGTGCCAGTTACAGCCGGCCTCAGACAGCGCCATCATAATTCAGCCTAATAAGGCTGATATACGGGTTTAATTTTACACGCATATTACCGTTTACTGACTGGTAATGTTTTATACAAGCTGTAACTGGCTGGTACAGTCTTATACTGGCATGTTTTTGCCAGCTCTGGTCTGTTGCAGCCGGTCTCAGACAGCGCCATCATATTTCAGCCTAATAAGGCTGATAACGTGTTAAATTTTACACGCATATTACCTTTTACTGACTGGTAATGTTTTATACAAGCTGTAACTGGCTGGTACAGTCTTATACTGGCATGTTTTTGCCAGCTCTAGCCGGCTACAGCCAATTTCAGACAGCGCCATCATATTTCAGCCTAATAAGGCTTATATAAGCGTAAATTTTTACACGCATATTGGCTTTTACAGACTGGTTATATTTTATACACTCTGTAACTGGCTGGAACCGACTCATAATGGAAAGTTTTAGCCAGCTCTGGTCTGTTGCAGCCGGTCTCAGACAGCGCCATCATAATTCAGCCTAATAATGATATACGTGTTAAATTTTAAACGCATATTACCTTTAACTGACTGGTAATGTTTTATACAAGCTGTAACTGGCTGGTACAGTCTTATACTGGCATGTTTTGCCAGCTCTGGCCGCCTACAGCCAATTTCAGACAGCGCCATCATATTTTAGCTTAATAAGGCTTATACGTATAAGCGTAAACTTTTACACGCATACTAGCTTTTACAGACTGGTAATCTTTTATACAATCTGTAACTGGCTGGTACCGACTCATAATAGCATGCTTTTGCCAGCTCTGGCCAGTTACAGCCGGTCTCGGACAGCGCCATCATATTTCAGCCTAATAAGGCTGATATACGTGTAAAATTTCACACAGATATTGGCTTTTACAGACTGCAAATATTTTAAACACTTTGTTACTGGCTGGTACCGAATCATAATGGAAAGTTTATGCCAGCTTTGGTCTGTTGCAGCTCGTCTCAGACAGCGCCATTATGTTTTAGCCTAATAAGGCTGATGTACGTGTAAAATTTTATTAACGTAAAATTTCAATTAATATCGAATGCAAATAAAATTTTACACGCATATTAGCTTATACTGACTGTTATTGTTTTATACAATCTGTAAATGGCTGGTACCATCTGATACTGGCATGTTTCTGCAACCTCGTGCCAGTTACAGCCGGCCTCAGACAGCGCCATCATAATTCAGCCTAATAAGGCTGATATACGGGTTTAATTTTACACGCATATTACCGTTTACTGACTGGTAATGTTTTATACAAGCTGTAACTGGCTGGTACAGTCTTATACTGGCATGTTTTTGCCAGCTCTGGTCTGTTGCAGCCGGTCTCAGACAGCGCCATCATATTTCAGCCTAATAAGGCTGATATACGTGTTAAATTTTACACGCATATTACCTTTTACTGACTGGAAATGTTTTATACAAACTGTAACTGGCTGGTACAGTCTTATACTGGCATATTTTTGCCAGCTCTGGTCTGTTGCAGCCTGTCTCAGACAGCGCCATCATATTTCAGCCTAATAAGGCTGATAACGTGTTAAATTTTACACGCATATTACCTTTTACTGACTGGTAATGTTTTATACAAGCTGTAACTGGCTGGTACAGTCTTATACTGGCATGTTTTTGCCAGCTCTAGCCGGCTACAGCCAATTTCAGACAGCGCCATCATATTTCAGCCTAATAAGGCTTATATAAGCGTAAATTTTTACACGCATATTGGCTTTTACAGACTGGTTATATTTTATACACTCTGTAACTGGCTGGAACCGACTCATAATGGAAAGTTTTAGCCAGCTCTGGTCTGTTGCAGCCGGTCTCAGACAGCGCCATCATAATTCAGCCTAATAATGATATACGTGTTAAATTTTAAACGCATATTACCTTTAACTGACTGGTAATGTTTTATACAAGCTGTAACTGGCTGGTACAGTCTTATACTGGCATGTTTTGCCAGCTCTGGCCGGCTACAGCCAATTTCAGACAGCGCCATCATATATTAGCTTAATAAGGCTTATACGTATAAGCGTAAACTTTTACACGCATACTAGCTTTTACAGACTGGTAATCTTTTATACAATCTGTAACTGGCTGGTACCGACTCATAATAGCATGCTTTTGCCAGCTCTGGCCAGTTACAGCCGGTCTCGGACAGCGCCATCATATTTCAGCCTAATAAGGCTGATATACGTGTAAAATTTCACACAGATATTGGCTTTTACAGACTGCAAATATTTTAAACACTTTGTTACTGGCTGGTACCGAATCATAATGGAAAGTTTATGCCAGCTTTGGTCTGTTGCAGCTCGTCTCAGACAGCGCCATTATGTTTTAGCCTAATAAGGCTGATGTACGTGTAAAATTTTATTAACGTAAAATTTCAATTAATATCGAATGCAAATAAAATTTTACACGCATATTAGCTTATACTGACTGTTATTGTTTTATACAATCTGTAAATGGCTGGTACCATCTGATACTGGCATGTTTCTGCAACCTCGTGCCAGTTACAGCCGGTCTCAGACAGCGCCATCATAATTCAGCCTAATAAGGCTGATATACGGGTTTAATTTTACACGCATATTACCGTTTACTGACTGGTAATGTTTTATACAAGCTGTAACTGGCTGGTACAGTCTTATACTGGCATGTTTTTGCCAACTCTAGCCGGCTACAGCCAATTTCAGACAGCGCCATCATATTTCAGCCTAATAAGGCTGATATACGTGTTAAATTTTACACGCATATTGCCTTTTACTGACTGGTAATGTTTTATACAAGCTGTAACTGGCTGGTACAGTCTTATACTGGCATATTTTTGCCAGCTCTGGTCTGTTGCAGCCGGTCTCAGACAGCGCCATCATATTTCAGCCTAATAAGGCTGATATACGTGTTAAATTTTACACGCATATTACCTTTTACTGACTGGAAATGTTTTATACAAGCTGTAACTGGCTGGTACAGTCTTATACTGGCATATTTTTGCCAGCTCTGGTCTGTTGCAGCCGGTCTCAGACAGCGCCATCATATTTCAGCCTAATAAGGCTGATAACGTGTTAAATTTTACACGCATATTACCTTTTACTGACTGGTAATGTTTTATACAAGCTGTAACTGGCTGGTACAGTCTTATACTGGCATGTTTTTGCCAGCTCTAGCCGGCTACAGCCAATTTCAGACAGCGCCATCATATTTCAGCCTAATAAGGCTTATATAAGCGTAAATTTTTACACGCATATTGGCTTTTACAGACTGGTTATATTTTATACACTCTGTAACTGGCTGGAACCGACTCATAATGGAAAGTTTTAGCCAGCTCTGGTCTGTTGCAGCCGGTCTCAGACAGCGCCATCATAATTCAGCCTAATAATGATATACGTGTTAAATTTTAAACGCATATTACCTTTAACTGACTGGTAATGTTTTATACAAGCTGTAACTGGCTGGTACAGTCTTATACTGGCATGTTTTGCCAGCTCTGGCCGCCTACAGCCAATTTCAGACAGCGCCATCATATTTTAGCTTAATAAGGCTTATACGTATAAGCGTAAACTTTTACACGCATACTAGCTTTTACAGACTGGTAATCTTTTATACAATCTGTAACTGGCTGGTACCGACTCATAATAGCATGCTTTTGCCAGCTCTGGCCAGTTACAGCCGGTCTCGGACAGCGCCATCATATTTCAGCCTAATAAGGCTGATATACGTGTAAAATTTCACACAGATATTGGCTTTTACAGACTGCAAATATTTTAAACACTTTGTTACTGGCTGGTACCGAATCATAATGGAAAGTTTATGCCAGCTTTGGTCTGTTGCAGCTCGTCTCAGACAGCGCCATTATGTTTTAGCCTAATAAGGCTGATGTACGTGTAAAATTTTATTAACGTAAAATTTCAATTAATATCGAATGCAAATAAAATTTTACACGCATATTAGCTTATACTGACTGTTATTGTTTTATACAATCTGTAAATGGCTGGTACCATCTGATACTGGCATGTTTCTGCAACCTCGTGCCAGTTACAGCCGGCCTCAGACAGCGCCATCATAATTCAGCCTAATAAGGCTGATATACGGGTTTAATTTTACACGCATATTACCGTTTACTGACTGGTAATGTTTTATACAAGCTGTAACTGGCTGGTACAGTCTTATACTGGCATGTTTTTGCCAACTCTAGCCGGCTACAGCCAATTTCAGACAGCGCCATCATATTTCAGCCTAATAAGGCTGATATACGTGTTAAATTTTACACGCATATTGCCTTTTACTGACTGGTAATGTTTTATACAAGCTGTAACTGGCTGGTACAGTCTTATACTGGCATGTTTTTGCCAGCTCTGGTCTGTTGCAGCCGGTCTCAGACAGCGCCATCATATTTCAGCCTAATAAGGCTGATATACGTGTTAAATTTTACACGCATATTAACTTTTACTAACTGGAAATGTTTTATACAAGCTGTAACTGGCTGGTACAGTCTTATACTGGCATATTTTTGCCAGCTCTGGTCTGTTGCAGCCGGTCTCAGACAGCGCCATCATATTTCAGCCTAATAAGGCTGATAACGTGTTAAATTTTACACGCATATTACCTTTTACTGACTGGTAATGTTTTATACAAGCTGTAACTGGCTGGTACAGTCTTATACTGGCATGTTTTTGCCAGCTCTAGCCGGCTACAGCCAATTTCAGACAGCGCCATCATATTTCAGCCTAATAAGGCTTATATAAGCGTAAATTTTTACACGCATATTGGCTTTTACAGACTGGTTATATTTTATACACTCTGTAACTGGCTGGAACCGACTCATAATGGAAAGTTTTAGCCAGCTCTGGTCTGTTGCAGCCGGTCTCAGACAGCGCCATCATAATTCAGCCTAATAATGATATACGTGTTAAATTTTAAACGCATATTACCTTTAACTGACTGGTAATGTTTTATACAAGCTGTAACTGGCTGGTACAGTCTTATACTGGCATGTTTTGCCAGCTCTGGCCGGCTACAGCCAATTTCAGACAGCGCCATCATATTTTAGCTTAATAAGGCTTATACGTATAAGCGTAAACTTTTACACGCATACTAGCTTTTACAGACTGGTAATCTTTTATACAATCTGTAACTGGCTGGTACCGACTCATAATAGCATGCTTTTGCCAGCTCTGGCCAGTTACAGCCGGTCTCGGACAGCGCCATCATATTTCAGCCTAATAAGGCTGATATACGTGTAAAATTTCACACAGATATTGGCTTTTACAGACTGCAAATATTTTAAACACTTTGTTACTGGCTGGTACCGAATCATAATGGAAAGTTTATGCCAGCTTTGGTCTGTTGCAGCTCGTCTCAGACAGCGCCATTATGTTTCAGCCTAATAAGGCTGATGTACGTGTAAAATTTTATTTACGTAAAATTTCAATTAATATCGAATGCAAATAAAATTTTACACGCATATTAGCTTATACTGACTGTTATTGTTTTATACAATCTGTAAATGGCTGGTACCATCTGATACTGGCATGTTTCTGCAACCTCGTGCCAGTTACAGCCGGTCTCAGACAGCGCCATCATAATTCAGCCTAATAAGGCTGATATACGGGTTTAATTTTACACGCATATTACCGTTTACTGACTGGTAATGTTTTATACAAGCTGTAACTGGCTGGTACAGTCTTATACTGGCATGTTTTTGCCAGCTCTGGCCGGCTACAGCCAGTTTCAGACAGCGCCATCATATTTCAGCCTAATAAGGCTTATATAAGCGTAAACTTTTACACGCATATTGGCTTTTACTGACTGGTTATATTTTATACACTCTGTAACTGGCTGGTACCGACTCATAATGGAAAGTTTTTGCCAGCTCTGGTCTGTTGCAGCCGGTCTCAGACAGCGCCATCATATTTCAGCCTAATAAGGCTGATGTACGTGTAAAATTTTATTTATGTAAAATTTCAATTAATATCGAATGCAAATAAAATTTTACACGCATATTACCTTTTACTGACTAGTAATGTTTTATACAAGCTGTAACTGGCTGGTACAGTCTGATACTGGCATATTATTGCCAGCTCTGGCCGGCTACATCCGGTTTCAGACAGCGCTAACATATTTCAGCCTAATAAGTTTTATATACGTGTTAACTTTTACACGCATATTAGCTTTTACAGACTGGTAATCTTTGATACAATCTGTAACTGGCTGGTACCGACTCATAATAGCATGCTTTTGCCAGCTCTGGCCAGTTACAGCCGGTCTCGGACAGCGCCATCATATTTCAGCCTAATAAGGCTGTAAAATTTCACACGCATATTGGTTTTTACTGACTGGTAATATTTTGTACAATCTGTATCTGGCTGATACCGACTCATCATGGCAAGTTTTAGTTTTTTTGTGGTTGTAGTTGTAGTTGTAGTTGTAGTTGTAGTTGTAGTTGTAGTTGTAGTTGTAGTTGTAGTTGTAGTTGTAGTTGTAGTTGTAGTTGTAGTTGAAGTTGTAGTTGTAGTTGTAGTTGTAGTTGTAGTTGTAGTTGTAGTTGTAGTTGTAGTTGTAGTTGTAGTTGTAGTTGTAGTTGTAGTTGTAGTTGTAGTTGTAGTTGTAGTTGTAGTTGTAGTTGTAGTTGTAGTTGTAGTTGTAGTTGTAGTTGTAGTTGTAGTTGTAGTTGTAGTTGTAGTTGTAGTTGTATTTGTAGTTGTAGTTGTAGTTGTAGTTGTAGTTGTAGTTGTAGTTGTAGTTGTAGTTGTAGTTGTAGTTGTAGTTGTATTTGTAGTTGTAGTTGTAGTTGTAGTTGTAGTTGTAGTTGTAGTTGTAGTTGTAGTTGTAGTTGTAGTTGTAGTTGTAGTTGTAGTTGTAGTTGTAGTTGTAGTTGTAGTTGTAGTTGTAGTTGTAGTTGTAGTTGTAGTTGTAGTTGTAGTTGTAGTTGTAGTTGTAGTTGTAGTTGTAGTTGTAGTTGTAGTTGTAGTTGTAGTTGTAGTTGTAGTTGTAGTTGTAGTTGTAGTTGTAGTTGTAGTTGTAGTTGTAGTTGTAGTTGTAGTTGTAGTTGTAGTTGTAGTTGTAGTTGTAGTTGTAGTTGTAGTTGTAGTTGTAGTTGTAGTTGTAGTTGTAGTTGTAGTTGTAGTTGTAGTTGTAGTTGTAGTTGTAGTTGTAGTTGTAGTTGTAGTTGTAGTTGTAGTTGTAGTTGTAGTTGTAGTTGTAGTTGTAGTTGTAGTTGTAGTTGTAGTTGTAGTTGTAGTTGTAGTTGTAGTTGTAGTTGTAGTTGTAGTTGTAGTTGTAGTTGTAGTTGTAGTTGTAGTTGTAGTTGTAGTTGTAGTTGTAGTTGTAGTTGTAGTTGTAGTTGTAGTTGTAGTTGTAGTTGTAGTTGTAGTTGTAGTTGTAGTTGTAGTTGTAGTTGTAGTTGTAGTTGTAGTTGTAGTTGTAGTTGTAGTTGTAGTTGTAGTTGTAGTTGTAGTTGTATTAGTAATTGTAGTTGTAGTTGTAGTTGTAGTTGTAGTTGTAGTTGTAGTTGTAGTTGTAGTTGTAGTTGTAGTTGTAGTTGTAGTTGTAGTTGTAGTTGTAGTTGTAGTTGTAGTTGTAGTTGTAGTTGTAGTTGTAGTTGTAGTTGTAGTTGTAGTTGTAGTTGTAGTTGTAGTTGTAGTTGTAGTTGTAGTTGTAGTTGTAGTTGTAGTTGTAGTTGTAGTTGTAGTTGTAGTTGTAGTTGTAGTTGTAGTTGTAGTTGTAGTTGTAGTTGTAGTTGTAGTTGTAGTTGTAGTTGTAGTTGTAGTTGTAGTTGTAGTTGTAGTTGTAGTTGTAGTTGTAGTTGTAGTTGTAGTTGTAGTTGTAGTTGTAGTTGTAGTTGTAGTTGTAGTTGTAGTTGTAGTTGTAGTTGTAGTTGTAGATGTAGTTGTAGTTGTAGTTGTAGTTGTAGTTGTAGTTGTAGTTGTAGTTGTAGTTGTAGTTGTAGTTGTAGTTGTAGTTGTAGTTGTAGTTGTAGTTGTAGTTGTAGTTGTAGTTGTAGTTGTAGTTGTAGTTGTAGTTGTAGTTGTAGTTGTAGTTGTAGTTGTAGTTGTAGTTGTAGTTGTAGTTGTAGTTGTAGTTGTAGTTGTAGTTGTAGTTGTAGTTGTAGTTGTAGTTGTAGTTGTAGTTGTAGTTGTAGTTGTAGTTGTAGTTGTAGTTGTAGTTGTAGTTGTAGTTGTAGTTGTAGTTGTAGTTGTAGTTGTAGTTGTAGTTGTAGTTGTAGTTGTAGTTGTAG
>CAKOGD010000051.1:0-41885 GCA_933228885.1 Leistus spinibarbis | reverse complement strand
GTAGTTGTAGTTGTAGTTGTAGTTGTAGTTGTAGTTGTAGTTGTAGTTGTAGTTGTAGTTGTAGTTGTAGTTGTAGTTGTAGTTGTAGTTGTAGTTGTAGTTGTAGTTGTAGTTGTAGTTGTAGTTGTAGTTGTAGTTGTAGTTGTAGTTGTAGTTGTAGTTGTAGTTGTAGTTGTAGTTGTAGTTGTAGTTGTAGTTGTAGTTGTAGTTGTAGTTGTAGTTGTAGTTGTAGTTGTAGTTGTAGTTGTAGTTGTAGTTGTAGTTGTAGTTGTAGTTGTAGTTGTAGTTGTAGTTGTAGTTGTAGTTGTAGTTGTAGTTGTAGTTGTAGTTGTAGTTGTAGTTGTAGTTGTAGTTGTAGTTGTAGTTGTAGTTGTAGTTGTAGTTGTAGTTGTAGTTGTAGTTGTAGTTGTAGTTGTAGTTGTAGTTGTAGTTGTAGTTGTAGTTGTAGTTGTAGTTGTAGTTGTAGTTGTACTACAACTACAACTACAACTACAACTACAACTACAACTACAACTACAACTACAACTACAACTACAACTACAACTACAACTACAACTACAACTACAACTACAACTACAACTACAACTACAACTACAACTACAACTACAACTACAACTACAACTACAACTACAACTACAACTACAACTACAACTACAACTACAACTACAACTACAACTACAACTACAACTACAACTACAACTACAACTACAACTACAACTACAACTACAACTACAACTACAACTACAACTACAACTACAACTACAACTACAACTACAACTACAACTACAACTACAACTACAACTACAACTACAACTACAACTACAACTACAACTACAACTACAACTACAACTACAACTACAACTACAACTACAACTACAACTACAACTACAACTACAACTACAACTACAACTACAACTACAACTACAACTACAACTACAACTACAACTACAACTACAACTACAACTACAACTACAACTACAACTACAACTACAACTACAACTACAACTACAACTACAACTACAACTACAACTACAACTACAACTACAACTACAACTACAACTACAACTACAACTACAACTACAACTACAACTACAACTACAACTACAACTACAACTACAACTACAACTACAACTACAACTACAACTACAACTACAACTACAACTACAACTACAACTACAACTACAACTACAACTACAACTACAACTACAACTACAACTACAACTACAACTACAACTACAACTACAACTACAACTACAACTACAACTACAACTACAACTACAACTACAACTACAACTACAACTACAACTACAACTACAACTACAACTACAACTACAACTACAACTACAACTACAACTACAACTACAACTACAACTACAACTACAACTACAACTACAACTACAACTACAACTACAACTACAACTACAACTACAACTACAACTACAACTACAACTACAACTACAACTACAACTACAACTACAACTACAACTACAACTACAACTACAACTACAACTACAACTACAACTACAACTACAACTACAACTACAACTACAACTACAACTACAACTACAACTACAACTACAACTACAACTACAACTACAACTACAACTACAACTACAACTACAACTACAACTACAACTACAACTACAACTACAACTACAACTACAACTACAACTACAACTACAACTACAACTACAACTACAACTACAACTACAACTACAACTACAACTACAACTACAACTACAACTACAACTACAACTACAACTACAACTACAACTACAACTACAACTACAACTACAACTACAACTACAACTACAACTACAACTACAACTACAACTACAACTACAACTACAACTACAACTACAACTACAACTACAACTACAACTACAACTACAACTACAACTACAACTACAACTACAACTACAACTACAACTACAACTACAACTACAACTACAACTACAACTACAACTACAACTACAACTACAACTACAACTACAACTACAACTACAACTACAACTACAACTACAACTACAACTACAACTACAACTACAACTACAACTACAACTACAACTACAACTACAACTACAACTACAACTACAACTACAACTACAACTACAACTACAACTACAACTACAACTACAACTACAACTACAACTACAACTACAACTACAACTACAACTACAACTACAACTACAACTACAACTACAACTACAACTACAACTACAACTACAACTACAACTACAACTACAACTACAACTACAACTACAACTACAACTACAACTACAACTACAACTACAACTACAACTACAACTACAACTACAACTACAACTACAACTACAACTACAACTACAACTACAACTACAACTACAACTACAACTACAACTACAACTACAACTACAACTACAACTACAACTACAACTACAACTACAACTACAACTACAACTACAACTACAACTACAACTACAACTACAACTACAACTACAACTACAACTACAACTACAACTACAACTACAACTACAACTACAACTACAACTACAACTACAACTACAACTACAACTACAACTACAACTACAACTACAACTACAACTACAACTACAACTACAACTACAACTACAACTACAACTACAACTACAACTACAACTACAACTACAACTACAACTACAACTACAACTACAACTACAACTACAACTACAACTACAACTACAACTACAACTACAACTACAACTACAACTACAACTACAACTACAACTACAACTACAACTACAACTACAACTACAACTACAACTACAACTACAACTACAACTACAACTACAACTACAACTACAACTACAACTACAACTACAACTACAACTACAACTACAACTACAACTACAACTACAACTACAACTACAACTACAACTACAACTACAACTACAACTACAACTACAACTACAACTACAACTACAACTACAACTACAACTACAACTACAACTACAACTACAACTACAACTACAACTACAACTACAACTACAACTACAACTACAACTACAACTACAACTACAACTACAACTACAACTACAACTACAACTACAACTACAACTACAACTACAACTACAACTACAACTACAACTACAACTACAACTACAACTACAACTACAACTACAACTACAACTACAACTACAACTACAACTACAACTACAACTACAACTACAACTACAACTACAACTACAACTACAACTACAACTACAACTACAACTACAACTACAACTACAACTACAACTACAACTACAACTACAACTACAACTACAACTACAACTACAACTACAACTACAACTACAACTACAACTACAACTACAACTACAACTACAACTACAACTACAACTACAACTACAACTACAACTACAACTACAACTACAACTACAACTACAACTACAACTACAACTACAACTACAACTACAACTACAACTACAACTACAACTACAACTACAACTACAACTACAACTACAACTACAACTACAACTACAACTACAACTACAACTACAACTACAACTACAACTACAACTACAACTACAACTACAACTACAACTACAACTACAACTACAACTACAACTACAACTACAACTACAACTACAACTACAACTACAACTACAACTACAACTACAACTACAACTACAACTACAACTACAACTACAACTACAACTACAACTACAACTACAACTACAACTACAACTACAACTACAACTACAACTACAACTACAACTACAACTACAACTACAACTACAACTACAACTACAACTACAACTACAACTACAACTACAACTACAACTACAACTACAACTACAACTACAACTACAACTACAACTACAACTACAACTACAACTACAACTACAACTACAACTACAACTACAACTACAACTACAACTACAACTACAACTACAACTACAACTACAACTACAACTACAACTACAACTACAACTACAACTACAACTACAACTACAACTACAACTACAACTACAACTACAACTACAACTACAACTACAACTACAACTACAACTACAACTACAACTACAACTACAACTACAACTACAACTACAACTACAACTACAACTACAACTACAACTACAACTACAACTACAACTACAACTACAACTACAACTACAACTACAACTACAACTACAACTACAACTACAACTACAACTACAACTACAACTACAACTACAACTACAACTACAACTACAACTACAACTACAACTACAACTACAACTACAACTACAACTACAACTACAACTACAACTACAACTACAACTACAACTACAACTACAACTACAACTACAACTACAACTACAACTACAACTACAACTACAACTACAACTACAACTACAACTACAACTACAACTACAACTACAACTACAACTACAACTACAACTACAACTACAACTACAACTACAACTACAACTACAACTACAACTACAACTACAACTACAACTACAACTACAACTACAACTACAACTACAACTACAACTACAACTACAACTACAACTACAACTACAACTACAACTACAACTACAACTACAACTACAACTACAACTACAACTACAACTACAACTACAACTACAACTACAACTACAACTACAACTACAACTACAACTACAACTACAACTACAACTACAACTACAACTACAACTACAACTACAACTACAACTACAACTACAACTACAACTACAACTACAACTACAACTACAACTACAACTACAACTACAACTACAACTACAACTACAACTACAACTACAACTACAACTACAACTACAACTACAACTACAACTACAACTACAACTACAACTACAACTACAACTACAACTACAACTACAACTACAACTACAACTACAACTACAACTACAACTACAACTACAACTACAACTACAACTACAACTACAACTACAACTACAACTACAACTACAACTACAACTACAACTACAACTACAACTACAACTACAACTACAACTACAACTACAACTACAACTACAACTACAACTACAACTACAACTACAACTACAACTACAACTACAACTACAACTACAACTACAACTACAACTACAACTACAACTACAACTACAACTACAACTACAACTACAACTACAACTACAACTACAACTACAACTACAACTACAACTACAACTACAACTACAACTACAACTACAACTACAACTACAACTACAACTACAACTACAACTACAACTACAACTACAACTACAACTACAACTACAACTACAACTACAACTACAACTACAACTACAACTACAACTACAACTACAACTACAACTACAACTACAACTACAACTACAACTACAACTACAACTACAACTACAACTACAACTACAACTACAACTACAACTACAACTACAACTACAACTACAACTACAACTACAACTACAACTACAACTACAACTACAACTACAACTACAACTACAACTACAACTACAACTACAACTACAACTACAACTACAACTACAACTACAACTACAACTACAACTACAACTACAACTACAACTACAACTACAACTACAACTACAACTACAACTACAACTACAACTACAACTACAACTACAACTACAACTACAACTACAACTACAACTACAACTACAACTACAACTACAACTACAACTACAACTACAACTACAACTACAACTACAACTACAACTACAACTACAACTACAACTACAACTACAACTACAACTACAACTACAACTACAACTACAACTACAACTACAACTACAACTACAACTACAACTACAACTACAACTACAACTACAACTACAACTACAACTACAACTACAACTACAACTACAACTACAACTACAACTACAACTACAACTACAACTACAACTACAACTACAACTACAACTACAACTACAACTACAACTACAACTACAACTACAACTACAACTACAACTACAACTACAACTACAACTACAACTACAACTACAACTACAACTACAACTACAACTACAACTACAACTACAACTACAACTACAACTACAACTACAACTACAACTACAACTACAACTACAACTACAACTACAACTACAACTACAACTACAACTACAACTACAACTACAACTACAACTACAACTACAACTACAACTACAACTACAACTACAACTACAACTACAACTACAACTACAACTACAACTACAACTACAACTACAACTACAACTACAACTACAACTACAACTACAACTACAACTACAACTACAACTACAACTACAACTACAACTACAACTACAACTACAACTACAACTACAACTACAACTACAACTACAACTACAACTACAACTACAACTACAACTACAACTACAACTACAACTACAACTACAACTACAACTACAACTACAACTACAACTACAACTACAACTACAACTACAACTACAACTACAACTACAACTACAACTACAACTACAACTACAACTACAACTACAACTACAACTACAACTACAACTACAACTACAACTACAACTACAACTACAACTACAACTACAACTACAACTACAACTACAACTACAACTACAACTACAACTACAACTACAACTACAACTACAACTACAACTACAACTACAACTACAACTACAACTACAACTACAACTACAACTACAACTACAACTACAACTACAACTACAACTACAACTACAACTACAACTACAACTACAACTACAACTACAACTACAACTACAACTACAACTACAACTACAACTACAACTACAACTACAACTACAACTACAACTACAACTACAACTACAACTACAACTACAACTACAACTACAACTACAACTACAACTACAACTACAACTACAACTACAACTACAACTACAACTACAACTACAACTACAACTACAACTACAACTACAACTACAACTACAACTACAACTACAACTACAACTACAACTACAACTACAACTACAACTACAACTACAACTACAACTACAACTACAACTACAACTACAACTACAACTACAACTACAACTACAACTACAACTACAACTACAACTACAACTACAACTACAACTACAACTACAACTACAACTACAACTACAACTACAACTACAACTACAACTACAACTACAACTACAACTACAACTACAACTACAACTACAACTACAACTACAACTACAACTACAACTACAACTACAACTACAACTACAACTACAACTACAACTACAACTACAACTACAACTACAACTACAACTACAACTACAACTACAACTACAACTACAACTACAACTACAACTACAACTACAACTACAACTACAACTACAACTACAACTACAACTACAACTACAACTACAACTACAACTACAACTACAACTACAACTACAACTACAACTACAACTACAACTACAACTACAACTACAACTACAACTACAACTACAACTACAACTACAACTACAACTACAACTACAACTACAACTACAACTACAACTACAACTACAACTACAACTACAACTACAACTACAACTACAACTACAACTACAACTACAACTACAACTACAACTACAACTACAACTACAACTACAACTACAACTACAACTACAACTACAACTACAACTACAACTACAACTACAACTACAACTACAACTACAACTACAACTACAACTACAACTACAACTACAACTACAACTACAACTACAACTACAACTACAACTACAACTACAACTACAACTACAACTACAACTACAACTACAACTACAACTACAACTACAACTACAACTACAACTACAACTACAACTACAACTACAACTACAACTACAACTACAACTACAACTACAACTACAACTACAACTACAACTACAACTACAACTACAACTACAACTACAACTACAACTACAACTACAACTACAACTACAACTACAACTACAACTACAACTACAACTACAACTACAACTACAACTACAACTACAACTACAACTACAACTACAACTACAACTACAACTACAACTACAACTACAACTACAACTACAACTACAACTACAACTACAACTACAACTACAACTACAACTACAACTACAACTACAACTACAACTACAACTACAACTACAACTACAACTACAACTACAACTACAACTACAACTACAACTACAACTACAACTACAACTACAACTACAACTACAACTACAACTACAACTACAACTACAACTACAACTACAACTACAACTACAACTACAACTACAACTACAACTACAACTACAACTACAACTACAACTACAACTACAACTACAACTACAACTACAACTACAACTACAACTACAACTACAACTACAACTACAACTACAACTACAACTACAACTACAACTACAACTACAACTACAACTACAACTACAACTACAACTACAACTACAACTACAACTACAACTACAACTACAACTACAACTACAACTACAACTACAACTACAACTACAACTACAACTACAACTACAACTACAACTACAACTACAACTACAACTACAACTACAACTACAACTACAACTACAACTACAACTACAACTACAACTACAACTACAACTACAACTACAACTACAACTACAACTACAACTACAACTACAACTACAACTACAACTACAACTACAACTACAACTACAACTACAACTACAACTACAACTACAACTACAACTACAACTACAACTACAACTACAACTACAACTACAACTACAACTACAACTACAACTACAACTACAACTACAACTACAACTACAACTACAACTACAACTACAACTACAACTACAACTACAACTACAACTACAACTACAACTACAACTACAACTACAACTACAACTACAACTACAACTACAACTACAACTACAACTACAACTACAACTACAACTACAACTACAACTACAACTACAACTACAACTACAACTACAACTACAACTACAACTACAACTACAACTACAACTACAACTACAACTACAACTACAACTACAACTACAACTACAACTACAACTACAACTACAACTACAACTACAACTACAACTACAACTACAACTACAACTACAACTACAACTACAACTACAACTACAACTACAACTACAACTACAACTACAACTACAACTACAACTACAACTACAACTACAACTACAACTACAACTACAACTACAACTACAACTACAACTACAACTACAACTACAACTACAACTACAACTACAACTACAACTACAACTACAACTACAACTACAACTACAACTACAACTACAACTACAACTACAACTACAACTACAACTACAACTACAACTACAACTACAACTACAACTACAACTACAACTACAACTACAACTACAACTACAACTACAACTACAACTACAACTACAACTACAACTACAACTACAACTACAACTACAACTACAACTACAACTACAACTACAACTACAACTACAACTACAACTACAACTACAACTACAACTACAACTACAACTACAACTACAACTACAACTACAACTACAACTACAACTACAACTACAACTACAACTACAACTACAACTACAACTACAACTACAACTACAACTACAACTACAACTACAACTACAACTACAACTACAACTACAACTACAACTACAACTACAACTACAACTACAACTACAACTACAACTACAACTACAACTACAACTACAACTACAACTACAACTACAACTACAACTACAACTACAACTACAACTACAACTACAACTACAACTACAACTACAACTACAACTACAACTACAACTACAACTACAACTACAACTACAACTACAACTACAACTACAACTACAACTACAACTACAACTACAACTACAACTACAACTACAACTACAACTACAACTACAACTACAACTACAACTACAACTACAACTACAACTACAACTACAACTACAACTACAACTACAACTACAACTACAACTACAACTACAACTACAACTACAACTACAACTACAACTACAACTACAACTACAACTACAACTACAACTACAACTACAACTACAACTACAACTACAACTACAACTACAACTACAACTACAACTACAACTACAACTACAACTACAACTACAACTACAACTACAACTACAACTACAACTACAACTACAACTACAACTACAACTACAACTACAACTACAACTACAACTACAACTACAACTACAACTACAACTACAACTACAACTACAACTACAACTACAACTACAACTACAACTACAACTACAACTACAACTACAACTACAACTACAACTACAACTACAACTACAACTACAACTACAACTACAACTACAACTACAACTACAACTACAACTACAACTACAACTACAACTACAACTACAACTACAACTACAACTACAACTACAACTACAACTACAACTACAACTACAACTACAACTACAACTACAACTACAACTACAACTACAACTACAACTACAACTACAACTACAACTACAACTACAACTACAACTACAACTACAACTACAACTACAACTACAACTACAACTACAACTACAACTACAACTACAACTACAACTACAACTACAACTACAACTACAACTACAACTACAACTACAACTACAACTACAACTACAACTACAACTACAACTACAACTACAACTACAACTACAACTACAACTACAACTACAACTACAACTACAACTACAACTACAACTACAACTACAACTACAACTACAACTACAACTACAACTACAACTACAACTACAACTACAACTACAACTACAACTACAACTACAACTACAACTACAACTACAACTACAACTACAACTACAACTACAACTACAACTACAACTACAACTACAACTACAACTACAACTACAACTACAACTACAACTACAACTACAACTACAACTACAACTACAACTACAACTACAACTACAACTACAACTACAACTACAACTACAACTACAACTACAACTACAACTACAACTACAACTACAACTACAACTACAACTACAACTACAACTACAACTACAACTACAACTACAACTACAACTACAACTACAACTACAACTACAACTACAACTACAACTACAACTACAACTACAACTACAACTACAACTACAACTACAACTACAACTACAACTACAACTACAACTACAACTACAACTACAACTACAACTACAACTACAACTACAACTACAACTACAACTACAACTACAACTACAACTACAACTACAACTACAACTACAACTACAACTACAACTACAACTACAACTACAACTACAACTACAACTACAACTACAACTACAACTACAACTACAACTACAACTACAACTACAACTACAACTACAACTACAACTACAACTACAACTACAACTACAACTACAACTACAACTACAACTACAACTACAACTACAACTACAACTACAACTACAACTACAACTACAACTACAACTACAACTACAACTACAACTACAACTACAACTACAACTACAACTACAACTACAACTACAACTACAACTACAACTACAACTACAACTACAACTACAACTACAACTACAACTACAACTACAACTACAACTACAACTACAACTACAACTACAACTACAACTACAACTACAACTACAACTACAACTACAACTACAACTACAACTACAACTACAACTACAACTACAACTACAACTACAACTACAACTACAACTACAACTACAACTACAACTACAACTACAACTACAACTACAACTACAACTACAACTACAACTACAACTACAACTACAACTACAACTACAACTACAACTACAACTACAACTACAACTACAACTACAACTACAACTACAACTACAACTACAACTACAACTACAACTACAACTACAACTACAACTACAACTACAACTACAACTACAACTACAACTACAACTACAACTACAACTACAACTACAACTACAACTACAACTACAACTACAACTACAACTACAACTACAACTACAACTACAACTACAACTACAACTACAACTACAACTACAACTACAACTACAACTACAACTACAACTACAACTACAACTACAACTACAACTACAACTACAACTACAACTACAACTACAACTACAACTACAACTACAACTACAACTACAACTACAACTACAACTACAACTACAACTACAACTACAACTACAACTACAACTACAACTACAACTACAACTACAACTACAACTACAACTACAACTACAACTACAACTACAACTACAACTACAACTACAACTACAACTACAACTACAACTACAACTACAACTACAACTACAACTACAACTACAACTACAACTACAACTACAACTACAACTACAACTACAACTACAACTACAACTACAACTACAACTACAACTACAACTACAACTACAACTACAACTACAACTACAACTACAACTACAACTACAACTACAACTACAACTACAACTACAACTACAACTACAACTACAACTACAACTACAACTACAACTACAACTACAACTACAACTACAACTACAACTACAACTACAACTACAACTACAACTACAACTACAACTACAACTACAACTAACTACAACTACAACTACAACTACAACTACAACTACAACTACAACTACAACTACAACTACAACTACAACTACAACTACAACTACAACTACAACTACAACTACAACTACAACTACAACTACAACTACAACTACAACTACAACTACAACTACAACTACAACTACAACTACAACTACAACTACAACTACAACTACAACTACAACTACAACTACAACTACAACTACAACTACTACAACTACAACTACAACTACAACTACAACTACAACTACAACTACAACTACAACTACAACTACAACTACAACTACAACTACAACTACAACTACAACTACAACTACAACTACAACTACAACTACAACTACAACTACAACTACAACTACAACTACAACTACAACTACAACTACAACTACAACTACAACTACAACTACAACTACAACTACAACTACAACTACAACTACAACTACAACTACAACTACAACTACAACTACAACTACAACTACAACTACAACTACAACTACAACTACAACTACAACTACAACTACAACTACAACTACAACTACAACTACAACTACAACTACAACTACAACTACAACTACAACTACAACTACAACTACAACTACAACTACAACTACAACTACAACTACAACTACAACTACAACTACAACTACAACTACAACTACAACTACAACTACAACTACAACTACAACTACAACTACAACTACAACTACAACTACAACTACAACTACAACTACAACTACAACTACAACTACAACTACAACTACAACTACAACTACAACTACAACTACAACTACAACTACAACTACAACTACAACTACAACTACAACTACAACTACAACTACAACTACAACTACAACTACAACTACAACTACAACTACAACTACAACTACAACTACAACTACAACTACAACTACAACTACAACTACAACTACAACTACAACTACAACTACAACTACAACTACAACTACAACTACAACTACAACTACAACTACAACTACAACTACAACTACAACTACAACTACAACTACAACTACAACTACAACTACAACTACAACTACAACTACAACTACAACTACAACTACAACTACAACTACAACTACAACTACAACTACAACTACAACTACAACTACAACTACAACTACAACTACAACTACAACTACAACTACAACTACAACTACAACTACAACTACAACTACAACTACAACTACAACTACAACTACAACTACAACTACAACTACAACTACAACTACAACTACAACTACAACTACAACTACAACTACAACTACAACTACAACTACAACTACAACTACAACTACAACTACAACTACAACTACAACTACAACTACAACTACAACTACAACTACAACTACAACTACAACTACAACTACAACTACAACTACAACTACAACTACAACTACAACTACAACTACAACTACAACTACAACTACAACTACAACTACAACTACAACTACAACTACAACTACAACTACAACTACAACTACAACTACAACTACAACTACAACTACAACTACAACTACAACTACAACTACAACTACAACTACAACTACAACTACAACTACAACTACAACTACAACTACAACTACAACTACAACTACAACTACAACTACAACTACAACTACAACTACAACTACAACTACAACTACAACTACAACTACAACTACAACTACAACTACAACTACAACTACAACTACAACTACAACTACAACTACAACTACAACTACAACTACAACTACAACTACAACTACAACTACAACTACAACTACAACTACAACTACAACTACAACTACAACTACAACTACAACTACAACTACAACTACAACTACAACTACAACTACAACTACAACTACAACTACAACTACAACTACAACTACAACTACAACTACAACTACAACTACAACTACAACTACAACTACAACTACAACTACAACTACAACTACAACTACAACTACAACTACAACTACAACTACAACTACAACTACAACTACAACTACAACTACAACTACAACTACAACTACAACTACAACTACAACTACAACTACAACTACAACTACAACTACAACTACAACTACAACTACAACTACAACTACAACTACAACTACAACTACAACTACAACTACAACTACAACTACAACTACAACTACAACTACAACTACAACTACAACTACAACTACAACTACAACTACAACTACAACTACAACTACAACTACAACTACAACTACAACTACAACTACAACTACAACTACAACTACAACTACAACTACAACTACAACTACAACTACAACTACAACTACAACTACAACTACAACTACAACTACAACTACAACTACAACTACAACTACAACTACAACTACAACTACAACTACAACTACAACTACAACTACAACTACAACTACAACTACAACTACAACTACAACTACAACTACAACTACAACTACAACTACAACTACAACTACAACTACAACTACAACTACAACTATAATTACAACTACAACTACAACTACAACTACAACTACAACTACAACTACAACTACAACTACAACTACAACTACAACTACAACTACAACTACAACTACAACTACAACTACAACTACAACTACAACTACAACTACAACTACAACTACAACTACAACTACAACTACAACTACAACTACAACTACAACTACAACTACAACTACAACTACAACTACAACTACAACTACAACTACAACTACAACTACAACTACAACTACAACTACAACTACAACTACAACTACAACTACAACTACAACTACAACTACAACTACAACTACAACTACAACTACAACTACAACTACAACTACAACTACAACTACAACTACAACTACAACTACAACTACAACTACAACTACAACTACAACTACAACTACAACTACAACTACAACTACAACTACAACTACAACTACAACTACAACTACAACTACAACTACAACTACAACTACAACTACAACTACAACTACAACTACAACTACAACTACAACTACAACTACAACTACAACTACAACTACAACTACAACTACAACTACAACTACAACTACAACTACAACTACAACTACAACTACAACTACAACTACAACTACAACTACAACTACAACTACAACTACAACTACAACTACAACTACAACTACAACTACAACTACAACTACAACTACAACTACAACTACAA
This sequence comes from Leistus spinibarbis, assembly GCA_933228885.1. Taxonomy (NCBI): domain Eukaryota; kingdom Metazoa; phylum Arthropoda; class Insecta; order Coleoptera; family Carabidae; genus Leistus; species Leistus spinibarbis. The sequence goes on along the minus strand of CAKOGD010000051.1, from coordinate 26,167 downwards.
CTACAACTACAACTACAACTACAACTACAACTACAACTACAACTACAACTACAACTACAACTACAACTACAACTACAACTACAACTACAACTACAACTACAACTACAACTACAACTACAACTACAACTACAACTACAACTACAACTACAACTACAACTACAACTACAACTACAACTACAACTACAACTACAACTACAACTACAACTACAACTACAACTACAACTACAACTACAACTACAACTACAACTACAACTACAACTACAACTACAACTACAACTACAACTACAACTACAACTACAACTACAACTACAACTACAACTACAACTACAACTACAACTACAACTACAACTACAACTACAACTACAACTACAACTACAACTACAACTACAACTACAACTACAACTACAACTACAACTACAACTACAACTACAACTACAACTACAACTACAACTACAACTACAACTACAACTACAACTACAACTACAACTACAACTACAACTACAACTACAACTACAACTACAACTACAACTACAACTACAACTACAACTACAACTACAACTACAACTACAACTACAACTACAACTACAACTACAACTACAACTACAACTACAACTACAACTACAACTACAACTACAACTACAACTACAACTACAACTACAACTACAACTACAACTACAACTACAACTACAACTACAACTACAACTACAACTACAACTACAACTACAACTACAACTACAACTACAACTACAACTACAACTACAACTACAACTACAACTACAACTACAACTACAACTACAACTACAACTACAACTACAACTACAACTACAACTACAACTACAACTACAACTACAACTACAACTACAACTACAACTACAACTACAACTACAACTACAACTACAACTACAACTACAACTACAACTACAACTACAACTACAACTACAACTACAACTACAACTACAACTACAACTACAACTACAACTACAACTACAACTACAACTACAACTACAACTACAACTACAACTACAACTACAACTACAACTACAACTACAACTACAACTACAACTACAACTACAACTACAACTACAACTACAACTACAACTACAACTACAACTACAACTACAACTACAACTACAACTACTACTACAACTACAACTACAACTACAACTACAACTAACTACAACTACAACTACAACTACAACTACAACTACAACTACAACTACAACTACAACTACAACTACAACTACAACTACAACTACAACTACAACTACAACTACAACTACAACTACAACTACAACTACAACTACAACTACAACTACAACTACAACTACAACTACAACTACAACTACAACTACAACTACAACTACAACTACAACTACAACTACAACTACAACTACAACTACAACTACAACTACAACTACAACTACAACTACAACTACAACTACAACTACAACTACAACTACAACTACAACTACAACTACAACTACAACTACAACTACAACTACAACTACAACTACAACTACAACTACAACTACAACTACAACTACAACTACAACTACAACTACAACTACAACTACAACTACAACTACAACTACAACTACAACTACAACTACAACTACAACTACAACTACAACTACAACTACAACTACAACTACAACTACAACTACAACTACAACTACAACTACAACTACAACTACAACTACAACTACAACTACAACTACAACTACAACTACAACTACAACTACAACTACAACTACAACTACAACTACAACTACAACTACAACTACAACTACAACTACAACTACAACTACAACTACAACTACAACTACAACTACAACTACAACTACAACTACAACTACAACTACAACTACAACTACAACTACAACTACAACTACAACTACAACTACAACTACAACTACAACTACAACTACAACTACAACTACAACTACAACTACAACTACAACTACAACTACAACTACAACTACAACTACAACTACAACTACAACTACAACTACAACTACAACTACAACTACAACTACAACTACAACTACAACTACAACTACAACTACAACTACAACTACAACTACAACTACAACTACAACTACAACTACAACTACAACTACAACTACAACTACAACTACAACTACAACTACAACTACAACTACAACTACAACTACAACTACAACTACAACTACAACTACAACTACAACTACAACTACAACTACAACTACAACTACAACTACAACTACAACTACTACAACTACAACTACAACTACAACTACTACAACTACTACAACTACAACTACAACTACAACTACAACTACAACTACAACTACAACTACAACTACAACTACAACTACAACTACAACTACAACTACAACTACAACTACAACTACAACTACAACTACAACTACAACTACAACTACAACTACAACTACAACTACAACTACAACTACAACTACAACTACAACTACAACTACAACTACAACTACAACTACAACTACAACTACAACTACAACTACAACTACAACTACAACTACAACTACAACTACAACTACAACTACAACTACAACTACAACTACAACTACAACTACAACTACAACTACAACTACAACTACAACTACAACTACAACTACAACTACAACTACAACTACAACTACAACTACAACTACAACTACAACTACAACTACAACTACAACTACAACTACAACTACAACTACAACTACAACTACAACTACAACTACAACTACAACTACAACTACAACTACAACTACAACTACAACTACAACTACAACTACAACTACAACTACAACTACAACTACAACTACAACTACAACTACAACTACAACTACAACTACAACTACAACTACAACTACAACTACAACTACAACTACAACTACAACTACAACTACAACTACAACTACAACTACAACTACAACTACAACTACAACTACAACTACAACTACAACTACAACTACAACTACAACTACAACTACAACTACAACTACAACTACAACTACAACTACAACTACAACTACAACTACAACTACAACTACAACTACAACTACAACTACAACTACAACTACAACTACAACTACAACTACAACTACAACTACAACTACAACTACAACTACAACTACAACTACAACTACAACTACAACTACAACTACAACTACAACTACAACTACAACTACAACTACAACTACAACTACAACTACAACTACAACTACAACTACAACTACAACTACAACTACAACTACAACTACAACTACAACTACAACTACAACTACAACTACAACTACAACTACAACTACAACTACAACTACAACTACAACTACAACTACAACTACAACTACAACTACAACTACAACTACAACTACAACTACAACTACAACTACAACTACAACTACAACTACAACTACAACTACAACTACAACTACAACTACAACTACAACTACAACTACAACTACAACTACAACTACAACTACAACTACAACTACAACTACAACTACAACTACAACTACAACTACAACTACAACTACAACTACAACTACAACTACAACTACAACTACAACTACAACTACAACTACAACTACAACTACAACTACAACTACAACTACAACTACAACTACAACTACAACTACAACTACAACTACAACTACAACTACAACTACAACTACAACTACAACTACAACTACAACTACAACTACAACTACAACTACAACTACAACTACAACTACAACTACAACTACAACTACAACTACAACTACAACTACAACTACAACTACAACTACAACTACAACTACAACTACAACTACAACTACAACTACAACTACAACTACAACTACAACTACAACTACAACTACAACTACAACTACAACTACAACTACAACTACAACTACAACTACAACTACAACTACAACTACAACTACAACTACAACTACAACTACAACTACAACTACAACTACAACTACAACTACAACTACAACTACAACTACAACTACAACTACAACTACAACTACAACTACAACTACAACTACAACTACAACTACTACAACTACAACTACAACTACAACTACAACTACAACTACAACTACAACTACAACTACAACTACAACTACAACTACAACTACAACTACAACTACAACTACAACTACAACTACAACTACAACTACAACTACAACTACAACTACAACTACAACTACAACTACAACTACAACTACAACTACAACTACAACTACAACTACAACTACAACTACAACTACAACTACAACTACAACTACAACTACAACTACAACTACAACTACAACTACAACTACAACTACAACTACAACTACAACTACAACTACAACTACAACTACAACTACAACTACAACTACAACTACAACTACAACTACAACTACAACTACAACTACAACTACAACTACAACTACAACTACAACTACAACTACAACTACAACTACAACTACAACTACAACTACAACTACAACTACAACTACAACTACAACTACAACTACAACTACAACTACAACTACAACTACAACTACAACTACAACTACAACTACAACTACAACTACAACTACAACTACAACTACAACTACAACTACAACTACAACTACAACTACAACTACAACTACAACTACAACTACAACTACAACTACAACTACAACTACAACTACAACTACAACTACAACTACAACTACAACTACAACTACAACTACAACTACAACTACAACTACAACTACAACTACAACTACAACTACAACTACAACTACAACTACAACTACAACTACAACTACAACTACAACTACAACTACAACTACAACTACAACTACAACTACAACTACAACTACAACTACAACTACAACTACAACTACAACTACAACTACAACTACAACTACAACTACAACTACAACTACAACTACAACTACAACTACAACTACAACTACAACTACAACTACAACTACAACTACAACTACAACTACAACTACAACTACAACTACAACTACAACTACAACTACAACTACAACTACAACTACAACTACAACTACAACTACAACTACAACTACAACTACAACTACAACTACAACTACAACTACAACTACAACTACAACTACAACTACAACTACAACTACAACTACAACTACAACTACAACTACAACTACAACTACAACTACAACTACAACTACAACTACAACTACAACTACAACTACAACTACAACTACAACTACAACTACAACTACAACTACAACTACAACTACAACTACAACTACAACTACAACTACAACTACAACTACAACTACAACTACAACTACAACTACAACTACAACTACAACTACAACTACAACTACAACTACAACTACAACTACAACTACAACTACAACTACAACTACAACTACAACTACAACTACAACTACAACTACAACTACAACTACAACTACAACTACAACTACAACTACAACTACAACTACAACTACAACTACAACTACAACTACAACTACAACTACAACTACAACTACAACTACAACTACAACTACAACTACAACTACAACTACAACTACAACTACAACTACAACTACAACTACAACTACAACTACAACTACAACTACAACTACAACTACAACTACAACTACAACTACAACTACAACTACAACTACAACTACAACTACAACTACAACTACAACTACAACTACAACTACAACTACAACTACAACTACAACTACAACTACAACTACAACTACAACTACAACTACAACTACAACTACAACTACAACTACAACTACAACTACAACTACAACTACAACTACAACTACAACTACAACTACAACTACAACTACAACTACAACTACAACTACAACTACAACTACAACTACAACTACAACTACAACTACAACTACAACTACAACTACAACTACAACTACAACTACAACTACAACTACAACTACAACTACAACTACAACTACAACTACAACTACAACTACAACTAACTACAACTACAACTACAACTACAACTACAACTACTACAACTACAACTACAACTACAACTACAACTACAACTACAACTACAACTACAACTACAACTACAACTACAACTACAACTACAACTACAACTACAACTACAACTACAACTACAACTACAACTACAACTACAACTACAACTACAACTACAACTACAACTACAACTACAACTACAACTACAACTACAACTACAACTACAACTACAACTACAACTACAACTACAACTACAACTACAACTACAACTACAACTACAACTACAACTACAACTACAACTACAACTACAACTACAACTACAACTACAACTACAACTACAACTACAACTACAACTACAACTACAACTACAACTACAACTACAACTACAACTACAACTACAACTACAACTACAACTACAACTACAACTACAACTACAACTACAACTACAACTACAACTACAACTACAACTACAACTACAACTACAACTACAACTACAACTACAACTACAACTACAACTACAACTACAACTACAACTACAACTACAACTACAACTACAACTACAACTACAACTACAACTACAACTACAACTACAACTACAACTACAACTACAACTACAACTACAACTACAACTACAACTACAACTACAACTACAACTACAACTACAACTACAACTACAACTACAACTACAACTACAACTACAACTACAACTACAACTACAACTACAACTACAACTACAACTACAACTACAACTACAACTACAACTACAACTACAACTACAACTACAACTACAACTACAACTACAACTACAACTACAACTACAACTACAACTACAACTACAACTACAACTACAACTACAACTACAACTACAACTACAACTACAACTACAACTACAACTACAACTACAACTACAACTACAACTACAACTACAACTACAACTACAACTACAACTACAACTACAACTACAACTACAACTACAACTACAACTACAACTACAACTACAACTACAACTACAACTACAACTACAACTACAACTACAACTACAACTACAACTACAACTACAACTACAACTACAACTACAACTACAACTACAACTACAACTACAACTACAACTACAACTACAACTACAACTACAACTACAACTACAACTACAACTACAACTACAACTACAACTACAACTACAACTACAACTACAACTACAACTACAACTACAACTACAACTACAACTACAACTACAACTACAACTACAACTACAACTACAACTACAACTACAACTACAACTACAACTACAACTACAACTACAACTACAACTACAACTACAACTACAACTACAACTACAACTACAACTACAACTACAACTACAACTACAACTACAACTACAACTACAACTACAACTACAACTACAACTACAACTACAACTACAACTACAACTACAACTACAACTACAACTACAACTACAACTACAACTACAACTACAACTACAACTACAACTACAACTACAACTACAACTACAACTACAACTACAACTACAACTACAACTACAACTACAACTACAACTACAACTACAACTACAACTACAACTACAACTACAACTACAACTACAACTACAACTACAACTACAACTACAACTACAACTACAACTACAACTACAACTACAACTACAACTACAACTACAACTACAACTACAACTACAACTACAACTACAACTACAACTACAACTACAACTACAACTACAACTACAACTACAACTACAACTACAACTACAACTACAACTACAACTACAACTACAACTACAACTACAACTACAACTACAACTACAACTACAACTACAACTACAACTACAACTACAACTACAACTACAACTACAACTACAACTACAACTACAACTACAACTACAACTACAACTACAACTACAACTACAACTACAACTACAACTACAACTACAACTACAACTACAACTACAACTACAACTACAACTACAACTACAACTACAACTACAACTACAACTACAACTACAACTACAACTACAACTACAACTACAACTACAACTACAACTACAACTACAACTACAACTACAACTACAACTACAACTACAACTACAACTACAACTACAACTACAACTACAACTACAACTACAACTACAACTACAACTACAACTACAACTACAACTACAACTACAACTACAACTACAACTACAACTACAACTACAACTACAACTACAACTACAACTACAACTACAACTACAACTACAACTACAACTACAACTACAACTACAACTACAACTACAACTACAACTACAACTACAACTACAACTACAACTACAACTACAACTACAACTACAACTACAACTACAACTACAACTACAACTACAACTACAACTACAACTACAACTACAACTACAACTACAACTACAACTACAACTACAACTACAACTACAACTACAACTACAACTACAACTACAACTACAACTACAACTACAACTACAACTACAACTACAACTACAACTACAACTACAACTACAACTACAACTACAACTACAACTACAACTACAACTACAACTACAACTACAACTACAACTACAACTACAACTACAACTACAACTACAACTACAACTACAACTACAACTACAACTACAACTACAACTACAACTACAACTACAACTACAACTACAACTACAACTACAACTACAACTACAACTACAACTACAACTACAACTACAACTACAACTACAACTACAACTACAACTACAACTACAACTACAACTACAACTACAACTACAACTACAACTACAACTACAACTACAACTACAACTACAACTACAACTACAACTACAACTACAACTACAACTACAACTACAACTACAACTACAACTACAACTACAACTACAACTACAACTACAACTACAACTACAACTACAACTACAACTACAACTACAACTACAACTACAACTACAACTACAACTACAACTACAACTACAACTACAACTACAACTACAACTACAACTACAACTACAACTACAACTACAACTACAACTACAACTACAACTACAACTACAACTACAACTACAACTACAACTACAACTACAACTACAACTACAACTACAACTACAACTACAACTACAACTACAACTACAACTACAACTACAACTACAACTACAACTACAACTACAACTACAACTACAACTACAACTACAACTACAACTACAACTACAACTACAACTACAACTACAACTACAACTACAACTACAACTACAACTACAACTACAACTACAACTACAACTACAACTACAACTACAACTACAACTACAACTACAACTACAACTACAACTACAACTACAACTACAACTACAACTACAACTACAACTACAACTACAACTACAACTACAACTACAACTACAACTACAACTACAACTACAACTACAACTACAACTACAACTACAACTACAACTACAACTACAACTACAACTACAACTACAACTACAACTACAACTACAACTACAACTACAACTACAACTACAACTACAACTACAACTACAACTACAACTACAACTACAACTACAACTACAACTACAACTACAACTACAACTACAACTACAACTACAACTACAACTACAACTACAACTACAACTACAACTACAACTACAACTACAACTACAACTACAACTACAACTACAACTACAACTACAACTACAACTACAACTACAACTACAACTACAACTACAACTACAACTACAACTACAACTACAACTACAACTACAACTACAACTACAACTACAACTACAACTACAACTACAACTACAACTACAACTACAACTACAACTACAACTACAACTACAACTACAACTACAACTACAACTACAACTACAACTACAACTACAACTACAACTACAACTACAACTACAACTACAACTACAACTACAACTACAACTACAACTACAACTACAACTACAACTACAACTACAACTACAACTACAACTACAACTACAACTACAACTACAACTACAACTACAACTACAACTACAACTACAACTACAACTACAACTACAACTACAACTACAACTACAACTACAACTACAACTACAACTACAACTACAACTACAACTACAACTACAACTACAACTACAACTACAACTACAACTACAACTACAACTACAACTACAACTACAACTACAACTACAACTACAACTACAACTACAACTACAACTACAACTACAACTACAACTACAACTACAACTACAACTACAACTACAACTACAACTACAACTACAACTACAACTACAACTACAACTACAACTACAACTACAACTACAACTACAACTACAACTACAACTACAACTACAACTACAACTACAACTACAACTACAACTACAACTACAACTACAACTACAACTACAACTACAACTACAACTACAACTACAACTACAACTACAACTACAACTACAACTACAACTACAACTACAACTACAACTACAACTACAACTACAACTACAACTACAACTACAACTACAACTACAACTACAACTACAACTACAACTACAACTACAACTACAACTACAACTACAACTACAACTACAACTACAACTACAACTACAACTACAACTACAACTACAACTACAACTACAACTACAACTACAACTACAACTACAACTACAACTACAACTACAACTACAACTACAACTACAACTACAACTACAACTACAACTACAACTACAACTACAACTACAACTACAACTACAACTACAACTACAACTACAACTACAACTACAACTACAACTACAACTACAACTACAACTACAACTACAACTACAACTACAACTACAACTACAACTACAACTACAACTACAACAACTACAACTACTACTACAACTACAACTACAACTACAACTACAACTACAACTACAACTACAACTACAACTACAACTACAACTACAACTACAACTACAACTACAACTACAACTACAACTACAACTACAACTACAACTACAACTACAACTACAACTACAACTACAACTACAACTACAACTACAACTACAACTACAACTACAACTACAACTACAACTACAACTACAACTACAACTACAACTACAACTACAACTACAACTACAACTACAACTACAACTACAACTACAACTACAACTACAACTACAACTACAACTACAACTACAACTACAACTACAACTACAACTACAACTACAACTACAACTACAACTACAACTACAACTACAACTACAACTACAACTACAACTACAACTACAACTACAACTACAACTACAACTACAACTACAACTACAACTACAACTACAACTACAACTACAACTACAACTACAACTACAACTACAACTACAACTACAACTACAACAACAACTACAACTACAACAACTACAACTACAACTACAACTACAACTACAACTACAACTACAACTACAACTACAACTACAACTAGAACTACAACTACAACTACAACTACAACTACAACTACAACTACAACTACAACTACAACTACAACTACAACTACAACTACAACTACAACTACAACTACAACTACAACTACAACTACAACTACAACTACAACTACAACTACAACTACAACTACAACTACAACTACAACTACAACTACAACTACAACTACAACTACAACTACAACTACAACTACAACTACAACTACAACTACAACTACAACTACAACTACAACTACAACTACAACTACAACTACAACTACAACTACAACTACAACTACAACTACAACACAACTACAACTACAACTACAACTACAACTACAACTACAACTACAACTACAACTACAACTACAACAACTACAACTACAACTACAACTACAACTACAACTACAACTACAACTACAACTACAACTACAACTACAACTACAACTACAACTACAACTACAACTACAACTACAACTACAACTACAACTACAACTACAACTACAACTACAACTACAACTACAACTACAACTACAACTACAACTACAACTACAACTACAACTACAACTACAACTACAACTACAACTACAACTACAACTACAACTACAATAACTACAACTACAGCTACAACTACAACTACAACTACAACTACAACTACAACTACAACTACAACTACAACTACAACTACAACTACAACTACAACTACAACTACAACTACAACTACAACTACAACTACAACTACAACTACAACTACAACTACAACTACAACTACAACTACAACTACAACTACAACTACAACTACAACTACAACTACAACTACAACTACAACTACAACTACAACTACAACTACAACTACAACTACAACTACAACTACAACTACAACTACAACTACAACTACAACTACAACTACAACTACAACTACAACTACAACTACAACTACAACTACAACTACAACTACAACTACAACTACAACTACAACTACAACTACAACTACAACTACAACTACAACTACAACTACAACTACAACTACAACTACAACTACAACTACAACTACAACTACAACTACAACTACAACTACAACTACAACTACAACTACAACTACAACTACAACTACAACTACAACTACAACTACAACTACAACTACAACTACAACTACAACTACAACTACAACTACAACTACAACTACAACTACAACTACAACTACAACTACAACTACAACTACAACTACAACTACAACTACAACTACAACTACAACTACAACTACAACTACAACTACAACTACAACTACAACTACAACTACAACTACAACTACAACTACAACTACAACTACAACTACAACTACAACTACAACTACAACTACAACTACAACTACAACTACAACTACAACTACAACTACAACTACAACTACAACTACAACTACAACTACAACTACAACTACAATAACTACAACTACAGCTACAACTACAACTACAACTACAACTACAACTACAACTACAACTACAACTACAACTACAACTACAACTACAACTACAACTACAACTACAACTACAACTACAACTACAACTACAACTACAACTACAACTACAACTACAACTACAACTACAACTACAACTACAACTACAACTACAACTACAACTACAACTACAACTACAACTACAACTACAACTACAACTACAACTACAACTACAACTACAACTACAACTACAACTACAACTACAACTACAACTACAACTACAACTACAACTACAACTACAACTACAACTACAACTACAACTACAACTACAACTACAACTACAACTACAACTACAACTACAACTACAACTACAACTACAACTACAACTACAACTACAACTACAACTACAACTACAACTACAACTACAACTACAACTACAACTACAACTACAACTACAACTACAACTACAACTACAACTACAACTACAACTACAACTACAACTACAACTACAACTACAACTACAACTACAACTACAACTACAACTACAACTACAACTACAACTACAACTACAACTACAACTACAACTACAACTACAACTACAACTACAACTACAACTACAACTACAACTACAACTACAACTACAACTACAACTACAACTACAACTACAACTACAACTACAACTACAACTACAACTACAACTACAACTACAACTACAACTACAACTACAACTACAACTACAACTACAACTACAACTACAACTACAACTACAACTACAACTACAACTACAACTACAACTACAACTACAACTACAACTACAACTACAACTACAACTACAACTACAACTACAACTACAACTACAACTACAACTACAACTACAACTACAACTACAACTACAACTACAACTACAACTACAACTACAACTACAACTACAACTACAACTACAACTACAACTACAACTACAACTACAACTACAACTACAACTACAACTACAACTACAACTACAACTACAACTACAACTACAACTACAACTACAACTACAACTACAACTACAACTACAACTACAACTACAACTACAACTACAACTACAACTACAACTACAACTACAACTACAACTACAACTACAACTACAACTACAACTACAACTACAACTACAACTACAACTACAACTACAACTACAACTACAACTACAACTACAACTACAACTACAACTACAACTACAACTACAACTACAACTACAACTACAACTACAACTACAACTACAACTACAACTACAACTACAACTACAACTACAACTACAACTACAACTACAACTACAACTACAACTACAACTACAACTACAACTACAACTACAACTACAACTACAACTACAACTACAACTACAACTACAACTACAACTACAACTACAACTACAACTACAACTACAACTACAACTACAACTACAACTACAACTACAACTACAACTACAACTACAACTACAACTACAACTACAACTACAACTACAACTACAACTACAACTACAACTACAACTACAACTACAACTACAACTACAACTACAACTACAACTACAACTACAACTACAACTACAACTACAACTACAACTACAACTACAACTACAACTACAACTACAACTACAACTACAACTACAACTACAACTACAACTACAACTACAACTACAACTACAACTACAACTACAACTACAACTACAACTACAACTACAACTACAACTACAACTACAACTACAACTACAACTACAACTACAACTACAACTACAACTACAACTACAACTACAACTACAACTACAACTACAACTACAACTACAACTACAACTACAACTACAACTACAACTACAACTACAACTACAACTACAACTACAACTACAACTACAACTACAACTACAACTACAACTACAACTACAACTACAACTACAACTACAACTACAACTACAACTACAACTACAACTACAACTACAACTACAACTACAACTACAACTACAACTACAACTACAACTACAACTACAACTACAACTACAACTACAACTACAACTACAACTACAACTACAACTACAACTACAACTACAACTACAACTACAACTACAACTACAACTACAACTACAACTACAACTACAACTACAACTACAACTACAACTACAACTACAACTACAACTACAACTACAACTACAACTACAACTACAACTACAACTACAACTACAACTACAACTACAACTACAACTACAACTACAACTACAACTACAACTACAACTACAACTACAACTACAACTACAACTACAACTACAACTACAACTACAACTACAACTACAACTACAACTACAACTACAACTACAACTACAACTACAACTACAACTACAACTACAACTACAACTACAACTACAACTACAACTACAACTACAACTACAACTACAACTACAACTACAACTACAACTACAACTACAACTACAACTACAACTACAACTACAACTACAACTACAACTACAACTACAACTACAACTACAACTACAACTACAACTACAACTACAACTACAACTACAACTACAACTACAACTACAACTACAACTACAACTACAACTACAACTACAACTACAACTACAACTACAACTACAACTACAACTACAACTACAACTACAACTACAACTACAACTACAACTACAACTACAACTACAACTACAACTACAACTACAACTACAACTACAACTACAACTACAACTACAACTACAACTACAACTACAACTACAACTACAACTACAACTACAACTACAACTACAACTACAACTACAACTACAACTACAACTACAACTACAACTACAACTACAACTACAACTACAACTACAACTACAACTACAACTACAACTACAACTACAACTACAACTACAACTACAACTACAACTACAACTACAACTACAACTACAACTACAACTACAACTACAACTACAACTACAACTACAACTACAACTACAACTACAACTACAACTACAACTACAACTACAACTACAACTACAACTACAACTACAACTACAACTACAACTACAACTACAACTACAACTACAACTACAACTACAACTACAACTACAACTACAACTACAACTACAACTACAACTACAACTACAACTACTACAACTACAACTACAACTACAACTACAACTACAACTACAACTACAACTACAACTACAACTACAACTACAACTACAACTACAACTACAACTACAACTACAACTACAACTACAACTACAACAATACAACTACAACTACAACTACAACTACAACTACAACTACAACTACAACTACAACTACAACTACACTACAACTACAACTACAACTACAACTACAACTACAACTACAACTACAACTACAAACTACAACTACAACTACAACTACAACTAC
Source organism: Leistus spinibarbis (assembly GCA_933228885.1). Taxonomy (NCBI): domain Eukaryota; kingdom Metazoa; phylum Arthropoda; class Insecta; order Coleoptera; family Carabidae; genus Leistus; species Leistus spinibarbis. The sequence goes on along the minus strand of CAKOGD010000051.1, from coordinate 9,897 downwards.
AACTACAACTACAACTACAACTACAACTACAACTACAACTACAACTACAAACTACAACTACAACTACAACTACAACTACAACTACAACTACAGACTACAAACTACAACTACAACTACAACTACAACTACAACTACAACTACAACTACAACTACAACTACAACTACAACTACAACTACAACTACAACTACAACTACAACTACAACTACAACTACAACTACAACTACAACTACAACTACAACTACAACTACAACTACAACTACAACTACAACTACAACTACAACTACAACTACAACTACAACTACAACTACAACTACAACTACAACTACAACTACAACTACAACTACAACTACAACTACAACTACAACTACAACTACAACTACAACTACAACTACAACTACAACTACAAACTACAAACTACAACTACAACTACAACTACAACTACAACTACAACTACAACTACAACTACAACTACAACTACAACTACAACTACAACTACAACTACAACTACAACTACAACTACAACTACAACTACAACTACAACTACAACTACAACTACAACTACAACTACAACTACAACTACAACTACAACTACAACTACAACTACAACTACAACTACAACTACAACTACAACTACAACTACAACTACAACTACAACTACAACTACAACTACAACTAACAACTACAACTACAACTACAACTACAACTACAACTACAACTACAACTACAACTACAACTACAACTACAACTACAACTACAACTACAACTACAACTACAACTACAACTACAACTACAACTACAACTACAACTACAACTACAACTACAACTACAACTACAACTACAACTACAACTACACTACAACTACAACTACAACTACAACTACAACTACAACTACAACTACAACTACAACTACAACTACAACTACAACTACAACTACAACTACAAACTACAACTACAACTACAACTACAACTACAAACTACAACTACAACTACAACTACAACTACAACTACAACTACAACTACAACTACAACTACAACTACAACTACAACTACAACTACAACTACAACTACAACTACAACTACAAACTACAACTACAACTACAACTACAACTACAACTACAACTACAACTACAACTACAACTACAACTACAACTACAACTACAACTACAACTACAACTACAACTACAACTACAACTACAACTACAACTACAACTAAAATACAACTACAACTACAACTACAACTACAACTACAACTACAACTACAAACTACAACTACAACTACAACTACAACTACAACTACAACTACAACTACAACTACAACTACAACTACAACTACAACTACAACTACAAACTACAACTACAACTACAACTACAACTACAACTACAACTACAACTACAACTACAACTACAACTACAACTACAACTACAACTACAACTACAACTACAACTACAACTACAACTACAACTACAACTACAACTACAACTACAACTACAACTACAACTACAACTACAACTACAACTACAAACTACAACTACAACTACAACTACAACTACAACTACAAAACTACAACTACAACTACAACTACAAACTACAACTACAACTACAACTACAACTACAACTACAACTACAACTACAACTACAACTACAACTACAACTACAAACTACAACTACAACTACAACTACAACTACAACTACAACTACAACTACAACTACAACTACAACTACAACTACAACTACAACTACAACTACAACTACAACTACAACTACAACTACAACTACAACTACAACTACAACTACAACTACAACTACAACTACAACTACAACTACAACTACAACTACAACTACAACTACAACTACAACTACAACTACAACTACAACTACAACTACAACTACAACTACAACTACAACTACAACTACAACTACAACTACAACTACAACTACAACTACAACTACAACTACAAACTACAACTACAACTACAACTACAACTACAACTACAACTACAACTACAACTACAACTACAAACTACAACTACAACTACAACTACAACTACAACTACAACTACAACTACAACTACAACTACAACTACAACTACAACTACAACTACAACTACAACTACAACTACAACTACAACTACAACTACAACTACAACTACAACTACAACTACAACTACAACTACAACTACAACTACAAACTACAACTACAACTACAACTACAACTACAACTACAACTACAACTACAAACTACAACTACAACTACAACTACAACTACAACTACAACTACAACTACAACTACAACTACAACTACAACTACAACTACAACTACAACTACAACTACAACTACAACTACAACTACAAACTACAACTACAACTACAACTACAACTACAACTACAACTACAACTACAACTACAACCTACAACTACAACTACAACTACAACTACAACTACAACTACAACTACAACTACAACTACAACTACAACTACAACTACAACTACAACTACAACTACAACTACAACTACAACTACAACTACAACTACAACTACAACTACAACTACAACTACAACTACAACTACAACTACAACTACAACTACAACTACAACTACAACTACAACTACAACTACAACTACAACTACAACTACAACTACAACTACAACTACAACTACAACTACAACTACAACTACAACTACAACTACAACTACAACTACAACTACAACTACAACTACAACTACAACTACAACTACAACTACAACTACAACTACAAACTACAACTACAACTACAACTACAACTACAACTACAACTACAACTACAACTACAACTACAACTACAACTACAACTACAACTACAACTACAACTACAACTACAACTACAACTACAACTACAAACTACAACTACAACTACAACTACAACTACAACTACAACTACAAACTACAACTACAACTACAACTACAACTACAACTACAACTACAACTACAACTACAACTACAACTACAACTACAACTACAACTACAACTACAACTACAACTACAACTACAACTACAACTACAACTACAACTACAACTACAACTACAACTACAACTACAACTACAACTACAACTACAACTACAACTACAAACTACAACTACACTACAACTACAACTACAACTACAACTACAAACTACAAACTACAACTACAACTACAACTACAACTACAACTACAACTACAACTACAACTACAACTACAACTACAACTACAACTACAACTACAAAACTACAACTACAACTACAACTACAACTACAACTACAACTACAACTACAACTACAACTACAACTACAACTACAACTACAACTACAACTACAACTACAACTACAACTACAACTACAAACTACAACTACAACTACAACTACAACTACAACTACAACTACAACTACAACTACAACTACAACTACAACTACAACTACAACTACAACTACAACTACAACTACAACTACAACTACAACTACAACTACAACTACAACTACAACTACAACTACAACTACAACTACAACTACAACTACAACTACAACTACAACTACAACTACAACTACAACTACACAACTACAACTACAACTACAACTACAACTACAACTACAACTACAACTACAACTACAACTACAACTACAACTACAACTACAACTACAACTACAACTACAACTACAACTACAACTACAACTACAACTACAACTACAACTACAACTACAACTACAACTACAACAACTACAACTACAACTACAACTACAACTACAACTACAACTACAACTACAACTACAACTACAACTACAACTACAACTACAACTACAACTACAACTACAACTACAACTACAACTACAACTACAACTACAACTACAACTACAACTACAACTACAACTACAACTACAACTACAACTACAACTACAACTACAACTACAACTACAACTACAACTACAACTACAACTACAACTACAACTACAACTACAACTACAACTACAAACTACAACTACAACTACAACTACAACTACAACTACAACTACAACTACAACTACAACTACAACTACAACTACAACTACAACTACAAACTACAACTACAACTACAACTACAACTACAACTACAACTACAACTACAACTACAACTACAACTACAACTACAACTACAACTACAACTACAACTACAACTACAACTACAACTACAACTACAACTACAACTACAACTACAACTACAACTACAACTACAACTACAACAACTACAACTACATACAACTACAACTACAACTACAACTACAACTACAACTACAACTACAACTACAACTACAACTACAACTACAACTACAACTACAACTACAACTACAACTACAACTACAACTACAACTACAACTACAACTACAACTACAACTACAACTACAACTACAACTACAACTACAACTACAACTACAACTACAACTACAACTACAACTAACTACAACTACAACTACAACTACAACTACAACTACAACTACAACTACAACTACAACTACAACTACAACTACAAACTACAACTACAACTACAACTACAACTACAACTACAACTACAACTACAACTAAACTACAACTACAACTACAACTACAACTACAACTACAACTACAACTACAACTACAACTACAACTACAACTACAACTACAACTACAACTACAACTACAACTACAACTACAAACTACAACTACAACTACAACTACAACTACAACTACAACTACAACTACAACTACAACTACAACTACAACTACAACTACAACTACAACTACAACTACAACTACAACTACAACTACAACAACTACAACTACAACTACAACTACAACTACAACTACAACTACAACTACACTACAACTACAACTACAACTACAACTACAACTACAACTACAACTACAACTACAACTACAACTACAACTACAACTACAACTACAACTACAACTACAACTAAAACTACAACTACAACTACAACTACAACTACAACTACAACTACAACTACAACTACAACTACAACTACAACTACAACTACAACTACAACTACAACTACAACTACAACTACAACTACAACTACAACTACAACTACAACTACAACTACAACTACAACTACAACTACAACTACAACTACAACTACAACTACAACTACAACTACAACTACAACTACAACTACAACTACAACTACAAACTACAACTACAACTACAACTACAACTACAACTACAACTACAACTACAACTACAACTACACACAACTACAACTACAACTACAACTACAACTACAACTACAACTACAACTACAACTACAACTACAACTACAACTACAACTACAACTACAACTACAACTACAACTACAACTACAACTACAACTACAACTACAACTACAACTACAACTACAACTACAACTACAACTACAACTACAACTACAACTACAACTACAACTACAACTACAACTACAACTACAACTACAACTACAACTACAACTACAACTACAACTACAACTACAACTACAACTACAACTACAACTACAACTACAACTACAACTACAACTACAACTACAACTACAACTACAACTACAAACTACAACTACAACTACAACTACAACTACAACTACAACTACAACTACAACTACAACTACAACTACAACTACAACTACAACTACAACTACAACTACAAACTACAACTACAACTACAACTACAACTACAACTACAACTACAACTACAACTACAACTACAACTACAACTACAACTACAACTACAACTACAACTACAACTACAACTACAACTACAACTACAACTACAACTACAACTACAACTACAACTACAACTACAACTACAACTACAACTACAACTACAACTACAACTACAACTACAACTACAAACTACAACTACAACTACAACTACAACTACAACTACAACTACAACTACAACTACAACTACACAACTACAACTACAACTACAACTACAACTACAACTACAACTACAACTACAACTACAACTACAACTACAACTACAACTACAACTACAACTACAACTACAACTACAACTACAACTACAACTACAACTACAACTACAACTACAACTACAACTACAACTACAACTACAACTACAACCTACAACTACAACTACAACTACAACTACAACTACAACTACAACTACAACTACAACTACAACTACAACTACAACTACAACTACAACTACAAACTACAACTACAACTACAACTACAACTACAACTACAACTACAACTACAACTACAACTACACTACAACTACAACTACAACTACAACTACAACTACAACTACAACTACAACTACAACTACAACTACAACTACAACTACAACTACAACTACAACTACAACTACAACTACAACTACAACTACAACTACAACTACAACTACAACTACAACTACAACTACAACTACAACTACAACTACAACTACAACTACAACTACAACTACAACTACAACTACAACTACAACTACAACTACAACTACAACTACAACTACAACTACAACTACAACTACAACTACAACTACAACTACAACTACAACTACAACTACAACTACAACTACAACTACAAACTACAACTACAACTACAACTACAACTACAACTACAACTACAACTACAACTACAACTACAACTACAACTACAACTACAACTACAACTACAACTACAACTACAACTACAACTACAACTACAACTACAACTACAACTACAACTACAACTACAACTACAACTACAACTACAACTACAACTACAACTACAACTACAACTACAACTACAACTACAACTACAACTACAACTACAACTACAACTACAACTACAACTACAACTACAACTACAACAACTACAACTACAACTACAACTACAACTACAACTACAACTACAACTACATCTACAACTACAACTACAACTACAACTACAACTACAACTACAACTACAACTACAACTACAACTACAACTACAACTACAACTACAACTACAACTACAACTACAACTACAACTACAACTACAACTAACACTACAACTACAACTACAACTACAAGCACAACTACAACTACAACTACAACTACAACTACAACTACAACTACAACTACAACTACAACTACAACTACAACTACAACTACAACTACAACTACAACTACAACTACAACTACAACTACAACTACAACTACAACTACAACTACAACTACAACTACAACTACAACTACAACTACAACTACAACTACAACTACAACTACAACTACAACTACAACTACAACTACAACAACAACTACAACTACAACTACAAACTACAACTACAACTACAACTACAACTACAACTACAACTACAACTACAACTACAACTACAACTACAACTACAACTACAACTACAACTACAACTACAACTACAACTACAACTACAACTACAACTACAACTACAACTACAACTACAACTACAACTACAACTACAACTACAACTACAACTACAACTACAACTACAACTACAACTACAACTACAACTACAACTACAACTACAACTACAACTACAACTACAACTACAACTACAACTACAACTACAACTACAACTACAACTACTACAACTACAACTACAACTACAACTACAACTACAACTACAACTACAACTACAACTACAACTACAACTACAACTACAACTACAACTACAACTACAACTACAACTACAACTACAACTACAACTACAACTACAACTACAACTACAACTACAACTACAACTACAACTACAACTACAACTACAACTACAACTACAACTACAACTACAACTACAACTACAACTACAACTACAACTACAACTACAACTACAACTACAACTACAACTACAACTACAACTACAACTACAACTACAACTACAACTACAACTACAACTACAACTACAACTACAACTACAACTACAACTACAACTACAACTACAACTACAACTACAACAACTACAACTACAACTACAACTACAACTACAACTACAACTACAACTACAAACTACAACTACAACTACAACTACAACTACAACTACAACTACAACTACAAACTACAACTACAACTACAACTACAACTACAACTACAACTACAACTACAACTACAACTACAACTACAACTACAACTACAACTACAACTACAACTACAACTACAACTACAACTACAACTACAACTACAACTACAACTACAACTACAACTACAACTACAACTACAACTACAACTACAACTACAACTACAACTACAACTACAACTACAACTACAACTACAACTACAACTACAACTACAACTACAACTACAACTACAACTACAACTACAACTACAACTACAACTACAACTACAACTACAACTACAACTACAACTACAAACTACAACTACAACTACAACTACAACTACAACTACAACTACAACTACAACTACAACTACAACTACAAACTACAACTACAACTACAACTACAACTACAACTACAACTACAACTACAACTACAACTACAACTACAACTACAACTACAACTACAACTACAACTACAACTACAACTACAACTACAACTACAACTACAACTACAACTACAACTACAACTACAACTACAACTACAACTACAACTACAACTACAACTACAACTACAACTACAACTACAACTACAACTACAACTACAACTACACAACTACAACTACAACTACAACTACAACTACAACTACAACTACAAACTACAACTACAACTACAACTACAACTACAACTACAACTACAAACTACAACTACAACTACAACTACAACTACAAACTACAACTACAACTACAACTACAACTACAACTACAACTACAACTACAACTACAACTACAACTACAACTACAACTACAACTACAACTACAACTACAACTACAAACTACAACTACAACTACAACTACAACTACAACTACAACTACAACTACAACTACAACTACAACTACAACCACTACAACTACAACTACAACTACAACTACAACTACAACTACAACTACAACTAACAACTACAACTACCAACTACAACTACAACTACAACTACAACTACAACTACAACTACACAACTACAACTACAACTACAACTACAACTACAACTACAACTACAACTACAACTACAACTACAACTACAACTACAACTACAACTACAACTACAACTACAACTACAACTACAACTACAACTACAACTACAACTACAACTACAACTACAACTACAACTACAACTACAACTACAACTACAACTACAACTACAACTACAACTACAACTACAACTACAACTACAACTACAACTACAACTACAACTACAACTACAACTACAACTACAACTACAACTACAACTACAACTACAACTACAACTACAACTACAACTACAACTACAACTACAACTACAACTACAACTACAACTACAACTACAACTACAACTACAACTACAACCTACAACTACAACTACAACTACAACTACAACTACAACTACAACTACAACTACAACTACAACTACAACTACAACTACAACTACAACTACAACTACAACTACAACTACAACTACAACTACAACTACAACTACAACTACAACTACAACTACAACTACAACTACAACTACAACTACAACTACAACTACAACTACAACTACAACTACAACTACAACTACAACAACTAACAACAACAACTACAACAACTACAACAACAACTACGACAACAACAACAACTACAACAACTACAACAACAACTACAACTACTACAACTACAACAACAACTACAACTACAACTACAACTACAACTACAACTACAACTACAACTACAACTACAACTACAACTACAACTACATTTACAACTACAACTACAACTACAACTACAACTACAACTACAACTACAACTACAACTACAACTACAACTACAACTACAACTACAACTACAACTACAAC
>CAKOGD010000050.1:0-39000 GCA_933228885.1 Leistus spinibarbis | reverse complement strand
AACTACAACTACAACTACAACTACAACTACAACTACAACTACAACTACAACTACAACTACAACTACAACTACAACTACAACTACAACTACAACTACAACTACAACTACAACTACAACTACAACTACAACTACAACTACAACTACAACTACAACTACAACTACAACTACAACTACAACTACAACTACAACTACAACTACAACTACAACTACAACTACAACTACAACTACAACTACAACTACAACTACAACTACAACTACAACTACAACTACAACTACAACTACAACTACAACTACAACTACAACTACAACTACAACTACAACTACAACTACAACTACAACTACAACTACAACTACAACTACAACTACAACTACAACTACAACTACAACTACAACTACAACTACAACTACAACTACAACTACAACTACAACTACAACTACAACTACAACTACAACTACAACTACAACTACAACTACAACTACAACTACAACTACAACTACAACTACAACTACAACTACAACTACAACTACAACTACAACTACAACTACAACTACAACTACAACTACAACTACAACTACAACTACAACTACAACTACAACTACAACTACAACTACAACTACAACTACAACTACAACTACAACTACAACTACAACTACAACTACAACTACAACTACAACTACAACTACAACTACAACTACAACTACAACTACAACTACAACTACAACTACAACTACAACTACAACTACAACTACAACTACAACTACAACTACAACTACAACTACAACTACAACTACAACTACAACTACAACTACAACTACAACTACAACTACAACTACAACTACAACTACAACTACAACTACAACTACAACTACAACTACAACTACAACTACAACTACAACTACAACTACAACTACAACTACAACTACAACTACAACTACAACTACAACTACAACTACAACTACAACTACAACTACAACTACAACTACAACTACAACTACAACTACAACTACAACTACAACTACAACTACAACTACAACTACAACTACAACTACAACTACAACTACAACTACAACTACAACTACAACTACAACTACAACTACAACTACAACTACAACTACAACTACAACTACAACTACAACTACAACTACAACTACAACTACAACTACAACTACAACTACAACTACAACTACAACTACAACTACAACTACAACTACAACTACAACTACAACTACAACTACAACTACAACTACAACTACAACTACAACTACAACTACAACTACAACTACAACTACAACTACAACTACAACTACAACTACAACTACAACTACAACTACAACTACAACTACAACTACAACTACAACTACAACTACAACTACAACTACAACTACAACTACAACTACAACTACAACTACAACTACAACTACAACTACAACTACAACTACAACTACAACTACAACTACAACTACAACTACAACTACAACTACAACTACAACTACAACTACAACTACAACTACAACTACAACTACAACTACAACTACAACTACAACTACAACTACAACTACAACTACAACTACAACTACAACTACAACTACAACTACAACTACAACTACAACTACAACTACAACTACAACTACAACTACAACTACAACTACAACTACAACTACAACTACAACTACAACTACAACTACAACTACAACTACAACTACAACTACAACTACAACTACAACACAACTACAACTACAACTACAACTACAACTACAACTACAACTACAACTACAACTACAACTACAACTACAACTACAACTACAACTACAACTACAACTACAACTACAACTACAACTACAACTACAACTACAACTACAACTACAACTACAACTACAACTACAACTACAACTACAACTACAACTACAACTACAACTACAACTACAACTACAACTACAACTACAACTACAACTACAACTACAACTACAACTACAACTACAACTACAACTACAACTACAACTACAACTACAACTACAACTACAACTACAACTACAACTACAACTACAACTACAACTACAACTACAACTACAACTACAACTACAACTACAACTACAACTACAAGTACAACTACAACTTCAACTACAACTACTACTACAACTACAACTACAACTACAACTACAACTACAACTACAACTACAACTACAACTACAACTACAACTACAACTACAACTACAACTACAACTACAACTACAACTACAACTACAACTACAACTACAACTACAACTACAATAACTACAACTACAACTACAACTACAACTACAACTACAACTACAACTACAACTACAACTACAACTACAACTACAACTACAACTACAACTACAACTACAACTACAACTACAACTACAACTACACTACAACTACAACTACAACTACAACTACAACTACAACTACAACTACAACTACAACTACAACTACAACTACAACTACAACTACAACTACAACTACAACTACAACTACAACTACAACTACAACTACAACTACAACTACAACTACAACTACAACTACAATAACTACAACTACAACTACAACTACAACTACAACTACAACTACAACTACAACTACAACTACAACTACAACTACAACTACAACTACAACTACAACTACAACTACAACTACAACTACAACTACAAACTACAACTACAACTACAACTACAACTACAACTACAACTACAACTACAACTACAACTACAACTACAACTACAACTACAACTACAACTACAACTACAACTACAACTACAACTACAACTACAACTACAACTACACTACAACTACAACTACAACTACAACTACAACTACAACTACAACTACAACTACAACTACAACTACAACTACAACTACAACTACAACTACAACTACAACTACAACTACAACTACAACTACAACTACAACTACAACTACAACTACAACTACAACTACAACTACAACTACAACTACAACTACAACTACAACTACAACTACAACTACAACTACAACTACATACAACTACAACTACAACTACAACTACAACTACAACTACATAACTACAACTACAACTACAACTACAACAACAACTACAACTACAACTACAATAACTACAACTACAACTACAACTACAACTACAACTACAACTACAACTACAACTACAACTACAACTACAACTACAACTACAACTACAACTACAACTACAACTACAACTACAACTACAACTACAACTACAACTACAACTACAACTACAACTACAACTACAACTACAATAACTACAACTACAACTACAATTACAACTACAACTACAACTACAATAACTACAACTACAACTACAACTACAACTACAACTACAATAACTACAACTACAACTACAACTACAACTACAACTACAACTACAACTACAACTACAACTACAACTACAACTACAACTACAACTACAACTACAACTACAACTACAACTACAACTACAACTACAACTACAACTACAACTACAACTACAACTACAACTACAACTACAACTACAACTACAACAACAACTACAACTACAACTACAACTACAACTACAACTACAACTACAACTACAACTACAATACTACAACTACAACTACAACTACAACTACAACTACAACTACAACTACAACTACAACTACAACTACAACTACAACTACAACTACAACTACAACTACAACTACAACTACAACTACAACTACATAACTACAACTACAACTACAACTACAACTACAACTACAACTACAACTACAACTACAACTACAACTACAACTACAACTACAACTACACTACAACTACAACTACAACTACAACTACAACTACAACTACAACTACAACTACAACTACAACTACAACTACAACTACAACTACAAAACTACAACTACAACTACAACTACAACTACAACTACAACTACAACTACAACTACAACTACAACTACAACTACAACTACAACTACAACTACAACTACAACTACAACTACAACTACAACTACAACTACAACTACAACTACAACTACAACTACAACTACAATAACTACAACTACAACTACAACTACAACTACAACTACAACTACAATAACTACAACTACAACTACAACTACAACTACAACTACAACTACAACTACAATAACTACAACTACAATTACAACTACAATAACTACAACTACAACTACAACTACAACTACAACTACAACTACAACTACAACTACAACTACAACTACAACTACAACTACAACTACAACTACAACTACAACTACAACTACAACTACAACTACAACTACAACTACAACTACAACTACAACTACAACTACAACTACAACTACAACTACAACTACAACTACAACTACAACTACAACTACAACTACAACTACAACTACAACTACAACTACAACTACAACTACAACTACAACTACAACTACAACTACAACTACAACTACAACTACAACTACAACTACAACTACAACTACAACTACAACTACAACTACAACTACAACTACAACTACAACTACAACTACAACTACAACTACAACTACAACTACAACTACAACTACAACTACAACTACAACTACAACTACAACTACAACTACAACTACAACTACAACTACAACTACAACTACAACTACAACTACAACTACAACTACAACTACAACTACAACTACAACTACAACTACAACTACACCTACAACTACAACTACAACTACAACAACAACTACAACTACAACTACAATAACTACAACTACAACTACAACTACAACTACAACTACAACTACAACTACAACTACAACTACAACTACAACTACAACTACAACTACAACTACAACTACAACTACAACTACAACTACAACTACAACTACAACTACAACTACAACTACAACTACAACTACAACTACAATAACTACAACTACAACTACAATTACAACTACAACTACAACTACAAAACTACAACTACAACTACAACTACAACTACAATAACTACAACTACAACTACAACTACAACTACAACTACAATACTACAACTACAACTACAACTACAACTACAACTACAACTACAATAACTACAACTACAACTACAACTACAACTACAACTACAACTACAACTACAACTACAACTACAACTACAACTACAACTACAACTACAACTACAATAACTACAACTACAACTACAATTACAACTACAACTACAACTACAATAACTACAACTACAACTACAACTACAACTACAACTACAACTACAACTACAATAACTACAACTACAACTACAACTACAAACTACAACTACAACTACAACTACAACTACAACTACAACTACAACTACAACTACAACTACAACTACAACTACAACTACAACTGCAACTACAATAACTACAACTACAACTACAACTACAACTACAACTACAACTACAACTACAACTACAACTACAACTACAACTACAACTACAACTACAACTACAACTACAACTACAACTACAACTACAACTACAACTACAACTACAACTACAACTACAACTACAACTACAACTACAACTACAACTACAACTACAACTACAACTACAACTACAACTACAACTACAACTACAACTACAACTACAACTACAACTACAACTACAACTACAACTACAACTACAACTACAACTACAACTACAACTACAACTACAACTACAACTACAACTACAACTACAACTACAACTACAACTACAACTACAACTACAACTACAACTACAACTACAACTACAACTACAACTACAACAACAACTACAACTACAACTACAATAACTACAACTACAACTACAACTACAACTACAACTACAACTACAACTACAACTACAACTACAACTACAACTACAACTACAACTACAACTACAACTACAACTACAACTACAACTACAACTACAACTACAACTACAACTACAACTACAACTACAACTACAACTACAACACAACTACAACTACAACTACAACTACAACTACAACTACAACTACAACTACAACTACAACTACAACTACAACTACAACTACAACTACAACTACAACTACAACTACAACTACAACTACAACTACAACTACAACTACAACTACAACTACAACTACAACTACAACTACAACTACAACTACAACTACAACTACAACTACAACTACAACTACAACTACAACTACAACTACAACTACAACTACAACTACAACTACAACTACAACTACAACTACAACTACAACTACAACTACAACTACAACTACAACTACAACTACAACTACAACTACAACTACAACTACAACTACAACTACAACTACAACTACAACTACAACTACAACTACAACTACAACTACAACTACAACTACAACTACAACTACAACTACAACTACAACTACAACTACAACTACAACTACAACTACAACTACAACTACAACTACAACTACAACTACAACTACAACTACAACTACAACTACAACTACAACTACAACTACAACTACAACTACAACTACAACTACAACTACAACTACAACTACAACTACAACTACAACTACAACTACAACTACAACTACAACTACAACTACAACTACAACTACAACTACAACTACAACTACAACTACAACTACAACTACAACTACAACTACAACTACAACTACAACTACAACTACAACTACAACTACAACTACAACTACAACTACAACTACAACTACAACTACAACTACAACTACAACTACAACTACAACTACAACTACAACTACAACTACAACTACAACTACAACTACAACTACAACTACAACTACAACTACAACTACAACTACAACTACAACTACAACTACAACTACAACTACAACTACAACTACAACTACAACTACAACTACAACTACAACTACAACTACAACTACAACTACAACTACAACTACAACTACAACTACAACTACAACTACAACTACAACTACAACTACAACTACAACTACAACTACAACTACAACTACAACTACAACTACAACTACAACTACAACTACAACTACAACTACAACTACAACTACAACTACAACTACAACTACAACTACATCTACAACTACAACAACTACAACTACAACTACAACTACAACTACAACTACAACTACAACTACAACTACAACTACAACTACAACTACAACTACAACTACAACTACAACTACAACTACAACTACAACTACAACTACAACTACAACTACAACTACAACTACAACTACAACTACAACTACAACTACAACTACAACTACAACTACAACTACAACTACAACTACAACTACAACTACAACTACAACTACAACTACAACTACAACTACAACTACAACTACAACTACAACTACAACTACAACTACAACTACAACTACAACTACAACTACAACTACAACTACAACTACAACTACAACTACAACTACAACTACAACTACAACTACAACTACAACTACAACTACAACTACAACTACAACTACAACTACAACTACAACTACAACTACAACTACAACTACAACTACAACTACAACTACAACTACAACTACAACTACAACTACAACTACAACTACAACTACAACTACAACTACAACTACAACTACAACTACAACTACAACTACAACTACAACTACAACTACAACTACAACTACAACTACAACTACAACTACAACTACAACTACAACTACAACTACAACTACAACTACAACTACAACTACAACTACAACTACAACTACAACTACAACTACAACTACAACTACAACTACAACTACAACTACAACTACAACTACAACTACAACTACAACTACAACTACAACTACAACTACAACTACAACTACAACTACAACTACAACTACAACTACAACTACAACTACAACTACAACTACAACTACAACTACAACTACAACTACAACTACAACTACAACTACAACTACAACTACAACTACAACTACAACTACAACTACAACTACAACTACAACTACAACTACAACTACAACTACAACTACAACTACAACTACAACTACAACTACAACTACAACTACAACTACAACTACAACTACAACTACAACTACAACTACAACTACAACTACAACTACAACTACAACTACAACTACAACTACAACTACAACTACAACTACAACTACAACTACAACTACAACTACAACTACAACTACAACTACAACTACAACTACAACTACAACTACAACTACAACTACAACTACAACTACAACTACAACTACAACTACAATTACAACTACAACTACAACTACAACTACAACTACATCTACAACTACAACTACAACTACAACTACAACTACAACTACAACTACAACTACAACTACAACTACAACTACAACTACAACTACAACTACAACTACAACTACAACTACAACTACAACTACAACTACAACTACAACTACAACTACAACTACAACTACAACTACAACTACAACTACAACTACAACTACAACTACAACTACAACTACAACTACAACTACAACTACAACTACAACTACAACTACAACTACAACTACAACTACAACTACAACTACAACTACAACTACAACTACAACTACAACTACAACTACAACTACAACTACAACTACAACTACAACTACAACTACAACTACAACTACAACTACAACTACAACTACAACTACAACTACAACTACAACTACAACTACAATAACTACAACTACAACTACAACTACAACTACAACTACAACTACAACTACAAACTACAACTACAACTACAACTACAACTACAACTACAACTACAACTACAACTACAACTACAACTACAACTACAACTACAACTACAACTACAACTACAACTACAACTACAACTACAACTACAACTACAACTACAACTACAACTACAACTACAACTACAACTACAACTACAACTACAACTACAACTACAACTACAACTACAACTACAACTACAACTACAACTACAACTACAACTACAACTACAACTACAACTACAACTACAACTACAACTACAACTACAACTACAACTACAACTACAACTACAACTACAACTACAACTACAACTACAACTACAACTACAACTACAACTACAACTACAACTACAACTACAACTACAACTACAACTACAACTACAACTACAACTACAACTACAACTACAACTACAACTACAACTACAACTACAACTACAACTACAACTACAACTACAACTACAACTACAACTACAACTACAACTACAACTACAACTACAACTACAACTACAACTACAACTACAACTACAACTACAACTACAACTACAACTACAACTACAACTACAACTACAACTACACAACTACAACTACAACTACAACTACAACTACAACTACAACTACAACTACAACTACAACTACAACTACAACTACAACTACAACTACAACTACAACTACAACTGCAACTACAACTACAACTACAACTACAACTACAACTACAACTACAACTACAACTACAACTACAACTACAACTACAACTACAACTACAACTACAACTACAACTACAACTACAACTACAACTACAACTACAACTACAACTACAACTACAACTACAACTACAACTACAACTACAACTACAACTACAACTACAACTACAACTACAATCACAACTACTACTACAACTACAACTACAACTACAACTACAACTACAACTACAACTACAACTACAACTACAACTACAACTACAACTACAACAACAACTACAACTACAACTACAACTACAACTACAACTACAACTACAACTACAACTACAACTACAACTACAACTACAACTACAACTAAAACTACAACTACAACTACAACTACAACTACAACTACAACTACAACTACAACTACAACTACAACTACAACTACAACTACAACTACAACTACAACTACAACTACAACTACAACTACAACTACAACTACAACTACAACTACAACTACAACTACAACTACAACTACAACTACAACTACAACTACAACTACAACTACAACTACAACTACAACTACAACTACAACTACAACTACAACTACAACTACAACTACAACTACAACTACAACTACAACTACAACTACAACTACAACTACAACTACAACTACAACTTCAAATACAACTACAACTACAACTACAACTACAACTACAACTACAACTACAACTACAACTACAACTTCAAATACAACTACAACTACAACTACAACTACAACTACAACTACAACTACATTTACAACTACAACTACAACTACAACTACAACTACATCTACAACTACAACTACAACTACAACTACAACTACAACTACAACTACAACTACAACTACAACTACAACTACAACTACAACTACAACTACAACTACAACTACAACTACAACTACAACTACAACTACAACTACAACTACAACTACAACTACAACTACAACTACAACTACAACTACAACTACAACTACAACTACAACTACAACTACAACTACAACACAACTACAACTACAACTACAACTACAACTACAACTACAACTACAACTACAACTACAACTACAACTACAACTACAACTACAACTACAACTACAACTACAACTACAACTACAACTACAACTACAACTACAACTACAACTACAACTACAACTACAACTACAACTACAACTACAACTACAACTACAACTACAACTACAACTACAACTACAACTACAACTACAACTACAACTACAACTACAACTACAACTACAACTACAACTACAACTACAACTACAACTACAACTACAACTACAACTACAACTACAACTACAACTACAACTACAACTACAACTACAACTACAACTACAACTACAACTACAACTACAACTACAACTACAACTACAACTACAACTACAACTACAACTACAAATACAACTACAACTACAACTACAACTACAACTACAACTACAACTACAACTACAACTACAACTACAACTACAACTACAACTACAACTACAACTACAACTACAACTACAACTACAACTACAACTACAACTACAACTACAACTACAACTACAACTACAACTACAACTACAACTACAACTACAACTACAACTACAACTACAACTACAACTACAACTACAACTACAACTACAACTACAACTACAACTACAACTACAACTACAACTACAACTACAACTACTACAACTACAACTACAACTACAACTACAACTACAACTACAACTACAACTACAACTACAACTACAACTACAACTACAACTACAACTACAACTACAACTACAACTACAACTACAACTACAACTACAACTACAACTACAACTACAACTACAACTACAACTACAACTACAACTACAACTACAACTACAACTACAACTACAACTACAACTACAACTACAACTACAACTACAACTACAACTACAACTACAACTACAACTACAACTACAACTACAACTACAACTACAACTACAACTACAACTACAACTACAACTACAACTACAACTACAACTACAACTACAACTACAACTACAACTACAACTACAACTACAACTACAACTACAACTACAACTACAACTACAACTACAACTACAACTACAACTACAACTACAACTACAACTACAACTACAACTACAACTACAACTACAACTACAACTACAACTACAACTACAACTACAACTACAACTACAACTACAACTACAACTACAACTACAACTACAACTACAACTACAACTACAACTACAACTACAACTACAACTACAACTACAACTACAACTACAACTACAACTACAACTACAACTACAACTACAACTACAACTACAACTACAACTACAACTACAACTACAACTACAACTACAACTACAACTACAACTACAACTACAACTACAACTACAACTACAACTACAACTACAACTACAACTACAACTACAACTACAACTACAACTACAACTACAACTACAACTACAACTACAACTACAACTACAACTACAACTACAACTACAACTACAACTACAACTACAACTACAACTACAACTACAACTACAACTACAACTACAACTACAACTACAACTACAACTACAACTACAACTACAACTACAACTACAACTACAACTACAACTACAACTACAACTACAACTACAACTACAACTACAACTACAACTACAACTACAACTACAACTACAACTACAACTACAACTACAACTACAACTACAACTACAACTACAACTACAACTACAACTTCAATACAACTACAACTACAACTACAACTACAACTACAACTACAACTACAACTACAACTACAACTACAACTACAACTACAACTACAACTACAACTACAACTACAACTACAACTACAACTACAACTACAACTACAACTACAACTACAACTACAACTACAACTACAACTACAACTACAACTACAACTACAACTACAACTACAACTACAACTACAACTACAACTACAACTACAACTACAACTACAACTACAACTACAACTACAACTACAACTACAACTACAACTACAACTACAACTACAACTACAACTACAACTACAACTACAACTACAACTACAACTACAACTACAACTACAACTACAACTACAACTACAACTACAACTACAACTACAACTACAACTACAACTACAACTACAACTACAACTACAACTACAACTACAACTACAACTACAACTACAACTACAACTACAACTACAACTACAACTACAACTACAACTACAACTACAACTACAACTACAACTACAACTACAACTACAACTACAACTACAACTACAACTACAACTACAACTACAACTACAACTACAACTACAACTACAACTACAACTACAACTACAACTACAACTACAACTACAACTACAACTACAACTACAACTACAACTACAACTACAACTACAACTACAACTACAACTACAACTACAACTACAACTACAACTACAACTACAACTACAACTACAACTACAACTACAACTACAACTACAACTACAACTACAACTACAACTACAACTACAACTACAACTACAACTACAACTACAACTACAACTACAACTACAACTACAACTACAACTACAACTACAACTACAACTACAACTACAACTACAACTACAACTACAACTACAACTACAACTACAACTACAACTACAACTACAACTACAACTACAACTACAACTACAACTACAACTACAACTACAACTACAACTACAACTACAACTACAACTACAACTACAACTACAACTACAACTACAACTACAACTACAACTACAACTACAACTACAACTACAACTACAACTACAACTACAACTACAACTACAACTACAACTACAACTACAACTACAACTACAACTACAACTACAACTACAACTACAACTACAACTACAACTACAACTACAACTACAACTACAACTACAACTACAACTACAACTACAACTACAACTACAACTACAACTACAACTACAACTACAACTACAACTACAACTACAACTACAACTACAACTACAACTACAACTACAACTACAACTACAACTACAACTACAACTACAACTACAACTACAACTACAACTACAACTACAACTACAACTACAACTACAACTACAACTACAACTACAACTACAACTACAACTACAACTACAACTACAACTACAACTACAACTACAACTACAACTACAACTACAACTACAACTACAACTACAACTACAACTACAACTACAACTACAACTACAACTACAACTACAACTACAACTACAACTACAACTACAACTACAACTACAACTACAACTACAACTACAACTACAACTACAACTACAACTACAACTACAACTACAACTACAACTACAACTACAACTACAACTACAACTACAACTACAACTACAACTACAACTACAACTACAACTACAACTACAACTACAACTACAACTACAACTACAACTACAACTACAACTACAACTACAACTACAACTACAACTACAACTACAACTACAACTACAACTACAACTACAACTACAACTACAACTACAACTACAACTACAACTACAACTACAACTACAACTACAACTACAACTACAACTACAACTACAACTACAACTACAACTACAACTACAACTACAACTACAACTACAACTACAACTACAACTACAACTACAACTACAACTACAACTACAACTACAACTACAACTACAACTACAACTACAACTACAACTACAACTACAACTACAACTACAACTACAACTACAACTACAACTACAACTACAACTACAACTACAACTACAACTACAACTACAACTACAACTACAACTACAACTACAACTACAACTACAACTACAACTACAACTACAACTACAACTACAACTACAACTACAACTACAACTACAACTACAACTACAACTACAACTACAACTACAACTACAACTACAACTACAACTACAACTACAACTACAACTACAACTACAACTACAACTACAACTACAACTACAACTACAACTACAACTACAACTACAACTACAACTACAACTACAACTACAACTACAACTACAACTACAACTACAACTACAACTACAACTACAACTACAACTACAACTACAACTACAACTACAACTACAACTACAACTACAACTACAACTACAACTACAACTACAACTACAACTACAACTACAACTACAACTACAACTACAACTACAACTACAACTACAACTACAACTACAACTACAACTACAACTACAACTACAACTACAACTACAACTACAACTACAACTACAACTACAACTACAACTACAACTACAACTACAACTACAACTACAACTACAACTACAACTACAACTACAACTACAACTACAACTACAACTACAACTACAACTACAACTACAACTACAACTACAACTACAACTACAACTACAACTACAACTACAACTACAACTACAACTACAACTACAACTACAACTACAACTACAACTACAACTACAACTACAACTACAACTACAACTACAACTACAACTACAACTACAACTACAACTACAACTACAACTACAACTACAACTACAACTACAACTACAACTACAACTACAACTACAACTACAACTACAACTACAACTACAACTACAACTACAACTACAACTACAACTACAACTACAACTACAACTACAACTACAACTACAACTACAACTACAACTACAACTACAACTACAACTACAACTACAACTACAACTACAACTACAACTACAACTACAACTACAACTACAACTACAACTACAACTACAACTACAACTACAACTACAACTACAACTACAACTACAACTACAACTACAACTACAACTACAACTACAACTACAACTACAACTACAACTACAACTACAACTACAACTACAACTACAACTACAACTACAACTACAACTACAACTACAACTACAACTACAACTACAACTACAACTACAACTACAACTACAACTACAACTACAACTACAACTACAACTACAACTACAACTACAACTACAACTACAACTACAACTACAACTACAACTACAACTACAACTACAACTACAACTACAACTACAACTACAACTACAACTACAACTACAACTACAACTACAACTACAACTACAACTACAACTACAACTACAACTACAACTACAACTACAACTACAACTACAACTACAACTACAACTACAACTACAACTACAACTACAACTACAACTACAACTACAACTACAACTACAACTACAACTACAACTACAACTACAACTACAACTACAACTACAACTACAACTACAACTACAACTACAACTACAACTACAACTACAACTACAACTACAACTACAACTACAACTACAACTACAACTACAACTACAACTACAACTACAACTACAACTACAACTACAACTACAACTACAACTACAACTACAACTACAACTACAACTACAACTACAACTACAACTACAACTACAACTACAACTACAACTACAACTACAACTACAACTACAACTACAACTACAACTACAACTACAACTACAACTACAACTACAACTACAACTACAACTACAACTACAACTACAACTACAACTACAACTACAACTACAACTACAACTACAACTACAACTACAACTACAACTACAACTACAACTACAACTACAACTACAACTACAACTACAACTACAACTACAACTACAACTACAACTACAACTACAACTACAACTACAACTACAACTACAACTACAACTACAACTACAACTACAACTACAACTACAACTACAACTACAACTACAACTACAACTACAACTACAACTACAACTACAACTACAACTACAACTACAACTACAACTACAACTACAACTACAACTACAACTACAACTACAACTACAACTACAATTACAACTACAACTACAACTAACTACAACTACAACTACAACTACAACTACAACTACAACTACAACTACAACTACAACTACAACTACAACTACAACTACAACTACAACTACAACAACTACAACTACAACTACAACTACAACTACAACTACAACTACAACTACAACTACAACTACAACTACAACTACAACTACAACTACAACTACAACTACAACTACAACTACAACTACAACTACAACTACAACTACAACTACAACTACAACTACAACTACAACTACAACTACAACTACAACTACAACTACAACTACAACTACAACTACAACTACAACTACAACTACAACTACAACTACAACTACAACTACAACTACAACTACAACTACAACTACAACTACAACTACAACTACAACTACAACTACAACTACAACTACAACTACAACTACAACTACAACTACAACTACAACTACAACTACAACTACAACTACAACTACAACTACAACTACAACTACAACTACAACTACAACTACAACTACAACTACAACTACAACTACAACTACAACTACAACTACAACTACAACTACAACTACAACTACAACTACAACTACAACTACAACTACAACTACAACTACAACTACAACTACAACTACAACTACAACTACAACTACAACTACAACTACAACTACAACTACAACTACAACTACAACTACAACTACAACTACAACTACAACTACAACTACAACTACAACTACAACTACAACTACAACTACAACTACAACTACAACTACAACTACAACTACAACTACAACTACAACTACAACTACAACTACAACTACAACTACAACTACAACTACAACTACAACTACAACTACAACTACAACTACAACTACAACTACAACTACAACTACAACTACAACTACAACTACAACTACAACTACAACTACAACTACAACTACAACTACAACTACAACTACAACTACAACTACAACTACAACTACAACTACAACTACAACTACAACTACAACTACAACTACAACTACAACTACAACTACAACTACAACTACAACTACAACTACAACTACAACTACAACTACAACTACAACTACAACTACAACTACAACTACAACTACAACTACAACTACAACTACAACTACAACTACAACTACAACTACAACTACAACTACAACTACAACTACAACTACAACTACAACTACAACTACAACTACAACTACAACTACAACTACAACTACAACTACAACTACAACTACAACTACAACTACAACTACAACTACAACTACAACTACAACTACAACTACAACTACAACTACAACTACAACTACAACTACAACTACAACTACAACTACAACTACAACTACAACTACAACTACAACTACAACTACAACTACAACTACAACTACAACTACAACTACAACTACAACTACAACTACAACTACAACTACAACTACAACTACAACTACAACTACAACTACAACTACAACTACAACTACAACTACAACTACAACTACAACTACAACTACAACTACAACTGCAACTACAACTACAACTACAACTACAACTACAACTACATCTACAACTACAACTACAACTACAGCTACAACTACAACTACAACTACAACTACAACTACAACTACAACTACAACTACAACTACAACTACAACTACAACTACAACTACAACTACAACTACAACTACAACTACAACTACAACTACAACTACAACTACAACTACAACTACAACTACAACTACAACTTTAACTACAACTACAACTACAACTACAACTACAACTACAACTACAACTACAACTACAACTACAACTACAACTACAACTACAACTACAACTACAACTACAACTACAACTACAACTACAACTACAACTACAACTACAACTACAACTACAACTACAACTACAACTACAACTACAACTACAACTACAACTACAACTACAACTACAACTACAACTACAACTACAACTACAACTACAACTACAACTACAACTACAACTACAACTACAACTACAACTACAACTACAACTACAACTACAACTACAACTACAACTACAACTACAACTACAACTACAACTACAACTACAACTACAACTACAACTACAACTACAACTACAACTACAACTACAACTACAACTACAACTACAACTACAACTACAACTACAACTACAACTACAACTACAACTACAACTACAACTACAACTACAACTACAACTACAACTACAACTACAACTACAACTACAACTACAACTACAACTACAACTACAACTACAACTACAACTACAACTACAACTACAACTACAACTACAACTACAACTACAACTACAACTACAACTACAACTACAACTACAACTACAACTACAACTACAACTACAACTACAACTACAACTACAACTACAACTACAACTACAACTACAACTACAACTACAACTACAACTACAACTACAACTACAACTACAACTACAACTACAACTACAACTACAACTACAACTACACCTACAACTACAACTACAACTACAACTACAACTACAACTACTTGCCATGATGAGTCGGTATCAGCCAGATACAGATTGTACAAAATATTACCAGTCTGTAAAAGCCAATATGTGTGTGAAATTTTACAGCCTTATTAGGCTGAAATATAATGGCGCTGTCCGAGACCGGCTGTAACTGGCCAGAGCTGGCAAAAGCATGCTATTATGAGTCGGTACCAGCCAGTTACAGATTGTATAAAAGATTACTAGTTTGTAAAAGCTAGTATGCGTGTAAAAGTTTACGCTTATACGTATAAGCTTTATTAGGCTGAAATATGATGGCGCTGTCTGAAATTGGCTGTAGCCGGCCAGAGCTGGCAATAACATGCCAGGATAAGACTGTACCAGCCAGTTACAGCTTGTATAAAACATTACCAGTCAGTAAATGGTAATATGCGTGAAAAATTTAACACGTATATCAGCCTTATTAGGCTGAAATATGATGGCGCTGTCTGAGACCGGCTGCAACAGACCAGAGCTGGCAAAAATTTTCCATTATGAGTCGGTACCAGCCAGTTACAGAGTGTATAAAATATAACCAGTCTGTAAAAGCCAATATGCGTGTAAAAGTTTACGCTTATATAAGCCTTATTAGGCTGAAATATGATGGCGCTGTCTGAAACTGGCTGTAGCCGGCCAGAGCTGGCAAAAACATGCCAGTATAAGACTGTACCAGCCAGTTACAGCTTGTATAAAACATAACCAGTCAGTAAAA
This sequence comes from Leistus spinibarbis, assembly GCA_933228885.1. Classification (NCBI taxonomy): domain Eukaryota; kingdom Metazoa; phylum Arthropoda; class Insecta; order Coleoptera; family Carabidae; genus Leistus; species Leistus spinibarbis. Next base: position 19,438 of record CAKOGD010000050.1, on the reverse strand, counting down.
GGTAATATGCGTGTAAAATTAAACCCGTATATCAGCCTTATTAGGCTGAATTATGATGGCGCTGTCTTAGACCGGCTGTAACTGGCACGAGGTTGCAGAAACATTCCAGTATCAGATGGTACCAGCCAGTTACAGATTGTATAAAACAATAACAGTCAGTAAAAGCTAATATGCGTGTAAAATTTTATTTGCATTCGATATTAATTGAAATTTTACATAAATAAAATTTTACACGTACATCAGCCTTATTAGGCTGAAACATAATGGCGCTGTCTGAGACGAGCTGCAACAGACCAAAGCTGGCATAAACGTTCCATTATGAGTCGGTACCAGCCAGTTACAAAGTGTATAAAATATTTGCAGTCTGTAAAAGCCAATATGTGTGTGAAATTTTACACGTATATCAGCCTTATTAGGCTGAATTATGATGGCGCTGTCCGAGACCGGCTGTAACTGGCCAGAGCTGGCAAAAGCATGCTATTATGAGTCGGTACCAGCCAGTTACAGATTGTATAAAAGATTACTAGTTTGTAAAAGCTAGTATGCGTGTAAAAGTTTACGCTTATACGTATAAGCTTTATTAGGCTGAAATATGATGGCGCTGTCTGAAATTGGCTGTAGCCGGCCAGAGCTGGCAATAACATGCCAGGATAAGACTGTACCAGCCAGTTACAGCTTGTATAAAACATTACCAGTCAGTAAAAGGTAATATGCGTGAAAAATTTAACACGTATATCAGCCTTATTAGGCTGAAATATGATGGCGCTGTCTGAGACCGGCTGCAACAGACCAGAGCTGGCAAAAACTTTCCATTATGAGTCTGTACCAGCCAGTTACAGAGTGTATAAAATATAACCAGTCTGTAAAAGCCAATATGCGTGTAAAAGTTTACGCTTATATAAGCCTTATTATGCTGAAATATGATGGCGCTGTCTGAAACTGGCTGTAGCCGGCCAGAGCTGGCAAAAACATCCAGTATAAGACTGTACCAGCCAGTTACAGCTTGTATAAAACATTACCAATCAGTACAAGGTAATATGCGTGTAAAATTTAAACCGTATATCAGCCTTATTAGGCTAAAATATGATGGCGCTGTCTGAGACCGGCTGTAACTGGCACGAGGATGCAAAAACATGCCAGTATCAGATGGTACCAGCCAGTTACAGATTGTATAAAACAATAACAGTCAGTAAATGCTAATATGCGTGTAAAATTTTATTTGCATTCGATATTAAATGAAATTTTACACAAATAAAATTTTACACGTACATCAGCCTTATTAGGCTGAAATATGATGGCGCTGTCCGAGGCCGGCTGTAACTGGCCAGAGCTGGCAAAAGCATGCTATTATGAGTCGGTACCAGCCAGTTACAGATTGTATAAAAGATTACCAGTCTGTAAAAGCTAGTATGCGTGTAAAAGTTTACGCTTATACGTATAAGCCTTATTTGGCTGAAATATGATGGCGCTGTCTGAAATTGGCTGTAGCCGGCCAGAGCTGGCAAAAACATGCCAGTATAAGACTGTACCAGCCAGTTACAGCTTGTATAAAACATTACCAGTCAGTAAAAGGTAATATGCGTGTAAAGTTTAACACGTATATCAGCCTTATTAGGCTGAAATATGATGGCGCTGTCTGAAACTGGCTGTAGCCGGCCAGAGCTGGCAAAAACATGCCTGTATAAAACTGTACCAGCCAGTTACAGCTTGTATTAAACATTACCAGTCAGTAAAAGGTAATTTGCGTGTAAAATTTTACACGTACATCAGCCTTATTTGGCTGAAACATAATGGCGCTGTCTGAGACGGGCTGCAACAGACCAGAGCTGGCATAAACTTTCCATTATGAGTCGGTACCAGCCAGTTACAAAGTGTATAAAATATTAGCAGTCTGTAAAAGCCAATATGCGTGTGAAATTTTACACGTATAACAGCCTTATTAGGCTGAAATATGATGGCGCTGTCCGAGACCGGCTGTAACTGGCCAGAGCTGGCAAAAGCATGCTATTATGAGTCGGTACCAGCCAGTTACAGATTGTATAAAAGATTACCAGTCTGTAAAAGCTAGTATGCGTGTAAAAGTTTACGTTTATACGTATAAGCCTTATTAGGCTGAAATATGATGGCGCTGTCTGAAATTGCCTGTAGCCGGCCAAAGCTGGCAAAAACATGCCAGTATAAGACTGTACCAGCCAGTTACAGCTTGTATAAAACATTACCAGTCAGTAAAAGGTAATATGCGTGTAAAATTTAACACGTATATCAGCCTTATTAGGCTGAAATATAATGGCGCTGTCTGTAACCGGCTGTAACTGGTCAGAGGTTTCAAAAACATGCCAGTATCAGACTGTACCAGCAAGTTACAGATTGTATAAAACAATAACAGTCAGGTAAAGCTAATATGCTTGTAAATTTTTATTCGCTTACGATTTTATTTGAAATTTTATATAAATAAATTTTACACGTACGTAGTTTTAGTTTTAGTTTTAGTGTTAGTTTTAGTGTTAGTTTTAGTTTTAGTTTTAGTTTTAGTTTTAGTTTTAGTTTTAGTTTTAGTTTTAGTTTTAGTTTTAGTTTTAGTTTTAGTTTTAGTTTTAGTTTTAGTTTTAGTTTTAGTTTTAGTTTTAGTTTTAGTTTTAGTTTTAGTTTTAGTTTTAGTTTTAGTTTTAGTTTTAGTTTTAGTTTTAGTTTTAGTTTTAGTTTTAGTTTTAGTTTTAGTTTTAGTTTTAGTTTTAGTTTTAGTTTTAGTTTTAGTTTTAGTTTTAGTTTTAGTTTTAGTTTTAGTTTTAGTTTTAGTTTTAGTTTTAGTTTTAGTTTTAGTTTTAGTTTTAGTTTTAGTTTTAGTTTTAGTTTTAGTTTTAGTTTTAGTTTTAGTTTTAGTTTTAGTTTTAGTTTTAGTTTTAGTTTTAGTTTTAGTTTTAGTTTTAGTTTTAGTTTTAGTTTTAGTTTTAGTTTTAGTTTTAGTTTTAGTTTTAGTTTTAGTTTTAGTTTTAGTTTTAGTTTTAGTTTTAGTTTTAGTTTTAGTTTTAGTTTTAGTTTTAGTTTTAGTTTTAGTTTTAGTTTTAGTTTTAGTTTTAGTTTTAGTTTTAGTTTTAGTTTTAGTTTTAGTTTTAGTTTTAGTTTTAGTTTTAGTTTTAGTTTTAGTTTTAGTTTTAGTTTTAGTTTTAGTTTTAGTTTTAGTTTTAGTTTTAGTTTTAGTTTTAGTTTTAGTTTTAGTTTTAGTTTTAGTTTTAGTTTTAGTTTTAGTTTTAGTTTTAGTTTTAGTTTTAGTTTTAGTTTTAGTTTTAGTTTTAGTTTTAGTTTTAGTTTTAGTTTTAGTTTTAGTTTTAGTTTTAGTTTTAGTTTTAGTTTTAGTTTTAGTTTTAGTTTTAGTTTTAGTTTTAGTTTTAGTTTTAGTTTTAGTTTTAGTTTTAGTTTTAGTTTTAGTTTTAGTTTTAGTTTTAGTTTTAGTTTTAGTTTTAGTTTTAGTTTTAGTTTTAGTTTTAGTTTTAGTTTTAGTTTTAGTTTTAGTTTTAGTTTTAGTTTTAGTTTTAGTTTTAGTTTTAGTTTTAGTTTTAGTTTTAGTTTTAGTTTTAGTTTTAGTTTTAGTTTTAGTTTTAGTTTTAGTTTTAGTTTTAGTTTTAGTTTTAGTTTTAGTTTTAGTTTTAGTTTTAGTTTTAGTTTTAGTTTTAGTTTTAGTTTTAGTTTTAGTTTTAGTTTTAGTTTTAGTTTTAGTTTTAGTTTTAGTTTTAGTTTTAGTTTTAGTTTTAGTTTTAGTTTTAGTTTTAGTTTTAGTTTTAGTTTTAGTTTTAGTTTTAGTTTTAGTTTTAGTTTTAGTTTTAGTTTTAGTTTTAGTTTTAGTTTTAGTTTTAGTTTTAGTTTTAGTTTTAGTTTTAGTTTTAGTTTTAGTTTTAGTTTTAGTTTTAGTTTTAGTTTTAGTTTTAGTTTTAGTTTTAGTTTTAGTTTTAGTTTTAGTTTTAGTTTTAGTTTTAGTTTTAGTTTTAGTTTTAGTTTTAGTTTTAGTTTTAGTTTTAGTTTTAGTTTTAGTTTTAGTTTTAGTTTTAGTTTTAGTTTTAGTTTTAGTTTTAGTTTTAGTTTTAGTTTTAGTTTTAGTTTTAGTTTTAGTTTTAGTTTTAGTTTTAGTTTTAGTTTTAGTTTTAGTTTTAGTTTTAGTTTTAGTTTTAGTTTTAGTTTTAGTTTTAGTTTTAGTTTTAGTTTTAGTTTTAGTTTTAGTTTTAGTTTTAGTTTTAGTTTTAGTTTTAGTTTTAGTTTTAGTTTTAGTTTTAGTTTTAGTTTTAGTTTTAGTTTTAGTTTTAGTTTTAGTTTTAGTTTTAGTTTTAGTTTTAGTTTTAGTTTTAGTTTTAGTTTTAGTTTTAGTTTTAGTTTTAGTTTTAGTTTTAGTTTTAGTTTTAGTTTTAGTTTTAGTTTTAGTTTTAGTTTTAGTTTTAGTTTTAGTTTTAGTTTTAGTTTTAGTTTTAGTTTTAGTTTTAGTTTTAGTTTTAGTTTTAGTTTTAGTTTTAGTTTTAGTTTTAGTTTTAGTTTTAGTTTTAGTTTTAGTTTTAGTTTTAGTTTTAGTTTTAGTTTTAGTTTTAGTTTTAGTTTTAGTTTTAGTTTTAGTTTTAGTTTTAGTTTTAGTTTTAGTTTTAGTTTTAGTTTTAGTTTTAGTTTTAGTTTTAGTTTTAGTTTTAGTTTTAGTTTTAGTTTTAGTTTTAGTTTTAGTTTTAGTTTTAGTTTTAGTTTTAGTTTTAGTTTTAGTTTTAGTTTTAGTTTTAGTTTTAGTTTTAGTTTTAGTTTTAGTTTTAGTTTTAGTTTTAGTTTTAGTTTTAGTTTTAGTTTTAGTTTTAGTTTTAGTTTTAGTTTTAGTTTTAGTTTTAGTTTTAGTTTTAGTTTTAGTTTTAGTTTTAGTTTTAGTTTTAGTTTTAGTTTTAGTTTTAGTTTTAGTTTTAGTTTTAGTTTTAGTTTTAGTTTTAGTTTTAGTTTTAGTTTTAGTTTTAGTTTTAGTTTTAGTTTTAGTTTTAGTTTTAGTTTTAGTTTTAGTTTTAGTTTTAGTTTTAGTTTTAGTTTTAGTTTTAGTTTTAGTTTTAGTTTTAGTTTTAGTTTTAGTTTTAGTTTTAGTTTTAGTTTTAGTTTTAGTTTTAGTTTTAGTTTTAGTTTTAGTTTTAGTTTTAGTTTTAGTTTTAGTTTTAGTTTTAGTTTTAGTTTTAGTTTTAGTTTTAGTTTTAGTTTTAGTTTTAGTTTTAGTTTTAGTTTTAGTTTTAGTTTTAGTTTTAGTTTTAGTTTTAGTTTTAGTTTTAGTTTTAGTTTTAGTTTTAGTTTTAGTTTTAGTTTTAGTTTTAGTTTTAGTTTTAGTTTTAGTTTTAGTTTTAGTTTTAGTTTTAGTTTTAGTTTTAGTTTTAGTTTTAGTTTTAGTTTTAGTTTTAGTTTTAGTTTTAGTTTTAGTTTTAGTTTTAGTTTTAGTTTTAGTTTTAGTTTTAGTTTTAGTTTTAGTTTTAGTTTTAGTTTTAGTTTTAGTTTTAGTTTTAGTTTTAGTTTTAGTTTTAGTTTTAGTTTTAGTTTTAGTTTTAGTTTTAGTTTTAGTTTTAGTTTTAGTTTTAGTTTTAGTTTTAGTTTTAGTTTTAGTTTTAGTTTTAGTTTTAGTTTTAGTTTTAGTTTTAGTTTTAGTTTTAGTTTTAGTTTTAGTTTTAGTTTTAGTTTTAGTTTTAGTTTTAGTTTTAGTTTTAGTTTTAGTTTTAGTTTTAGTTTTAGTTTTAGTTTTAGTTTTAGTTTTAGTTTTAGTTTTAGTTTTAGTTTTAGTTTTAGTTTTAGTTTTAGTTTTAGTTTTAGTTTTAGTTTTAGTTTTAGTTTTAGTTTTAGTTTTAGTTTTAGTTTTAGTTTTAGTTTTAGTTTTAGTTTTAGTTTTAGTTTTAGTTTTAGTTTTAGTTTTAGTTTTAGTTTTAGTTTTAGTTTTAGTTTTAGTTTTAGTTTTAGTTTTAGTTTTAGTTTTAGTTTTAGTTTTAGTTTTAGTTTTAGTTTTAGTTTTAGTTTTAGTTTTAGTTTTAGTTTTAGTTTTAGTTTTAGTTTTAGTTTTAGTTTTAGTTTTAGTTTTAGTTTTAGTTTTAGTTTTAGTTTTAGTTTTAGTTTTAGTTTTAGTTTTAGTTTTAGTTTTAGTTTTAGTTTTAGTTTTAGTTTTAGTTTTAGTTTTAGTTTTAGTTTTAGTTTTAGTTTTAGTTTTAGTTTTAGTTTTAGTTTTAGTTTTAGTTTTAGTTTTAGTTTTAGTTTTAGTTTTAGTTTTAGTTTTAGTTTTAGTTTTAGTTTTAGTTTTAGTTTTAGTTTTAGTTTTAGTTTTAGTTTTAGTTTTAGTTTTAGTTTTAGTTTTAGTTTTAGTTTTAGTTTTAGTTTTAGTTTTAGTTTTAGTTTTAGTTTTAGTTTTAGTTTTAGTTTTAGTTTTAGTTTTAGTTTTAGTTTTAGTTTTAGTTTTAGTTTTAGTTTTAGTTTTAGTTTTAGTTTTAGTTTTAGTTTTAGTTTTAGTTTTAGTTTTAGTTTTAGTTTTAGTTTTAGTTTTAGTTTTAGTTTTAGTTTTAGTTTTAGTTTTAGTTTTAGTTTTAGTTTTAGTTTTAGTTTTAGTTTTAGTTTTAGTTTTAGTTTTAGTTTTAGTTTTAGTTTTAGTTTTAGTTTTAGTTTTAGTTTTAGTTTTAGTTTTAGTTTTAGTTTTAGTTTTAGTTTTAGTTTTAGTTTTAGTTTTAGTTTTAGTTTTAGTTTTAGTTTTAGTTTTAGTTTTAGTTTTAGTTTTAGTTTTAGTTTTAGTTTTAGTTTTAGTTTTAGTTTTAGTTTTAGTTTTAGTTTTAGTTTTAGTTTTAGTTTTAGTTTTAGTTTTAGTTTTAGTTTTAGTTTTAGTTTTAGTTTTAGTTTTAGTTTTAGTTTTAGTTTTAGTTTTAGTTTTAGTTTTAGTTTTAGTTTTAGTTTTAGTTTTAGTTTTAGTTTTAGTTTTAGTTTTAGTTTTAGTTTTAGTTTTAGTTTTAGTTTTAGTTTTAGTTTTAGTTTTAGTTTTAGTTTTAGTTTTAGTTTTAGTTTTAGTTTTAGTTTTAGTTTTAGTTTTAGTTTTAGTTTTAGTTTTAGTTTTAGTTTTAGTTTTAGTTTTAGTTTTAGTTTTAGTTTTAGTTTTAGTTTTAGTTTTAGTTTTAGTTTTAGTTTTAGTTTTAGTTTTAGTTTTAGTTTTAGTTTTAGTTTTAGTTTTAGTTTTAGTTTTAGTTTTAGTTTTAGTTTTAGTTTTAGTTTTAGTTTTAGTTTTAGTTTTAGTTTTAGTTTTAGTTTTAGTTTTAGTTTTAGTTTTAGTTTTAGTTTTAGTTTTAGTTTTAGTTTTAGTTTTAGTTTTAGTTTTAGTTTTAGTTTTAGTTTTAGTTTTAGTTTTAGTTTTAGTTTTAGTTTTAGTTTTAGTTTTAGTTTTAGTTTTAGTTTTAGTTTTAGTTTTAGTTTTAGTTTTAGTTTTAGTTTTAGTTTTAGTTTTAGTTTTAGTTTTAGTTTTAGTTTTAGTTTTAGTTTTAGTTTTAGTTTTAGTTTTAGTTTTAGTTTTAGTTTTAGTTTTAGTTTTAGTTTTAGTTTTAGTTTTAGTTTTAGTTTTAGTTTTAGTTTTAGTTTTAGTTTTAGTTTTAGTTTTAGTTTTAGTTTTAGTTTTAGTTTTAGTTTTAGTTTTAGTTTTAGTTTTAGTTTTAGTTTTAGTTTTAGTTTTAGTTTTAGTTTTAGTTTTAGTTTTAGTTTTAGTTTTAGTTTTAGTTTTAGTTTTAGTTTTAGTTTTAGTTTTAGTTTTAGTTTTAGTTTTAGTTTTAGTTTTAGTTTTAGTTTTAGTTTTAGTTTTAGTTTTAGTTTTAGTTTTAGTTTTAGTTTTAGTTTTAGTTTTAGTTTTAGTTTTAGTTTTAGTTTTAGTTTTAGTTTTAGTTTTAGTTTTAGTTTTAGTTTTAGTTTTAGTTTTAGTTTTAGTTTTAGTTTTAGTTTTAGTTTTAGTTTTAGTTTTAGTTTTAGTTTTAGTTTTAGTTTTAGTTTTAGTTTTAGTTTTAGTTTTAGTTTTAGTTTTAGTTTTAGTTTTAGTTTTAGTTTTAGTTTTAGTTTTAGTTTTAGTTTTAGTTTTAGTTTTAGTTTTAGTTTTAGTTTTAGTTTTAGTTTTAGTTTTAGTTTTAGTTTTAGTTTTAGTTTTAGTTTTAGTTTTAGTTTTAGTTTTAGTTTTAGTTTTAGTTTTAGTTTTAGTTTTAGTTTTAGTTTTAGTTTTAGTTTTAGTTTTAGTTTTAGTTTTAGTTTTAGTTTTAGTTTTAGTTTTAGTTTTAGTTTTAGTTTTAGTTTTAGTTTTAGTTTTAGTTTTAGTTTTAGTTTTAGTTTTAGTTTTAGTTTTAGTTTTAGTTTTAGTTTTAGTTTTAGTTTTAGTTTTAGTTTTAGTTTTAGTTTTAGTTTTAGTTTTAGTTTTAGTTTTAGTTTTAGTTTTAGTTTTAGTTTTAGTTTTAGTTTTAGTTTTAGTTTTAGTTTTAGTTTTAGTTTTAGTTTTAGTTTTAGTTTTAGTTTTAGTTTTAGTTTTAGTTTTAGTTTTAGTTTTAGTTTTAGTTTTAGTTTTAGTTTTAGTTTTAGTTTTAGTTTTAGTTTTAGTTTTAGTTTTAGTTTTAGTTTTAGTTTTAGTTTTAGTTTTAGTTTTAGTTTTAGTTTTAGTTTTAGTTTTAGTTTTAGTTTTAGTTTTAGTTTTAGTTTTAGTTTTAGTTTTAGTTTTAGTTTTAGTTTTAGTTTTAGTTTTAGTTTTAGTTTTAGTTTTAGTTTTAGTTTTAGTTTTAGTTTTAGTTTTAGTTTTAGTTTTAGTTTTAGTTTTAGTTTTAGTTTTAGTTTTAGTTTTAGTTTTAGTTTTAGTTTTAGTTTTAGTTTTAGTTTTAGTTTTAGTTTTAGTTTTAGTTTTAGTTTTAGTTTTAGTTTTAGTTTTAGTTTTAGTTTTAGTTTTAGTTTTAGTTTTAGTTTTAGTTTTAGTTTTAGTTTTAGTTTTAGTTTTAGTTTTAGTTTTAGTTTTAGTTTTAGTTTTAGTTTTAGTTTTAGTTTTAGTTTTAGTTTTAGTTTTAGTTTTAGTTTTAGTTTTAGTTTTAGTTTTAGTTTTAGTTTTAGTTTTAGTTTTAGTTTTAGTTTTAGTTTTAGTTTTAGTTTTAGTTTTAGTTTTAGTTTTAGTTTTAGTTTTAGTTTTAGTTTTAGTTTTAGTTTTAGTTTTAGTTTTAGTTTTAGTTTTAGTTTTAGTTTTAGTTTTAGTTTTAGTTTTAGTTTTAGTTTTAGTTTTAGTTTTAGTTTTAGTTTTAGTTTTAGTTTTAGTTTTAGTTTTAGTTTTAGTTTTAGTTTTAGTTTTAGTTTTAGTTTTAGTTTTAGTTTTAGTTTTAGTTTTAGTTTTAGTTTTAGTTTTAGTTTTAGTTTTAGTTTTAGTTTTAGTTTTAGTTTTAGTTTTAGTTTTAGTTTTAGTTTTAGTTTTAGTTTTAGTTTTAGTTTTAGTTTTAGTTTTAGTTTTAGTTTTAGTTTTAGTTTTAGTTTTAGTTTTAGTTTTAGTTTTAGTTTTAGTTTTAGTTTTAGTTTTAGTTTTAGTTTTAGTTTTAGTTTTAGTTTTAGTTTTAGTTTTAGTTTTAGTTTTAGTTTTAGTTTTAGTTTTAGTTTTAGTTTTAGTTTTAGTTTTAGTTTTAGTTTTAGTTTTAGTTTTAGTTTTAGTTTTAGTTTTAGTTTTAGTTTTAGTTTTAGTTTTAGTTTTAGTTTTAGTTTTAGTTTTAGTTTTAGTTTTAGTTTTAGTTTTAGTTTTAGTTTTAGTTTTAGTTTTAGTTTTAGTTTTAGTTTTAGTTTTAGTTTTAGTTTTAGTTTTAGTTTTAGTTTTAGTTTTAGTTTTAGTTTTAGTTTTAGTTTTAGTTTTAGTTTTAGTTTTAGTTTTAGTTTTAGTTTTAGTTTTAGTTTTAGTTTTAGTTTTAGTTTTAGTTTTAGTTTTAGTTTTAGTTTTAGTTTTAGTTTTAGTTTTAGTTTTAGTTTTAGTTTTAGTTTTAGTTTTAGTTTTAGTTTTAGTTTTAGTTTTAGTTTTAGTTTTAGTTTTAGTTTTAGTTTTAGTTTTAGTTTTAGTTTTAGTTTTAGTTTTAGTTTTAGTTTTAGTTTTAGTTTTAGTTTTAGTTTTAGTTTTAGTTTTAGTTTTAGTTTTAGTTTTAGTTTTAGTTTTAGTTTTAGTTTTAGTTTTAGTTTTAGTTTTAGTTTTAGTTTTAGTTTTAGTTTTAGTTTTAGTTTTAGTTTTAGTTTTAGTTTTAGTTTTAGTTTTAGTTTTAGTTTTAGTTTTAGTTTTAGTTTTAGTTTTAGTTTTAGTTTTAGTTTTAGTTTTAGTTTTAGTTTTAGTTTTAGTTTTAGTTTTAGTTTTAGTTTTAGTTTTAGTTTTAGTTTTAGTTTTAGTTTTAGTTTTAGTTTTAGTTTTAGTTTTAGTTTTAGTTTTAGTTTTAGTTTTAGTTTTAGTTTTAGTTTTAGTTTTAGTTTTAGTTTTAGTTTTAGTTTTAGTTTTAGTTTTAGTTTTAGTTTTAGTTTTAGTTTTAGTTTTAGTTTTAGTTTTAGTTTTAGTTTTAGTTTTAGTTTTAGTTTTAGTTTTAGTTTTAGTTTTAGTTTTAGTTTTAGTTTTAGTTTTAGTTTTAGTTTTAGTTTTAGTTTTAGTTTTAGTTTTAGTTTTAGTTTTAGTTTTAGTTTTAGTTTTAGTTTTAGTTTTAGTTTTAGTTTTAGTTTTAGTTTTAGTTTTAGTTTTAGTTTTAGTTTTAGTTTTAGTTTTAGTTTTAGTTTTAGTTTTAGTTTTAGTTTTAGTTTTAGTTTTAGTTTTAGTTTTAGTTTTAGTTTTAGTTTTAGTTTTAGTTTTAGTTTTAGTTTTCGTTTTAGTTTTAGTTTTAGTTTTAGTTTTAGTTTTAGTTTTAGTTTTAGTTTTAGTTTTAGTTTTAGTTTTAGTTTTAGTTTTAGTTTTAGTTTTAGTTTTAGTTTTAGTTTTAGTTTTAGTTTTAGTTTTAGTTTTAGTTTTAGTTTTAGTTTTAGTTTTAGTTTTAGTTTTAGTTTTAGTTTTAGTTTTAGTTTTAGTTTTAGTTTTAGTTTTAGTTTTAGTTTTAGTTTTAGTTTTAGTTTTAGTTTTAGTTTTAGTTTTAGTTTTAGTTTTAGTTTTAGTTTTAGTTTTAGTTTTAGTTTTAGTTTTAGTTTTAGTTTTAGTTTTAGTTTTAGTTTTAGTTTTAGTTTTAGTTTTAGTTTTAGTTTTAGTTTTAGTTTTAGTTTTAGTTTTAGTTTTAGTTTTAGTTTTAGTTTTAGTTTTAGTTTTAGTTTTAGTTTTAGTTTTAGTTTTAGTTTTAGTTTTAGTTTTAGTTTTAGTTTTAGTTTTAGTTTTAGTTTTAGTTTTAGTTTTAGTTTTAGTTTTAGTTTTAGTTTTAGTTTTAGTTTTAGTTTTAGTTTTAGTTTTAGTTTTAGTTTTAGTTTTAGTTTTAGTTTTAGTTTTAGTTTTAGTTTTAGTTTTAGTTTTAGTTTTAGTTTTAGTTTTAGTTTTAGTTTTAGTTTTAGTTTTAGTTTTAGTTTTAGTTTTAGTTTTAGTTTTAGTTTTAGTTTTAGTTTTAGTTTTAGTTTTAGTTTTAGTTTTAGTTTTAGTTTTAGTTTTAGTTTTAGTTTTAGTTTTAGTTTTAGTTTTAGTTTTAGTTTTAGTTTTAGTTTTAGTTTTAGTTTTAGTTTTAGTTTTAGTTTTAGTTTTAGTTTTAGTTTTAGTTTTAGTTTTAGTTTTAGTTTTAGTTTTAGTTTTAGTTTTAGTTTTAGTTTTAGTTTTAGTTTTAGTTTTAGTTTTAGTTTTAGTTTTAGTTTTAGTTTTAGTTTTAGTTTTAGTTTTAGTTTTAGTTTTAGTTTTAGTTTTAGTTTTAGTTTTAGTTTTAGTTTTAGTTTTAGTTTTAGTTTTAGTTTTAGTTTTAGTTTTAGTTTTAGTTTTAGTTTTAGTTTTAGTTTTAGTTTTAGTTTTAGTTTTAGTTTTAGTTTTAGTTTTAGTTTTAGTTTTAGTTTTAGTTTTAGTTTTAGTTTTAGTTTTAGTTTTAGTTTTAGTTTTAGTTTTAGTTTTAGTTTTAGTTTTAGTTTTAGTTTTAGTTTTAGTTTTAGTTTTAGTTTTAGTTTTAGTTTTAGTTTTAGTTTTAGTTTTAGTTTTAGTTTTAGTTTTAGTTTTAGTTTTAGTTTTAGTTTTAGTTTTAGTTTTAGTTTTAGTTTTAGTTTTAGTTTTAGTTTTAGTTTTAGTTTTAGTTTTAGTTTTAGTTTTAGTTTTAGTTTTAGTTTTAGTTTTAGTTTTAGTTTTAGTTTTAGTTTTAGTTTTAGTTTTAGTTTTAGTTTTAGTTTTAGTTTTAGTTTTAGTTTTAGTTTTAGTTTTAGTTTTAGTTTTAGTTTTAGTTTTAGTTTTAGTTTTAGTTTTAGTTTTAGTTTTAGTTTTAGTTTTAGTTTTAGTTTTAGTTTTAGTTTTAGTTTTAGTTTTAGTTTTAGTTTTAGTTTTAGTTTTAGTTTTAGTTTTAGTTTTAGTTTTAGTTTTAGTTTTAGTTTTAGTTTTAGTTTTAGTTTTAGTTTTAGTTTTAGTTTTAGTTTTAGTTTTAGTTTTAGTTTTAGTTTTAGTTTTAGTTTTAGTTTTAGTTTTAGTTTTAGTTTTAGTTTTAGTTTTAGTTTTAGTTTTAGTTTTAGTTTTAGTTTTAGTTTTAGTTTTAGTTTTAGTTTTAGTTTTAGTTTTAGTTTTAGTTTTAGTTTTAGTTTTAGTTTTAGTTTTAGTTTTAGTTTTAGTTTTAGTTTTAGTTTTAGTTTTAGTTTTAGTTTTAGTTTTAGTTTTAGTTTTAGTTTTAGTTTTAGTTTTAGTTTTAGTTTTAGTTTTAGTTTTAGTTTTAGTTTTAGTTTTAGTTTTAGTTTTAGTTTTAGTTTTAGTTTTAGTTTTAGTTTTAGTTTTAGTTTTAGTTTTAGTTTTAGTTTTAGTTTTAGTTTTAGTTTTAGTTTTAGTTTTAGTTTTAGTTTTAGTTTTAGTTTTAGTTTTAGTTTTAGTTTTAGTTTTAGTTTTAGTTTTAGTTTTAGTTTTAGTTTTAGTTTTAGTTTTAGTTTTAGTTTTAGTTTTAGTTTTAGTTTTAGTTTTAGTTTTAGTTTTAGTTTTAGTTTTAGTTTTAGTTTTAGTTTTAGTTTTAGTTTTAGTTTTAGTTTTAGTTTTAGTTTTAGTTTTAGTTTTAGTTTTAGTTTTAGTTTTAGTTTTAGTTTTAGTTTTAGTTTTAGTTTTAGTTTTAGTTTTAGTTTTAGTTTTAGTTTTAGTTTTAGTTTTAGTTTTAGTTTTAGTTTTAGTTTTAGTTTTAGTTTTAGTTTTAGTTTTAGTTTTAGTTTTAGTTTTAGTTTTAGTTTTAGTTTTAGTTTTAGTTTTAGTTTTAGTTTTAGTTTTAGTTTTAGTTTTAGTTTTAGTTTTAGTTTTAGTTTTAGTTTTAGTTTTAGTTTTAGTTTTAGTTTTAGTTTTAGTTTTAGTTTTAGTTTTAGTTTTAGTTTTAGTTTTAGTTTTAGTTTTAGTTTTAGTTTTAGTTTTAGTTTTAGTTTTAGTTTTAGTTTTAGTTTTAGTTTTAGTTTTAGTTTTAGTTTTAGTTTTAGTTTTAGTTTTAGTTTTAGTTTTAGTTTTAGTTTTAGTTTTAGTTTTAGTTTTAGTTTTAGTTTTAGTTTTAGTTTTAGTTTTAGTTTTAGTTTTAGTTTTAGTTTTAGTTTTAGTTTTAGTTTTAGTTTTAGTTTTAGTTTTAGTTTTAGTTTTAGTTTTAGTTTTAGTTTTAGTTTTAGTTTTAGTTTTAGTTTTAGTTTTAGTTTTAGTTTTAGTTTTAGTTTTAGTTTTAGTTTTAGTTTTAGTTTTAGTTTTAGTTTTAGTTTTAGTTTTAGTTTTAGTTTTAGTTTTAGTTTTAGTTTTAGTTTTAGTTTTAGTTTTAGTTTTAGTTTTAGTTTTAGTTTTAGTTTTAGTTTTAGTTTTAGTTTTAGTTTTAGTTTTAGTTTTAGTTTTAGTTTTAGTTTTAGTTTTAGTTTTAGTTTTAGTTTTAGTTTTAGTTTTAGTTTTAGTTTTAGTTTTAGTTTTAGTTTTAGTTTTAGTTTTAGTTTTAGTTTTAGTTTTAGTTTTAGTTTTAGTTTTAGTTTTAGTTTTAGTTTTAGTTTTAGTTTTAGTTTTAGTTTTAGTTTTAGTTTTAGTTTTAGTTTTAGTTTTAGTTTTAGTTTTAGTTTTAGTTTTAGTTTTAGTTTTAGTTTTAGTTTTAGTTTTAGTTTTAGTTTTAGTTTTAGTTTTAGTTTTAGTTTTAGTTTTAGTTTTAGTTTTAGTTTTAGTTTTAGTTTTAGTTTTAGTTTTAGTTTTAGTTTTAGTTTTAGTTTTAGTTTTAGTTTTAGTTTTAGTTTTAGTTTTAGTTTTAGTTTTAGTTTTAGTTTTAGTTTTAGTTTTAGTTTTAGTTTTAGTTTTAGTTTTAGTTTTAGTTTTAGTTTTAGTTTTAGTTTTAGTTTTAGTTTTAGTTTTAGTTTTAGTTTTAGTTTTAGTTTTAGTTTTAGTTTTAGTTTTAGTTTTAGTTTTAGTTTTAGTTTTAGTTTTAGTTTTAGTTTTAGTTTTAGTTTTAGTTTTAGTTTTAGTTTTAGTTTTAGTTTTAGTTTTAGTTTTAGTTTTAGTTTTAGTTTTAGTTTTAGTTTTAGTTTTAGTTTTAGTTTTAGTTTTAGTTTTAGTTTTAGTTTTAGTTTTAGTTTTAGTTTTAGTTTTAGTTTTAGTTTTAGTTTTAGTTTTAGTTTTAGTTTTAGTTTTAGTTTTAGTTTTAGTTTTAGTTTTAGTTTTAGTTTTAGTTTTAGTTTTAGTTTTAGTTTTAGTTTTAGTTTTAGTTTTAGTTTTAGTTTTAGTTTTAGTTTTAGTTTTAGTTTTAGTTTTAGTTTTAGTTTTAGTTTTAGTTTTAGTTTTAGTTTTAGTTTTAGTTTTAGTTTTAGTTTTAGTTTTAGTTTTAGTTTTAGTTTTAGTTTTAGTTTTAGTTTTAGTTTTAGTTTTAGTTTTAGTTTTAGTTTTAGTTTTAGTTTTAGTTTTAGTTTTAGTTTTAGTTTTAGTTTTAGTTTTAGTTTTAGTTTTAGTTTTAGTTTTAGTTTTAGTTTTAGTTTTAGTTTTAGTTTTAGTTTTAGTTTTAGTTTTAGTTTTAGTTTTAGTTTTAGTTTTAGTTTTAGTTTTAGTTTTAGTTTTAGTTTTAGTTTTAGTTTTAGTTTTAGTTTTAGTTTTAGTTTTAGTTTTAGTTTTAGTTTTAGTTTTAGTTTTAGTTTTAGTTTTAGTTTTAGTTTTAGTTTTAGTTTTAGTTTTAGTTTTAGTTTTAGTTTTAGTTTTAGTTTTAGTTTTAGTTTTAGTTTTAGTTTTAGTTTTAGTTTTAGTTTTAGTTTTAGTTTTAGTTTTAGTTTTAGTTTTAGTTTTAGTTTTAGTTTTAGTTTTAGTTTTAGTTTTAGTTTTAGTTTTAGTTTTAGTTTTAGTTTTAGTTTTAGTTTTAGTTTTAGTTTTAGTTTTAGTTTTAGTTTTAGTTTTAGTTTTAGTTTTAGTTTTAGTTTTAGTTTTAGTTTTAGTTTTAGTTTTAGTTTTAGTTTTAGTTTTAGTTTTAGTTTTAGTTTTAGTTTTAGTTTTAGTTTTAGTTTTAGTTTTAGTTTTAGTTTTAGTTTTAGTTTTAGTTTTAGTTTTAGTTTTAGTTTTAGTTTTAGTTTTAGTTTTAGTTTTAGTTTTAGTTTTAGTTTTAGTTTTAGTTTTAGTTTTAGTTTTAGTTTTAGTTTTAGTTTTAGTTTTAGTTTTAGTTTTAGTTTTAGTTTTAGTTTTAGTTTTAGTTTTAGTTTTAGTTTTAGTTTTAGTTTTAGTTTTAGTTTTAGTTTTAGTTTTAGTTTTAGTTTTAGTTTTAGTTTTAGTTTTAGTTTTAGTTTTAGTTTTAGTTTTAGTTTTAGTTTTAGTTTTAGTTTTAGTTTTAGTTTTAGTTTTAGTTTTAGTTTTAGTTTTAGTTTTAGTTTTAGTTTTAGTTTTAGTTTTAGTTTTAGTTTTAGTTTTAGTTTTAGTTTTAGTTTTAGTTTTAGTTTTAGTTTTAGTTTTAGTTTTAGTTTTAGTTTTAGTTTTAGTTTTAGTTTTAGTTTTAGTTTTAGTTTTAGTTTTAGTTTTAGTTTTAGTTTTAGTTTTAGTTTTAGTTTTAGTTTTAGTTTTAGTTTTAGTTTTAGTTTTAGTTTTAGTTTTAGTTTTAGTTTTAGTTTTAGTTTTAGTTTTAGTTTTAGTTTTAGTTTTAGTTTTAGTTTTAGTTTTAGTTTTAGTTTTAGTTTTAGTTTTAGTTTTAGTTTTAGTTTTAGTTTTAGTTTTAGTTTTAGTTTTAGTTTTAGTTTTAGTTTTAGTTTTAGTTTTAGTTTTAGTTTTAGTTTTAGTTTTAGTTTTAGTTTTAGTTTTAGTTTTAGTTTTAGTTTTAGTTTTAGTTTTAGTTTTAGTTTTAGTTTTAGTTTTAGTTTTAGTTTTAGTTTTAGTTTTAGTTTTAGTTTTAGTTTTAGTTTTAGTTTTAGTTTTAGTTTTAGTTTTAGTTTTAGTTTTAGTTTTAGTTTTAGTTTTAGTTTTAGTTTTAGTTTTAGTTTTAGTTTTAGTTTTAGTTTTAGTTTTAGTTTTAGTTTTAGTTTTAGTTTTAGTTTTAGTTTTAGTTTTAGTTTTAGTTTTAGTTTTAGTTTTAGTTTTAGTTTTAGTTTTAGTTTTAGTTTTAGTTTTAGTTTTAGTTTTAGTTTTAGTTTTAGTTTTAGTTTTAGTTTTAGTTTTAGTTTTAGTTTTAGTTTTAGTTTTAGTTTTAGTTTTAGTTTTAGTTTTAGTTTTAGTTTTAGTTTTAGTTTTAGTTTTAGTTTTAGTTTTAGTTTTAGTTTTAGTTTTAGTTTTAGTTTTAGTTTTAGTTTTAGTTTTAGTTTTAGTTTTAGTTTTAGTTTTAGTTTTAGTTTTAGTTTTAGTTTTAGTTTTAGTTTTAGTTTTAGTTTTAGTTTTAGTTTTAGTTTTAGTTTTAGTTTTAGTTTTAGTTTTAGTTTTAGTTTTAGTTTTAGTTTTAGTTTTAGTTTTAGTTTTAGTTTTAGTTTTAGTTTTAGTTTTAGTTTTAGTTTTAGTTTTAGTTTTAGTTTTAGTTTTAGTTTTAGTTTTAGTTTTAGTTTTAGTTTTAGTTTTAGTTTTAGTTTTAGTTTTAGTTTTAGTTTTAGTTTTAGTTTTAGTTTTAGTTTTAGTTTTAGTTTTAGTTTTAGTTTTAGTTTTAGTTTTAGTTTTAGTTTTAGTTTTAGTTTTAGTTTTAGTTTTAGTTTTAGTTTTAGTTTTAGTTTTAGTTTTAGTTTTAGTTTTAGTTTTAGTTTTAGTTTTAGTTTTAGTTTTAGTTTTAGTTTTAGTTTTAGTTTTAGTTTTAGTTTTAGTTTTAGTTTTAGTTTTAGTTTTAGTTTTAGTTTTAGTTTTAGTTTTAGTTTTAGTTTTAGTTTTAGTTTTAGTTTTAGTTTTAGTTTTAGTTTTAGTTTTAGTTTTAGTTTTAGTTTTAGTTTTAGTTTTAGTTTTAGTTTTAGTTTTAGTTTTAGTTTTAGTTTTAGTTTTAGTTTTAGTTTTAGTTTTAGTTTTAGTTTTAGTTTTAGTTTTAGTTTTAGTTTTAGTTTTAGTTTTAGTTTTAGTTTTAGTTTTAGTTTTAGTTTTAGTTTTAGTTTTAGTTTTAGTTTTAGTTTTAGTTTTAGTTTTAGTTTTAGTTTTAGTTTTAGTTTTAGTTTTAGTTTTAGTTTTAGTTTTAGTTTTAGTTTTAGTTTTAGTTTTAGTTTTAGTTTTAGTTTTAGTTTTAGTTTTAGTTTTAGTTTTAGTTTTAGTTTTAGTTTTAGTTTTAGTTTTAGTTTTAGTTTTAGTTTTAGTTTTAGTTTTAGTTTTAGTTTTAGTTTTAGTTTTAGTTTTAGTTTTAGTTTTAGTTTTAGTTTTAGTTTTAGTTTTAGTTTTAGTTTTAGTTTTAGTTTTAGTTTTAGTTTTAGTTTTAGTTTTAGTTTTAGTTTTAGTTTTAGTTTTAGTTTTAGTTTTAGTTTTAGTTTTAGTTTTAGTTTTAGTTTTAGTTTTAGTTTTAGTTTTAGTTTTAGTTTTAGTTTTAGTTTTAGTTTTAGTTTTAGTTTTAGTTTTAGTTTTAGTTTTAGTTTTAGTTTTAGTTTTAGTTTTAGTTTTAGTTTTAGTTTTAGTTTTAGTTTTAGTTTTAGTTTTAGTTTTAGTTTTAGTTTTAGTTTTAGTTTTAGTTTTAGTTTTAGTTTTAGTTTTAGTTTTAGTTTTAGTTTTAGTTTTAGTTTTAGTTTTAGTTTTAGTTTTAGTTTTAGTTTTAGTTTTAGTTTTAGTTTTAGTTTTAGTTTTAGTTTTAGTTTTAGTTTTAGTTTTAGTTTTAGTTTTAGTTTTAGTTTTAGTTTTAGTTTTAGTTTTAGTTTTAGTTTTAGTTTTAGTTTTAGTTTTAGTTTTAGTTTTAGTTTTAGTTTTAGTTTTAGTTTTAGTTTTAGTTTTAGTTTTAGTTTTAGTTTTAGTTTTAGTTTTAGTTTTAGTTTTAGTTTTAGTTTTAGTTTTAGTTTTAGTTTTAGTTTTAGTTTTAGTTTTAGTTTTAGTTTTAGTTTTAGTTTTAGTTTTAGTTTTAGTTTTAGTTTTAGTTTTAGTTTTAGTTTTAGTTTTAGTTTTAGTTTTAGTTTTAGTTTTAGTTTTAGTTTTAGTTTTAGTTTTAGTTTTAGTTTTAGTTTTAGTTTTAGTTTTAGTTTTAGTTTTAGTTTTAGTTTTAGTTTTAGTTTTAGTTTTAGTTTTAGTTTTAGTTTTAGTTTTAGTTTTAGTTTTAGTTTTAGTTTTAGTTTTAGTTTTAGTTTTAGTTTTAGTTTTAGTTTTAGTTTTAGTTTTAGTTTTAGTTTTAGTTTTAGTTTTAGTTTTAGTTTTAGTTTTAGTTTTAGTTTTAGTTTTAGTTTTAGTTTTAGTTTTAGTTTTAGTTTTAGTTTTAGTTTTAGTTTTAGTTTTAGTTTTAGTTTTAGTTTTAGTTTTAGTTTTAGTTTTAGTTTTAGTTTTAGTTTTAGTTTTAGTTTTAGTTTTAGTTTTAGTTTTAGTTTTAGTTTTAGTTTTAGTTTTAGTTTTAGTTTTAGTTTTAGTTTTAGTTTTAGTTTTAGTTTTAGTTTTAGTTTTAGTTTTAGTTTTAGTTTTAGTTTTAGTTTTAGTTTTAGTTTTAGTTTTAGTTTTAGTTTTAGTTTTAGTTTTAGTTTTAGTTTTAGTTTTAGTTTTAGTTTTAGTTTTAGTTTTAGTTTTAGTTTTAGTTTTAGTTTTAGTTTTAGTTTTAGTTTTAGTTTTAGTTTTAGTTTTAGTTTTAGTTTTAGTTTTAGTTTTAGTTTTAGTTTTAGTTTTAGTTTTAGTTTTAGTTTTAGTTTTAGTTTTAGTTTTAGTTTTAGTTTTAGTTTTAGTTTTAGTTTTAGTTTTAGTTTTAGTTTTAGTTTTAGTTTTAGTTTTAGTTTT
>CAKOGD010000049.1:0-19392 GCA_933228885.1 Leistus spinibarbis | reverse complement strand
AAACTTTCCATTATGAGTCGGTACCAGCCAGTTACAAAGTGTATAAAATATTAGCAGTCTGTAAAAGCCAATATGCGTGTGAAATTTTACACGTATATCAGCCTTATTAGGCTGAAATATGATGGCGCTGTCCGAGACCGGCTGTAACTGGCCAGAGCTGGCAAAAGCATGCTATAATGAGTCGGTACCAGCCAGTTACAGATTGTATAAAGGATTACCAGTCTGTAAAAGCTAGTATGCGTGTAAAAGTTTACGCTTATACGTATAAGCCTTATTAGGCTGAAATATGATTGCGCTGTCTGAAATTGGCTGTAGCCGGCCAGAGCTGGCAAAAACATGCCAGTATAATACTGTACCAGCCAGTTACAGCTTGTATAAAACATTACCAGTCAGTAAAAGGTAATTTGCGTGTAAAATTTAACACGTATATCAGCCTTATTAGGCTGAAATATGATGGCGCTGTCTGTAACCGGCTGTAGCTGGTCAGAGGTTGCAAAAACATGCCAGTATCAGACAGTACCAGCAAGTTACCGATTGTATAAAACAATAACAGTCAGGTAAAGCTAACATGCATGTAAAATTTTATTCGCTTACGATTTTATTTGAAATTTTATATAAATAAATTTTACACGTACGTAGTTTTAGTTTTAGTTTTAGTTTTAGTTTTAGTTTTAGTTTTAGTTTAAGTTTTAGTTTTAGTTTTAGTTTTAGTTTTAGTTTTAGTTTTAGTTTTAGTTTTAGTTTTAGTTTTAGTTTTAGTTTTAGTTTTAGTTTTAGTTTTAGTTTTAGTTTTAGTTTTAGTTTTAGTTTTAGTTTTAGTTTTAGTTTTAGTTTTAGTTTTAGTTTTAGTTTTAGTTTTAGTTTTAGTTTTAGTTTTAGTTTTAGTTTTAGTTTTAGTTTTAGTTTTAGTTTTAGTTTTAGTTTTAGTTTTAGTTTTAGTTTTAGTTTTAGTTTTAGTTTTAGTTTTAGTTTTAGTTTTAGTTTTAGTTTTAGTTTTAGTTTTAGTTTTAGTTTTAGTTTTAGTTTTAGTTTTAGTTTTAGTTTTAGTTTTAGTTTTAGTTTTAGTTTTAGTTTTAGTTTTAGTTTTAGTTTTAGTTTTAGTTTTAGTTTTAGTTTTAGTTTTAGTTTTAGTTTTAGTTTTAGTTTTAGTTTTAGTTTTAGTTTTAGTTTTAGTTTTAGTTTTAGTTTTAGTTTTAGTTTTAGTTTTAGTTTTAGTTTTAGTTTTAGTTTTAGTTTTAGTTTTAGTTTTAGTTTTAGTTTTAGTTTTAGTTTTAGTTTTAGTTTTAGTTTTAGTTTTAGTTTTAGTTTTAGTTTTAGTTTTAGTTTTAGTTTTAGTTTTAGTTTTAGTTTTAGTTTTAGTTTTAGTTTTAGTTTTAGTTTTAGTTTTAGTTTTAGTTTTAGTTTTAGTTTTAGTTTTAGTTTTAGTTTTAGTTTTAGTTTTAGTTTTAGTTTTAGTTTTAGTTTTAGTTTTAGTTTTAGTTTTAGTTTTAGTTTTAGTTTTAGTTTTAGTTTTAGTTTTAGTTTTAGTTTTAGTTTTAGTTTTAGTTTTAGTTTTAGTTTTAGTTTTAGTTTTAGTTTTAGTTTTAGTTTTAGTTTTAGTTTTAGTTTTAGTTTTAGTTTTAGTTTTAGTTTTAGTTTTAGTTTTAGTTTTAGTTTTAGTTTTAGTTTTAGTTTTAGTTTTAGTTTTAGTTTTAGTTTTAGTTTTAGTTTTAGTTTTAGTTTTAGTTTTAGTTTTAGTTTTAGTTTTAGTTTTAGTTTTAGTTTTAGTTTTAGTTTTAGTTTTAGTTTTAGTTTTAGTTTTAGTTTTAGTTTTAGTTTTAGTTTTAGTTTTAGTTTTAGTTTTAGTTTTAGTTTTAGTTTTAGTTTTAGTTTTAGTTTTAGTTTTAGTTTTAGTTTTAGTTTTAGTTTTAGTTTTAGTTTTAGTTTTAGTTTTAGTTTTAGTTTTAGTTTTAGTTTTAGTTTTAGTTTTAGTTTTAGTTTTAGTTTTAGTTTTAGTTTTAGTTTTAGTTTTAGTTTTAGTTTTAGTTTTAGTTTTAGTTTTAGTTTTAGTTTTAGTTTTAGTTTTAGTTTTAGTTTTAGTTTTAGTTTTAGTTTTAGTTTTAGTTTTAGTTTTAGTTTTAGTTTTAGTTTTAGTTTTAGTTTTAGTTTTAGTTTTAGTTTTAGTTTTAGTTTTAGTTTTAGTTTTAGTTTTAGTTTTAGTTTTAGTTTTAGTTTTAGTTTTAGTTTTAGTTTTAGTTTTAGTTTTAGTTTTAGTTTTAGTTTTAGTTTTAGTTTTAGTTTTAGTTTTAGTTTTAGTTTTAGTTTTAGTTTTAGTTTTAGTTTTAGTTTTAGTTTTAGTTTTAGTTTTAGTTTTAGTTTTAGTTTTAGTTTTAGTTTTAGTTTTAGTTTTAGTTTTAGTTTTAGTTTTAGTTTTAGTTTTAGTTTTAGTTTTAGTTTTAGTTTTAGTTTTAGTTTTAGTTTTAGTTTTAGTTTTAGTTTTAGTTTTAGTTTTAGTTTTAGTTTTAGTTTTAGTTTTAGTTTTAGTTTTAGTTTTAGTTTTAGTTTTAGTTTTAGTTTTAGTTTTAGTTTTAGTTTTAGTTTTAGTTTTAGTTTTAGTTTTAGTTTTAGTTTTAGTTTTAGTTTTAGTTTTAGTTTTAGTTTTAGTTTTAGTTTTAGTTTTAGTTTTAGTTTTAGTTTTAGTTTTAGTTTTAGTTTTAGTTTTAGTTTTAGTTTTAGTTTTAGTTTTAGTTTTAGTTTTAGTTTTAGTTTTAGTTTTAGTTTTAGTTTTAGTTTTAGTTTTAGTTTTAGTTTTAGTTTTAGTTTTAGTTTTAGTTTTAGTTTTAGTTTTAGTTTTAGTTTTAGTTTTAGTTTTAGTTTTAGTTTTAGTTTTAGTTTTAGTTTTAGTTTTAGTTTTAGTTTTAGTTTTAGTTTTAGTTTTAGTTTTAGTTTTAGTTTTAGTTTTAGTTTTAGTTTTAGTTTTAGTTTTAGTTTTAGTTTTAGTTTTAGTTTTAGTTTTAGTTTTAGTTTTAGTTTTAGTTTTAGTTTTAGTTTTAGTTTTAGTTTTAGTTTTAGTTTTAGTTTTAGTTTTAGTTTTAGTTTTAGTTTTAGTTTTAGTTTTAGTTTTAGTTTTAGTTTAACTACAACTACAACTACAACTACAACTACAACTACAACTACAACTACAACTACAACTACAACTACAACTACAACTACAACTACAACTACAACTACAACTACAACTACAACTACAACTACAACTACAACTACAACTACAACTACAACTACAACTACAACTACAACTACAACTACAACTACAACTACAACTACAACTACAACTACAACTACAACTACAACTACAACTACAACTACAACTACAACTACAACTACAACTACAACTACAACTACAACTACAACTACAACTACAACTACAACTACAACTACAACTACAACTACAACTACAACTACAACTACAACTACAACTACAACTACAACTACAACTACAACTACAACTACAACTACAACTACAACTACAACTACAACTACAACTACAACTACAACTACAACTACAACTACAACTACAACTACAACTACAACTACAACTACAACTACAACTACAACTACAACTACAACTACAACTACAACTACAACTACAACTACAACTACAACTACAACTACAACTACAACTACAACTACAACTACAACTACAACTACAACTACAACTACAACTACAACTACAACTACAACTACAACTACAACTACAACTACAACTACAACTACAACTACAACTACAACTACAACTACAACTACAACTACAACTACAACTACAACTACAACTACAACTACAACTACAACTACAACTACAACTACAACTACAACTACAACTACAACTACAACTACAACTACAACTACAACTACAACTACAACTACAACTACAACTACAACTACAACTACAACTACAACTACAACTACAACTACAACTACAACTACAACTACAACTACAACTACAACTACAACTACAACTACAACTACAACTACAACTACAACTACAACTACAACTACAACTACAACTACAACTACAACTACAACTACAACTACAACTACAACTACAACTACAACTACAACTACAACTACAACTACAACTACAACTACAACTACAACTACAACTACAACTACAACTACAACTACAACTACAACTACAACTACAACTACAACTACAACTACAACTACAACTACAACTACAACTACAACTACAACTACAACTACAACTACAACTACAACTACAACTACAACTACAACTACAACTACAACTACAACTACAACTACAACTACAACTACAACTACAACTACAACTACAACTACAACTACAACTACAACTACAACTACAACTACAACTACAACTACAACTACAACTACAACTACAACTACAACTACAACTACAACTACAACTACAACTACAACTACAACTACAACTACAACTACAACTACAACTACAACTACAACTACAACTACAACTACAACTACAACTACAACTACAACTACAACTACAACTACAACTACAACTACAACTACAACTACAACTACAACTACAACTACAACTACAACTACAACTACAACTACAACTACAACTACAACTACAACTACAACTACAACTACAACTACAACTACAACTACAACTACAACTACAACTACAACTACAACTACAACTACAACTACAACTACAACTACAACTACAACTACAACTACAACTACAACTACAACTACAACTACAACTACAACTACAACTACAACTACAACTACAACTACAACTACAACTACAACTACAACTACAACTACAACTACAACTACAACTACAACTACAACTACAACTACAACTACAACTACAACTACAACTACAACTACAACTACAACTACAACTACAACTACAACTACAACTACAACTACAACTACAACTACAACTACAACTACAACTACAACTACAACTACAACTACAACTACAACTACAACTACAACTACAACTACAACTACAACTACAACTACAACTACAACTACAACTACAACTACAACTACAACTACAACTACAACTACAACTACAACTACAACTACAACTACAACTACAACTACAACTACAACTACAACTACAACTACAACTACAACTACAACTACAACTACAACTACAACTACAACTACAACTACAACTACAACTACAACTACAACTACAACTACAACTACAACTACAACTACAACTACAACTACAACTACAACTACAACTACAACTACAACTACAACTACAACTACAACTACAACTACAACTACAACTACAACTACAACTACAACTACAACTACAACTACAACTACAACTACAACTACAACTACAACTACAACTACAACTACAACTACAACTACAACTACAACTACAACTACAACTACAACTACAACTACAACTACAACTACAACTACAACTACAACTACAACTACAACTACAACTACAACTACAACTACAACTACAACTACAACTACAACTACAACTACAACTACAACTACAACTACAACTACAACTACAACTACAACTACAACTACAACTACAACTACAACTACAACTACAACTACAACTACAACTACAACTACAACTACAACTACAACTACAACTACAACTACAACTACAACTACAACTACAACTACAACTACAACTACAACTACAACTACAACTACAACTACAACTACAACTACAACTACAACTACAACTACAACTACAACTACAACTACAACTACAACTACAACTACAACTACAACTACAACTACAACTACAACTACAACTACAACTACAACTACAACTACAACTACAACTACAACTACAACTACAACTACAACTACAACTACAACTACAACTACAACTACAACTACAACTACAACTACAACTACAACTACAACTACAACTACAACTACAACTACAACTACAACTACAACTACAACTACAACTACAACTACAACTACAACTACAACTACAACTACAACTACAACTACAACTACAACTACAACTACAACTACAACTACAACTACAACTACAACTACAACTACAACTACAACTACAACTACAACTACAACTACAACTACAACTACAACTACAACTACAACTACAACTACAACTACAACTACAACTACAACTACAACTACAACTACAACTACAACTACAACTACAACTACAACTACAACTACAACTACAACTACAACTACAACTACAACTACAACTACAACTACAACTACAACTACAACTACAACTACAACTACAACTACAACTACAACTACAACTACAACTACAACTACAACTACAACTACAACTACAACTACAACTACAACTACAACTACACTACAACTACAACTACAACTACAACTACAACTACAACTACAACTACAACTACAAACTACAACTACAACTACAACTACAACTACAACTACAACTACAACTACAACTACAACTACAACTACAACTACAACTACAACTACAACTACAACTACAACTACAACTACAACTACAACTACAACTACAACTACAACTACAACTACAACTACAACTACAACTACAACTACAACTACAACTACAACTACAACTACAACTACAACTACAACTACAACTACAACAACTACAACTACAACTACAACTACACTACAACTACAACTACAACTACAACTACAACTACAACTACAACTACAACTACAACTACAACTACAACTACAACTACAACTACAACTACAACTACAACTACAACTACACTACAACTACAACTACAACTACAACTACAACTACAACTACAACTAACAACTACAACTACAACTACAACTACAACTACAACTACAACTACAACTACAACTACAACTACAACAACTACAACTACAACTACAACTACAACTACAACTACAACTACAACACAACTACAACTACAACTACAACTACAACACAACTACAACTACAACTACAACTACAACTACAACTACAACTACAACTACAACTACAACTACAACTACAACTACAACTACAACTACAACTACAACTACAACTACAACTACCAACTACAACTACAACTACAACTACAACTACAACTACAACTACAACTACAACTACAACTACAACTACAACTACAACTACAACTACAACTACAACTACAACTACAACTACAACTACAAACTACAACTACAACTACAACTACAACTACAACTACAACTACAACTACAACTACAACTACAACTACAACTACAACTACAACTACAACTACAACTACCACTACAACTACAACTACAACTACAACTACAACTACAACTACAACTACAACTACAACTACAACTACAACTACAACTACAACTACAACTACAACTACAACTACAACTACAACTACAACTACAAACTACAACTACAACTACAACTACAACTACAACTACAACTACAACTACAACTACAACTACAACTACAACCTACACTACAACTACAACTACAACTACACTACAACTACAACTACAACTACAACTACAACTACAACTACAACTACAACTACAACTACAACTACAACTACAACTACAACTACAACTACAACTACAACTACAACTACAACTACAACTACAACTACAACTACAACTACAACTACACTACAACTACAACTACAACTACAACTACAACTACAACTACACTACACACAACTACAACTACAACTACAACTACAACTACAACTACAACTACAACTACAACTACAACTACAACTACAACTACAACTA
This sequence comes from Leistus spinibarbis, assembly GCA_933228885.1. Lineage (NCBI taxonomy): Eukaryota > Metazoa > Arthropoda > Insecta > Coleoptera > Carabidae > Leistus > Leistus spinibarbis. Next base: position 11,652 of record CAKOGD010000049.1, on the reverse strand, counting down.
CAACTACAACTACAACTACAACTACAACTACAACTACAACTACAACTACAACTACAACTACAACTACAACTACAACTACAACTACAACTACAACTAACAACTACAACTACAACTACAACTACAACTACAACAACTACAACTACAACTACAACTACAACTACAACTACAACTACAACTACAACACGAACAACAACTACAACTACAACTACAACTACAACTACAACTACAACTACAAACAACTACAACTACAACTACAACTACAACTACAACTACAACTACAACTACAACTACAACTACAACTACAACTACAACTACAACTACAACTACAACTACAACTACAACTACAACTACAACTACAACTACAACTACAACTACAACTACAACTACAACTACAACTACAACTACAACTACAACTACAACTACAACTACACTACAACTACAACTACAACTACAACTACAACTACAACTACAACTACAACTACAACTACAACTACAACTACAACTACAACTACAACTACAACTACAACTACAACTACAACTACAACTACAACTACAACTACAACTACAACTACAACTACAACTACAACAACAACTACAACTACAACTACAACTACAACTACAACTACAACTACAACTACAACTACAACTACAACTACAACTACAACTACAACTACAACTACAACTACAACTACAACTACAACTACAACTACAACTACAACTACAACTACAACTACAACTACAACTACAACTACAACTACAACTACAACTACAACTACAACTACAACTACAACTACAACTACAACTACAACTACAACTACAACTACAACTACAACTACAACTACAACTACAACTACAACTACAACTACAACTACAACTACAACTACAACTACAACTACAACTACAACTACAACTACAACTACAACTACAACTACAACTACAACTACAACTACAACTACAACTACAACTACAACTACAACTACAACTACAACTACAACTACAACTACAACTACAACTACAACTACAACTACAACTACAACTACAACTACAACTACAACTACAACTACAACTACAACTACAACTACAACTACAACTACAACTACAACTACAACTACAACTACAACTACAACTACAACTACAACTACAACTACAACTACAACTACAACTACAACTACAACTACAACTACAACTACAACTACAACTACAACTACAACTACAACTACAACTACAACTACAACTACAACTACAACTACAACTACAACTACAACTACAACTACAACTACAACTACAACTACAACTACAACTACAACTACAACTACAACTACAACTACAACTACAACTACAACTACAACTACAACTACAACTACAACTACAACTACAACTACAACTACAACTACAACTACAACTACAACTACAACTACAACTACAACTACAACTACAACTACAACTACAACTACAACTACAACTACAACTACAACTACAACTACAACTACAACTACAACTACAACTACAACTACAACTACAACTACAACTACAACTACAACTACAACTACAACTACAACTACTACAACTACAACTACAACTAAACTAAAACTAAAACTTGCCATGATGAGTCGGTATCAGCCAGATACAGATTGTACAAAATATTACCAGTCTGTAAAAGCCAATATGCGTGTGAAATTTTACAGCCTTATTAGGCTGAAATATGATGGCGCTGTCCGAGACCGGCTGTAACTGGCCAGAGCTGGCAAAAGCATGCTATTATGAGTCGGTACCAGCCAGTTACAGATTGTATCAAAGATTACCAGTCCGTAAAAGCTAATATGCGTGTAAAAGTTTACACGTATATAAACCTTATTAGACTGAAATATGTTAGCGCTGTCTGAAACCGGATGTAGCCGGCCAGAGCTGGCAATAATATGCCAGTATCAGACTGTACCAGCCAGTTACAGCTTGTATAAAACATTACCAGTCAGTAAAATGTAATATGCGTGTGAAATTTTACAGCCTTATTAGGCTGAAATATGATGGCGCTGTCCGAGACCGGCTGTAACTGGCCAGAGCTGGCAAAAGTATGCTATTATGAGTCGGTACCAGCCAGTTACATTTGTATCAAAGATTACCAGTCTGTAAAAGCAAATATGCGTGTAAAAGTTTACGCTTATATAAGCCTTATTAGGCTGAAATATGATGGCGCTGTCTGAAACTGGCTGTAGCCGGCCAGAGCTGGCAAAAACATGCCAGTATAAGACTGTACCAGCCAGTTACAGCTTGTATATAACATTACCAGTCAGTAAAAGGTAATATGCTTGTAAAATTAAACCCGTATATCAGCCTTATTAAGCTGAATTATGATGGCGCTGTCTGAGACCGGCTGTAACTGGCACGAGGTTGCAGAAACATGCCAGTAACAGATGGTACCAGCCAGTTACATATTGTATAAAACAATAACAGTCAGTAAAAGCTAATATGCGTGTAATATTTTATTCGCATTCGAAATTAATTGAAATTTTACATAAATAAAATTTTACACGTACATCAGCCTTATTAGGCAGAATCATAATGGCGCTGTCTGAGATGAGCTGCAACAGACCAGAGCTGGCATAAACTTTCCATTATGAGTCGGTACCAGCCAGTTACAAAGTGTATAAAATATTAGCAGTCTGTAAAAGCCAATATGCGTGTGAAATTTTACACGTATATCAGCCATATTAGGCTGAAATTTGATGACGCTGTCCGAGACCGGCTGTAACAGGCCAGAGCTGGCAAATGCATGCTATTATGAGTCGGTACCAGCCAGTAAAAGAGTGTATAAAATATAACCAGTCTGTAAAAGCCAATATGCGTGTAAAAGTTTACGCTTATACGTATGAGCCTTATTAGGCTGAAATATTATGGCGCTGTCTGAAACTGGCTGTAGCCGGCCAGAGCTGGCAAAAACATGCCAGTATAAGACTGTACCAGCTAGTTACAGCTTGTATAAAACATTACCAGTCAGTAAAAGGTAATATGCGTGTAAAATTTAAACCGTATATTAGCCTTATTAGGCTGAAATATGGTGGCGCTGTCTGAGACCGGCTGTAACTGGCACGAGGTTGCAAAAACATGCCAGTATCAGATGGTACCAGCCAGTTACAGATTGTATAAAAGATTACCAGTCTGTAAAAGCTAGTATGCGTGTAAAAGATTACGCTTATACGTATAAGCCTTATTAGGCTGAAATATGATGGCGCTGTCTGATATTGGCTGTAGCCGGCCAGAGCTGACAAAAACATGCCAGTATATGACTGTACCAGCCAGTTACAGCTTGTATAATACATTACCAGTCAGTAAAAGGTAATATGCGTGTAAAATTTAACACGTATATCAGACTTATTAGGCTGAAATATGATGGCGCTGTCTGAGACCGGCTGCAACAGACCAGAGCTGGCAAAAACTTTCCATTATGAGTCGGTACCAGCCAGTTACAGAGTGTATAAAATATAACCAGTCTGTAAAAGCCAATATGCCAGTTACAGCTTGTATATAACATTACCAGTCAGTAAAAGGTAATATGCTTGTAAAATTAAACCCGTATATCAGCCTTATTAGGCTGAATTATGATGGCGCTGTCTGAGACCGGCTGTAACTGGCACGAGGTTGCAGAAACATGCCAGTATCAGATGGTACCAGCCAGTTACATATTGTATAAAACAATAACAGTCAGTAAAAGCTAATATGCGTGTAATATTTTATTCGCATTCGAAATTAATTGATATTTTACATAAATAAAACTTTACACGTACATCAGCCTTATTAGGCTGAAACATAATGGCGCTGTCTGAGATGAGCTGCAACAGACCAGAGCTGGCAAAAACTTTCCATTATGAGTCGGTACCAGCCAGTTACAAAGTGTATAAAATATTAGCAGTCTGTAAAAGCCAATATGCGTGTGAAATTTTACACGTGTATATATCAGCCATATTAGACTGAAATTTGATGACGCTGTCCGAGACCGGCTGTAACAGGCCAGAGCTGGCAAATGCATGCTATTATGAGTCGGTACCAGCCAGTTACAGATTGTATAAAAGATTACCAGTCTGTAAAAGCTAGTATGCGTGTAAAAGTTTACGCTTATATGTATAAGCCTTATTAAGCTGAAATATGATAGCGCTGTCTGAAATTGGCTGTAGCCGGCCAGAGCTGGCAAAAACATGCCAGGATAAGATTGTACCAGCCAGTTACAGCTTGTATAAAACATAACCAGTCAGTAAATGGTAATATGCGTGTAAAATTTAACACGTATATCAGCCTTATTATGCTGAAATATGATGGCGCTGTCTGAGACCGGCTGCAACAGATCAGAGCTGGCAAAAACTTTCCATTATGAGTCGGTACCAGCCAGTTACAGAGTGTATAAAATATAACCAGTCTGTAAAAGCCAATATGCGTGTAAAAGTTTACGCTTATACGTATGAGCCTTATTAGGCTGAAATATTATGGCGCTGTCTGAAACTGGCTGTAGCCGGCCAGAGCTGGCAAAAACATGCCAGTATAAGACTGTACCAGCTAGTTACAGCTTGTATAAAACATTACCAGTCAGTAAAAGGTAATATGCGTGTAAAATTTAAACCGTATATTAGCCTTATTAGGCTGAAATATGGTGGCGCTGTCTGAGACCGGCTGTAACTGGCACGAGGTTGCAAAAACATGCCAGTATCAGATGGTACCAGCCAGTTACAGATTGTATAAAAGATTACCAGTCTGTAAAAGCTAGTATGCGTGTAAAAGTTTACGCTTATACGTATAAGCCTTATTAGGCTGAAATATGATGGCGCTTTCTGTAACCGTCTGTAACTGGTCAGAGGTTGCAAAAACATGCCAGTATCAGACTGTATCAGCATGTTACAGATTGTATAACAATAACAATAACAGTCAGGTTAAGCTAATATGCATGTAAAATTTTATTCGCTTACGATTATATTTGAAATTTTATATAAATAAATTTTACACGTACGTAGTTTTAGTTTAGTTTTAGTTTTAGTTTTAGTTTTAGTTTTAGTTTTAGTTTTAGTTTTAGTTTTAGTTTTAGTTTTAGTTTTAGTTTTAGTTTTAGTTTTAGTTTTAGTTTTAGTTTTAGTTTTAGTTTTAGTTTTAGTTTTAGTTTTAGTTTTAGTTTTAGTTTTAGTTTTAGTTTTAGTTTTAGTTTTAGTTTTAGTTTTAGTTTTAGTTTTAGTTTTAGTTTTAGTTTTAGTTTTAGTTTTAGTTTTAGTTTTAGTTTTAGTTTTAGTTTTAGTTTTAGTTTTAGTTTTAGTTTTAGTTTTAGTTTTAGTTTTAGTTTTAGTTTTAGTTTTAGTTTTAGTTTTAGTTTTAGTTTTAGTTTTAGTTTTAGTTTTAGTTTTAGTTTTAGTTTTAGTTTTAGTTTTAGTTTTAGTTTTAGTTTTAGTTTTAGTTTTAGTTTTAGTTTTAGTTTTAGTTTTAGTTTTAGTTTTAGTTTTAGTTTTAGTTTTAGTTTTAGTTTTAGTTTTAGTTTTAGTTTTAGTTTTAGTTTTAGTTTTAGTTTTAGTTTTAGTTTTAGTTTTAGTTTTAGTTTTAGTTTTAGTTTTAGTTTTAGTTTTAGTTTTAGTTTTAGTTTTAGTTTTAGTTTTAGTTTTAGTTTTAGTTTTAGTTTTAGTTTTAGTTTTAGTTTTAGTTTTAGTTTTAGTTTTAGTTTTAGTTTTAGTTTTAGTTTTAGTTTTAGTTTTAGTTTTAGTTTTAGTTTTAGTTTTAGTTTTAGTTTTAGTTTTAGTTTTAGTTTTAGTTTTAGTTTTAGTTTTAGTTTTAGTTTTAGTTTTAGTTTTAGTTTTAGTTTTAGTTTTAGTTTTAGTTTTAGTTTTAGTTTTAGTTTTAGTTTTAGTTTTAGTTTTAGTTTTAGTTTTAGTTTTAGTTTTAGTTTTAGTTTTAGTTTTAGTTTTAGTTTTAGTTTTAGTTTTAGTTTTAGTTTTAGTTTTAGTTTTAGTTTTAGTTTTAGTTTTAGTTTTAGTTTTAGTTTTAGTTTTAGTTTTAGTTTTAGTTTTAGTTTTAGTTTTAGTTTTAGTTTTAGTTTTAGTTTTAGTTTTAGTTTTAGTTTTAGTTTTAGTTTTAGTTTTAGTTTTAGTTTTAGTTTTAGTTTTAGTTTTAGTTTTAGTTTTAGTTTTAGTTTTAGTTTTAGTTTTAGTTTTAGTTTTAGTTTTAGTTTTAGTTTTAGTTTTAGTTTTAGTTTTAGTTTTAGTTTTAGTTTTAGTTTTAGTTTTAGTTTTAGTTTTAGTTTTAGTTTTAGTTTTAGTTTTAGTTTTAGTTTTAGTTTTAGTTTTAGTTTTAGTTTTAGTTTTAGTTTTAGTTTTAGTTTTAGTTTTAGTTTTAGTTTTAGTTTTAGTTTTAGTTTTAGTTTTAGTTTTAGTTTTAGTTTTAGTTTTAGTTTTAGTTTTAGTTTTAGTTTTAGTTTTAGTTTTAGTTTTAGTTTTAGTTTTAGTTTTAGTTTTAGTTTTAGTTTTAGTTTTAGTTTTAGTTTTAGTTTTAGTTTTAGTTTTAGTTTTAGTTTTAGTTTTAGTTTTAGTTTTAGTTTTAGTTTTAGTTTTAGTTTTAGTTTTAGTTTTAGTTTTAGTTTTAGTTTTAGTTTTAGTTTTAGTTTTAGTTTTAGTTTTAGTTTTAGTTTTAGTTTTAGTTTTAGTTTTAGTTTTAGTTTTAGTTTTAGTTTTAGTTTTAGTTTTAGTTTTAGTTTTAGTTTTAGTTTTAGTTTTAGTTTTAGTTTTAGTTTTAGTTTTAGTTTTAGTTTTAGTTTTAGTTTTAGTTTTAGTTTTAGTTTTAGTTTTAGTTTTAGTTTTAGTTTTAGTTTTAGTTTTAGTTTTAGTTTTAGTTTTAGTTTTAGTTTTAGTTTTAGTTTTAGTTTTAGTTTTAGTTTTAGTTTTAGTTTTAGTTTTAGTTTTAGTTTTAGTTTTAGTTTTAGTTTTAGTTTTAGTTTTAGTTTTAGTTTTAGTTTTAGTTTTAGTTTTAGTTTTAGTTTTAGTTTTAGTTTTAGTTTTAGTTTTAGTTTTAGTTTTAGTTTTAGTTTTAGTTTTAGTTTTAGTTTTAGTTTTAGTTTTAGTTTTAGTTTTAGTTTTAGTTTTAGTTTTAGTTTTAGTTTTAGTTTTAGTTTTAGTTTTAGTTTTAGTTTTAGTTTTAGTTTTAGTTTTAGTTTTAGTTTTAGTTTTAGTTTTAGTTTTAGTTTTAGTTTTAGTTTTAGTTTTAGTTTTAGTTTTAGTTTTAGTTTTAGTTTTAGTTTTAGTTTTAGTTTTAGTTTTAGTTTTAGTTTTAGTTTTAGTTTTAGTTTTAGTTTTAGTTTTAGTTTTAGTTTTAGTTTTAGTTTTAGTTTTAGTTTTAGTTTTAGTTTTAGTTTTAGTTTTAGTTTTAGTTTTAGTTTTAGTTTTAGTTTTAGTTTTAGTTTTAGTTTTAGTTTTAGTTTTAGTTTTAGTTTTAGTTTTAGTTTTAGTTTTAGTTTTAGTTTTAGTTTTAGTTTTAGTTTTAGTTTTAGTTTTAGTTTTAGTTTTAGTTTTAGTTTTAGTTTTAGTTTTAGTTTTAGTTTTAGTTTTAGTTTTAGTTTTAGTTTTAGTTTTAGTTTTAGTTTTAGTTTTAGTTTTAGTTTTAGTTTTAGTTTTAGTTTTAGTTTTAGTTTTAGTTTTAGTTTTAGTTTTAGTTTTAGTTTTAGTTTTAGTTTTAGTTTTAGTTTTAGTTTTAGTTTTAGTTTTAGTTTTAGTTTTAGTTTTAGTTTTAGTTTTAGTTTTAGTTTTAGTTTTAGTTTTAGTTTTAGTTTTAGTTTTAGTTTTAGTTTTAGTTTTAGTTTTAGTTTTAGTTTTAGTTTTAGTTTTAGTTTTAGTTTTAGTTTTAGTTTTAGTTTTAGTTTTAGTTTTAGTTTTAGTTTTAGTTTTAGTTTTAGTTTTAGTTTTAGTTTTAGTTTTAGTTTTAGTTTTAGTTTTAGTTTTAGTTACTACAACTACAACTACAACTACAACTACAACTACAACTACAACTACAACTACAACTACAACTACAACTACAACTACAACTACAACTACAACTACAACTACAACTACAACTACAACTACAACTACAACTACAACTACAACTACAACTACAACTACAACTACAACTACAACTACAACTACAACTACAACTACAACTACAACTACAACTACAACTACAACTACAACTACAACTACAACTACAACTACAACTACAACTACAACTACAACTACAACTACAACTACAACTACAACTACAACTACAACTACAACTACAACTACAACTACAACTACAACTACAACTACAACTACAACTACAACTACAACTACAACTACAACTACAACTACAACTACAACTACAACTACAACTACAACTACAACTACAACTACAACTACAACTACAACTACAACTACAACTACAACTACAACTACAACTACAACTACAACTACAACTTCAACTACAACTACAACTACAACTTCAACTACAACTACAACTACAACTACAACTACAACTACAACTACAACTACAACTACAACTACAACTACAACTACAACTACAACTACAACTACAACTACAACTACAACTACAACTACAACTACAACTACAACTACAACTACAACTACAACTACAACTACAACTACAACTACAACTACAACTACAACTACAACTACAACTACAACTACAACTACAACTACAACTACAACTACAACTACAACTACAACTACAACTACAACTACAACTACAACTACAACTACAACTACAACTACAACTACAACTACAACTACAACTACAACTACAACTACAACTACAACTACAACTACAACTACAACTACAACTACAACTACAACTACAACTACAACTACAACTACAACTACAACTACAACTACAACTACAACTACAACTACAACTACAACTACAACTACAACTACAACTACAACTACAACTACAACTACAACTACAACTACAACTACAACTACAACTACAACTACAACTACAACTACAACTACAACTACAACTACAACTACAACTACAACTACAACTACAACTACAACTACAACTACAACTACAACTACAACTACAACTACAACTACAACTACAACTACAACTACAACTACAACTACAACTACAACTACAACTACAACTACAACTACAACTACAACTACAACTACAACTACAACTACAACTACAACTACAACTACAACTACAACTACAACTACAACTACAACTACAACTACAACTACAACTACAACTACAACTACAACTACAACTACAACTACAACTACAACTACAACTACAACTACAACTACAACTACAACTACAACTACAACTACAACTACAACTACAACTACAACTACAACTACAACTACAACTACAACTACAACTACAACTACAACTACAACTACAACTACAACTACAACTACAACTACAACTACAACTACAACTACAACTACAACTACAACTACAACTACAACTACAACTACAACTACAACTACAACTACAACTACAACTACAACTACAACTACAACTACAACTACAACTACAACTACAACTACAACTACAACTACAACTACAACTACAACTACAACTACAACTACAACTACAACTACAACTACAACTACAACTACAACTACAACTACAACTACAACTACAACTACAACTACAACTACAACTACAACTACAACTACAACTACAACTACAACTACAACTACAACTACAACTACAACTACAACTACAACTACAACTACAACTACAACTACAACTACAACTACAACTACAACTACAACTACAACTACAACTACAACTACAACTACAACTACAACTACAACTACAACTACAACTACAACTACAACTACAACTACAACTACAACTACAACTACAACTACAACTACAACTACAACTACAACTACAACTACAACTACAACTACAACTACAACTACAACTACAACTACAACTACAACTACAACTACAACTACAACTACAACTACAACTACAACTACAACTACAACTACAACTACAACTACAACTACAACTACAACTACAACTACAACTACAACTACAACTACAACTACAACTACAACTACAACTACAACTACAACTACAACTACAACTACAACTACAACTACAACTACAACTACAACTACAACTACAACTACAACTACAACTACAACTACAACTACAACTACAACTACAACTACAACTACAACTACAACTACAACTACAACTACAACTACAACTACAACTACAACTACAACTACAACTACAACTACAACTACAACTACAACTACAACTACAACTACAACTACAACTACAACTACAACTACAACTACAACTACAACTACAACTACAACTACAACTACAACTACAACTACAACTACAACTACAACTACAACTACAACTACAACTACAACTACAACTACAACTACAACTACAACTACAACTACAACTACAACTACAACTACAACTACAACTACAACTACAACTACAACTACAACTACAACTACAACTACAACTACAACTACAACTACAACTACAACTACAACTACAACTACAACTACAACTACAACTACAACTACAACTACAACTACAACTACAACTACAACTACAACTACAACTACAACTACAACTACAACTACAACTACAACTACAACTACAACTACAACTACAACTACAACTACAACTACAACTACAACTACAACTACAACTACAACTACAACTACAACTACAACTACAACTACAACTACAACTACAACTACAACTACAACTACAACTACAACTACAACTACAACTACAACTACAACTACAACTACAACTACAACTACAACTACAACTACAACTACAACTACAACTACAACTACAACTACAACTACAACTACAACTACAACTACAACTACAACTACAACTACAACTACAACTACAACTACAACTACAACTACAACTACAACTACAACTACAACTACAACTACAACTACAACTACAACTACAACTACAACTACAACTACAACTACAACTACAACTACAACTACAACTACAACTACAACTACAACTACAACTACAACTACAACTACAACTACAACTACAACTACAACTACAACTACAACTACAACTACAACTACAACTACAACTACAACTACAACTACAACTACAACTACAACTACAACTACAACTACAACTACAACTACAACTACAACTACAACTACAACTACAACTACAACTACAACTACAACTACAACTACAACTACAACTACAACTACAACTACAACTACAACTACAACTACAACTACAACTACAACTACAACTACAACTACAACTACAACTACAACTACAACTACAACTACAACTACAACTACAACTACAACTACAACTACAACTACAACTACAACTACAACTACAACTACAACTACAACTACAACTACAACTACAACTACAACTACAACTACAACTACAACTACAACTACAACTACAACTACAACTACAACTACAACTACAACTACAACTACAACTACAACTACAACTACAACTACAACTACAACTACAACTACAACTACAACTACAACTACAACTACAACTACAACTACAACTACAACTACAACTACAACTACAACTACAACTACAACTACAACTACAACTACAACTACAACTACAACTACAACTACAACTACA
>CAKOGD010000048.1:370000-652350 GCA_933228885.1 Leistus spinibarbis | reverse complement strand
AACTACAACTACAACTACAACTACAACTACAACTACAACTACAACTACAACTACAACTACAACTACAACTACAACTACAACTACAACTACAACTACAACTACAACTACAACTACAACTACAACTACAACTACAACTACAACTACAACTACAACTACAACTACAACTACAACTACAACTACAACTACAACTACAACTACAACTACAACTACAACTACAACTACAACTACAACTACAACTACAACTACAACTACAACTACAACTACAACTACAACTACAACTACAACTACAACTACAACTACAACTACAACTACAACTACAACTACAACTACAACTACAACTACAACTACAACTACAACTACAACTACAACTACAACTACAACTACAACTACAACTACAACTACAACTACAACTACAACTACAACTACAACTACAACTACAACTACAACTACAACTACAACTACAACTACAACTACAACTACAACTACAACTACAACTACAACTACAACTACAACTACAACTACAACTACAACTACAACTACAACTACAACTACAACTACAACTACAACTACAACTACAACTACAACTACAACTACAACTACAACTACAACTACAACTACAACTACAACTACAACTACAACTACAACTACAACTACAACTACAACTACAACTACAACTACAACTACAACTACAACTACAACTACAACTACAACTACAACTACAACTACAACTACAACTACAACTACAACTACAACTACAACTACAACTACAACAACTACAACTACAACTACAACTACAACTACAACTACAACTACAACTACAACTACAACTACAACTACAACTACAACTACAACTACAACTACAACTACAACTACAACTACAACTACAACTACAACTACAACTACAACTACAACTACAACTACAACTACAACTACAACTACAACTACAACTACAACTACAACTACAACTACAACTACAACTACAACTACAACTACAACTACAACTACAACTACAACTACAACTACAACTACAACTACAACTACAACTACAACTACAACTACAACTACAACTACAACTACAACTACAACTACAACTACAACTACAACTACAACTACAACTACAACTACAACTACAACTACAACTACAACTACAACTACAACTACAACTACAACTACAACTACAACTACAACTACAACTACAACTACAACTACAACTACAACTACAACTACAACTACAACTACAACTACAACTACAACTACAACTACAACTACAACTACAACTACAACTACAACTACAACTACAACTACAACTACAACTACAACTACAACTACAACTACAACTACAACTACAACTACAACTACAACTACAACTACAACTACAACTACAACTACAACTACAACTACAACTACAACTACAACTACAACTACAACTACAACTACAACTACAACTACAACTACAACTACAACTACAACTACAACTACAACTACAACTACAACTACAACTACAACTACAACTACAACTACAACTACAACTACAACTACAACTACAACTACAACTACAACTACAACTACAACTACAACTACAACTACAACTACAACTACAACTACAACTACAACTACAACTACAACTACAACTACAACTACAACTACAACTACAACTACAACTACAACTACAACTACAACTACAACTACAACTACAACTACAACTACAACTACAACTACAACTACAACTACAACTACAACTACAACTACAACTACAACTACAACTACAACTACAACTACAACTACAACTACAACTACAACTACAACTACAACTACAACTACAACTACAACTACAACTACAACTACAACTACAACTACAACTACAACTACAACTACAACTACAACTACAACTACAACTACAACTACAACTACAACTACAACTACAACTACAACTACAACTACAACTACAACTACAACTACAACTACAACTACAACTACAACTACAACTACAACTACAACTACAACTACAACTACAACTACAACTACAACTACAACTACAACTACAACTACAACTACAACTACAACTACAACTACAACTACAACTACAACTACAACTCTACAACTACTACAACTACTACAACTACAACTACAACTACAACTACAACTACAACTACAACTACAACTACAACTACAACTACAACTACAACTACAACTACAACTACAACTACAACTACAACTACAACTACAACTACAACTACAACTACAACTACAACTACAACTACAACTACAACTACAACTACAACTACAACTACAACTACAACTACAACTACAACTACAACTACAACTACAACTACAACTACAACTACAACTACAACTACAACTACAACTACAACTACAACTACAACTACAACTACAACTACAACTACAACTACAACTACAACTACAACTACAACTACAACTACAACTACAACTACAACTACAACTACAACTACAACTACAACTACAACTACAACTACAACTACAACTACAACTACAACTACAACTACAACTACAACTACAACTACAACTACAACTACAACTACAACTACAACTACAACTACAACTACAACTACAACTACAACTACAACTACAACTACAACTACAACTACAACTACAACTACAACTACAACTACAACTACAACTACAACTACAACTACAACTACAACTACAACTACAACTACAACTACAACTACAACTACAACTACAACTACAACTACAACTACAACTACAACTACAACTACAACTACAACTACAACTACAACTACAACTACAACTACAACTACAACTACAACTACAACTACAACTACAACTACAACTACAACTACAACTACAACTACAACTACAACTACAACTACAACTACAACTACAACTACAACTACAACTACAACTACAACTACAACTACAACTACAACTACAACTACAACTACAACTACAACTACAACTACAACTACAACTACAACTACAACTACAACTACAACTACAACTACAACTACAACTACAACTACAACTACAACTACAACTACAACTACAACTACAACTACAACTACAACTACAACTACAACTACAACTACAACTACAACTACAACTACAACTACAACTACAACTACAACTACAACTACAACTACAACTACAACTACAACTACAACTACAACTACAACTACAACTACAACTACAACTACAACTACAACTACAACTACAACTACAACTACAACTACAACTACAACTACAACTACAACTACAACTACAACTACAACTACAACTACAACTACAACTACAACTACAACTACAACTACAACTACAACTACAACTACAACTACAACTACAACTACAACTACAACTACAACTACAACTACAACTACAACTACAACTACAACTACAACTACAACTACAACTACAACTACAACTACAACTACAACTACAACTACAACTACAACTACAACTACAACTACAACTACAACTACAACTACAACTACAACTACAACTACAACTACAACTACAACTACAACTACAACTACAACTACAACTACAACTACAACTACAACTACAACTACAACTACAACTACAACTACAACTACAACTACAACTACAACTACAACTACAACTACAACTACAACTACAACTACAACTACAACTACAACTACAACTACAACTACAACTACAACTACAACTACAACTACAACTACAACTACAACTACAACTACAACTACAACTACAACTACAACTACAACTACAACTACAACTACAACTACAACTACAACTACAACTACAACTACAACTACAACTACAACTACAACTACAACTACAACTACAACTACAACTACAACTACAACTACAACTACAACTACAACTACAACTACAACTACAACTACAACTACAACTACAACTACAACTACAACTACAACTACAACTACAACTACAACTACAACTACAACTACAACTACAACTACAACTACAACTACAACTACAACTACAACTACAACTACAACTACAACTACAACTACAACTACAACTACAACTACAACTACAACTACAACTACAACTACAACTACAACTACAACTACAACTACAACTACAACTACAACTACAACTACAACTACAACTACAACTACAACTACAACTACAACTACAACTACAACTACAACTACAACTACAACTACAACTACAACTACAACTACAACTACAACTACAACTACAACTACAACTACAACTACAACTACAACTACAACTACAACTACAACTACAACTACAACTACAACTACAACTACAACTACAACTACAACTACAACTACAACTACAACTACAACTACAACTACAACTACAACTACAACTACAACTACAACTACAACTACAACTACAACTACAACTACAACTACAACTACAACTACAACTACAACTACAACTACAACTACAACTACAACTACAACTACAACTACAACTACAACTACAACTACAACTACAACTACAACTACAACTACAACTACAACTACAACTACAACTACAACTACAACTACAACTACAACTACAACTACAACTACAACTACAACTACAACTACAACTACAACTACAACTACAACTACAACTACAACTACAACTACAACTACAACTACAACTACAACTACAACTACAACTACAACTACAACTACAACTACAACTACAACTACAACTACAACTACAACTACAACTACAACTACAACTACAACTACAACTACAACTACAACTACAACTACAACTACAACTACAACTACAACTACAACTACAACTACAACTACAACTACAACTCAACTACAACTACAACAACTACAACTACAACTACAACTACAACTACAACTACAACTACAACTACAACTACAACTACAACTACAACTACAACTACAACTACAACTACAACTACAACTACAACTACAACTACAACTACAACTACAACTACAACTACAACTACAACTACAACTACAACTACAACTACAACTACAACTACAACTACAACTACAACTACAACTACAACTACAACTACAACTACAACTACAACTACAACTACAACTACAACTACAACTACAACTACAACTACAACTACAACTACAACTACAACTACAACTACAACTACAACTACAACTACAACTACAACTACAACTACAACTACAACTACAACTACAACTACAACTACAACTACAACTACAACTACAACTACAACTACAACTACAACTACAACTACAACTACAACTACAACTACAACTACAACTACAACTACAACTACAACTACAACTACAACTACAACTACAACTACAACTACAACTACAACTACAACTACAACTACAACTACAACTACAACTACAACTACAACTACAACTACAACTACAACTACAACTACAACTACAACTACAACTACAACTACAACTACAACTACAACTACAACTACAACTACAACTACAACTACAACTACAACTACAACTACAACTACAACTACAACTACAACTACAACTACAACTACAACTACAACTACAACTACAACTACAACTACAACTACAACTACAACTACAACTACAACTACAACTACAACTACAACTACAACTACAACTACAACTACAACTACAACTACAACTACAACTACAACTACAACTACAACTACAACTACAACTACAACTACAACTACAACTACAACTACAACTACAACTACAACTACAACTACAACTACAACTACAACTACAACTACAACTACAACTACAACTACAACTACAACTACAACTACAACTACAACTACAACTACAACTACAACTACAACTACAACTACAACTACAACTACAACTACAACTACAACTACAACTACAACTACAACTACAACTACAACTACAACTACAACTACAACTACAACTACAACTACAACTACAACTACAACTACAACTACAACTACAACTACAACTACAACTACAACTACAACTACAACTACAACTACAACTACAACTACAACTACAACTACAACTACAACTACAACTACAACTACAACTACAACTACAACTACAACTACAACTACAACTACAACTACAACTACAACTACAACTACAACTACAACTACAACTACAACTACAACTACAACTACAACTACAACTACAACTACAACTACAACTACAACTACAACTACAACTACAACTACAACTACAACTACAACTACAACTACAACTACAACTACAACTACAACTACAACTACAACTACAACTACAACTACAACTACAACTACAACTACAACTACAACTACAACTACAACTACAACTACAACTACAACTACAACTACAACTACAACTACAACTACAACTACAACTACAACTACAACTACAACTACAACTACAACTACAACTACAACTACAACTACAACTACAACTACAACTACAACTACAACTACAACTACAACTACAACTACAACTACAACTACAACTACAACTACAACTACAACTACAACTACAACTACAACTACAACTACAACTACAACTACAACTACAACTACAACTACAACTACAACTACAACTACAACTACAACTACAACTACAACTACAACTACAACTACAACTACAACTACAACTACAACTACAACTACAACTACAACTACAACTACAACTACAACTACAACTACAACTACAACTACAACTACAACTACAACTACAACTACAACTACAACTACAACTACAACTACAACTACAACTACAACTACAACTACAACTACAACTACAACTACAACTACAACTACAACTACAACTACAACTACAACTACAACTACAACTACAACTACAACTACAACTACAACTACAACTACAACTACAACTACAACTACAACTACAACTACAACTACAACTACAACTACAACTACAACTACAACTACAACTACAACTACAACTACAACTACAACTACAACTACAACTACAACTACAACTACAACTACAACTACAACTACAACTACAACTACAACTACAACTACAACTACAACTACAACTACAACTACAACTACAACTACAACTACAACTACAACTACAACTACAACTACAACTACAACTACAACTACAACTACAACTACAACTACAACTACAACTACAACTACAACTACAACTACAACTACAACTACAACTACAACTACAACTACAACTACAACTACAACTACAACTACAACTACAACTACAACTACAACTACAACTACAACTACAACTACAACTACAACTACAACTACAACTACAACTACAACTACAACTACAACTACAACTACAACTACAACTACAACTACAACTACAACTACAACTACAACTACAACTACAACTACAACTACAACTACAACTACAACTACAACTACAACTACAACTACAACTACAACTACAACTACAACTACAACTACAACTACAACTACAACTACAACTACAACTACAACTACAACTACAACTACAACTACAACTACAACTACAACTACAACTACAACTACAACTACAACTACAACTACAACTACAACTACAACTACAACTACAACTACAACTACAACTACAACTACAACTACAACTACAACTACAACTACAACTACAACTACAACTACAACTACAACTACAACTACAACTACAACTACAACTACAACTACAACTACAACTACAACTACAACTACAACTACAACTACAACTACAACTACAACTACAACTACAACTACAACTACAACTACAACTACAACTACAACTACAACTACAACTACAACTACAACTACAACTACAACTACAACTACAACTACAACTACAACTACAACTACAACTACAACTACAACTACAACTACAACTACAACTACAACTACAACTACAACTACAACTACAACTACAACTACAACTACAACTACAACTACAACTACAACTACAACTACAACTACAACTACAACTACAACTACAACTACAACTACAACTACAACTACAACTACAACTACAACTACAACTACAACTACAACTACAACTACAACTACAACTACAACTACAACTACAACTACAACTACAACTACAACTACAACTACAACTACAACTACAACTACAACTACAACTACAACTACAACTACAACTACAACTACAACTACAACTACAACTACAACTACAACTACAACTACAACTACAACTACAACTACAACTACAACTACAACTACAACTACAACTACAACTACAACTACAACTACAACTACAACTACAACTACAACTACAACTACAACTACAACTACAACTACAACTACAACTACAACTACAACTACAACTACAACTACAACTACAACTACAACTACAACTACAACTACAACTACAACTACAACTACAACTACAACTACAACTACAACTACAACTACAACTACAACTACAACTACAACTACAACTACAACTACAACTACAACTACAACTACAACTACAACTACAACTACAACTACAACTACAACTACAACTACAACTACAACTACAACTACAACTACAACTACAACTACAACTACAACTACAACTACAACTACAACTACAACTACAACTACAACTACAACTACAACTACAACTACAACTACAACTACAACTACAACTACAACTACAACTACAACTACAACTACAACTACAACTACAACTACAACTACAACTACAACTACAACTACAACTACAACTACAACTACAACTACAACTACAACTACAACTACAACTACAACTACAACTACAACTACAACTACAACTACAACTACAACTACAACTACAACTACAACTACAACTACAACTACAACTACAACTACAACTACAACTACAACTACAACTACAACTACAACTACAACTACAACTACAACTACAACTACAACTACAACTACAACTACAACTACAACTACAACTACAACTACAACTACAACTACAACTACAACTACAACTACAACTACAACTACAACTACAACTACAACTACAACTACAACTACAACTACAACTACAACTACAACTACAACTACAACTACAACTACAACTACAACTACAACTACAACTACAACTACAACTACAACTACAACTACAACTACAACTACAACTACAACTACAACTACAACTACAACTACAACTACAACTACAACTACAACTACAACTACAACTACAACTACAACTACAACTACAACTACAACTACAACTACAACTACAACTACAACTACAACTACAACTACAACTACAACTACAACTACAACTACAACTACAACTACAACTACAACTACAACTACAACTACAACTACAACTACAACTACAACTACAACTACAACTACAACTACAACTACAACTACAACTACAACTACAACTACAACTACAACTACAACTACAACTACAACTACAACTACAACTACAACTACAACTACAACTACAACTACAACTACAACTACAACTACAACTACAACTACAACTACAACTACAACTACAACTACAACTACAACTACAACTACAACTACAACTACAACTACAACTACAACTACAACTACAACTACAACTACAACTACAACTACAACTACAACTACAACTACAACTACAACTACAACTACAACTACAACTACAACTACAACTACAACTACAACTACAACTACAACTACAACTACAACTACAACTACAACTACAACTACAACTACAACTACAACTACAACTACAACTACAACTACAACTACAACTACAACTACAACTACAACTACAACTACAACTACAACTACAACTACAACTACAACTACAACTACAACTACAACTACAACTACAACTACAACTACAACTACAACTACAACTACAACTACAACTACAACTACAACTACAACTACAACTACAACTACAACTACAACTACAACTACAACTACAACTACAACTACAACTACAACTACAACTACAACTACAACTACAACTACAACTACAACTACAACTACAACTACAACTACAACTACAACTACAACTACAACTACAACTACAACTACAACTACAACTACAACTACAACTACAACTACAACTACAACTACAACTACAACTACAACTACAACTACAACTACAACTACAACTACAACTACAACTACAACTACAACTACAACTACAACTACAACTACAACTACAACTACAACTACAACTACAACTACAACTACAACTACAACTACAACTACAACTACAACTACAACTACAACTACAACTACAACTACAACTACAACTACAACTACAACTACAACTACAACTACAACTACAACTACAACTACAACTACAACTACAACTACAACTACAACTACAACTACAACTACAACTACAACTACAACTACAACTACAACTACAACTACAACTACAACTACAACTACAACTACAACTACAACTACAACTACAACTACAACTACAACTACAACTACAACTACAACTACAACTACAACTACAACTACAACTACAACTACAACTACAACTACAACTACAACTACAACTACAACTACAACTACAACTACAACTACAACTACAACTACAACTACAACTACAACTACAACTACAACTACAACTACAACTACAACTACAACTACAACTACAACTACAACTACAACTACAACTACAACTACAACTACAACTACAACTACAACTACAACTACAACTACAACTACAACTACAACTACAACTACAACTACAACTACAACTACAACTACAACTACAACTACAACTACAACTACAACTACAACTACAACTACAACTACAACTACAACTACAACTACAACTACAACTACAACTACAACTACAACTACAACTACAACTACAACTACAACTACAACTACAACTACAACTACAACTACAACTACAACTACAACTACAACTACAACTACAACTACAACTACAACTACAACTACAACTACAACTACAACTACAACTACAACTACAACTACAACTACAACTACAACTACAACTACAACTACAACTACAACTACAACTACAACTACAACTACAACTACAACTACAACTACAACTACAACTACAACTACAACTACAACTACAACTACAACTACAACTACAACTACAACTACAACTACAACTACAACTACAACTACAACTACAACTACAACTACAACTACAACTACAACTACAACTACAACTACAACTACAACTACAACTACAACTACAACTACAACTACAACTACAACTACAACTACAACTACAACTACAACTACAACTACAACTACAACTACAACTACAACTACAACTACAACTACAACTACAACTACAACTACAACTACAACTACAACTACAACTACAACTACAACTACAACTACAACTACAACTACAACTACAACTACAACTACAACTACAACTACAACTACAACTACAACTACAACTACAACTACAACTACAACTACAACTACAACTACAACTACAACTACAACTACAACTACAACTACAACTACAACTACAACTACAACTACAACTACAACTACAACTACAACTACAACTACAACTACAACTACAACTACAACTACAACTACAACTACAACTACAACTACAACTACAACTACAACTACAACTACAACTACAACTACAACTACAACTACAACTACAACTACAACTACAACTACAACTACAACTACAACTACAACTACAACTACAACTACAACTACAACTACAACTACAACTACAACTACAACTACAACTACAACTACAACTACAACTACAACTACAACTACAACTACAACTACAACTACAACTACAACTACAACTACAACTACAACTACAACTACAACTACAACTACAACTACAACTACAACTACAACTACAACTACAACTACAACTACAACTACAACTACAACTACAACTACAACTACAACTACAACTACAACTACAACTACAACTACAACTACAACTACAACTACAACTACAACTACAACTACAACTACAACTACAACTACAACTACAACTACAACTACAACTACAACTACAACTACAACTACAACTACAACTACAACTACAACTACAACTACAACTACAACTACAACTACAACTACAACTACAACTACAACTACAACTACAACTACAACTACAACTACAACTACAACTACAACTACAACTACAACTACAACTACAACTACAACTACAACTACAACTACAACTACAACTACAACTACAACTACAACTACAACTACAACTACAACTACAACTACAACTACAACTACAACTACAACTACAACTACAACTACAACTACAACTACAACTACAACTACAACTACAACTACAACTACAACTACAACTACAACTACAACTACAACTACAACTACAACTACAACTACAACTACAACTACAACTACAACTACAACTACAACTACAACTACAACTACAACTACAACTACAACTACAACTACAACTACAACTACAACTACAACTACAACTACAACTACAACTACAACTACAACTACAACTACAACTACAACTACAACTACAACTACAACTACAACTACAACTACAACTACAACTACAACTACAACTACAACTACAACTACAACTACAACTACAACTACAACTACAACTACAACTACAACTACAACTACAACTACAACTACAACTACAACTACAACTACAACTACAACTACAACTACAACTACAACTACAACTACAACTACAACTACAACTACAACTACAACTACAACTACAACTACAACTACAACTACAACTACAACTACAACTACAACTACAACTACAACTACAACTACAACTACAACTACAACTACAACTACAACTACAACTACAACTACAACTACAACTACAACTACAACTACAACTACAACTACAACTACAACTACAACTACAACTACAACTACAACTACAACTACAACTACAACTACAACTACAACTACAACTACAACTACAACTACAACTACAACTACAACTACAACTACAACTACAACTACAACTACAACTACAACTACAACTACAACTACAACTACAACTACAACTACAACTACAACTACAACTACAACTACAACTACAACTACAACTACAACTACAACTACAACTACAACTACAACTACAACTACAACTACAACTACAACTACAACTACAACTACAACTACAACTACAACTACAACTACAACTACAACTACAACTACAACTACAACTACAACTACAACTACAACTACAACTACAACTACAACTACAACTACAACTACAACTACAACTACAACTACAACTACAACTACAACTACAACTACAACTACAACTACAACTACAACTACAACTACAACTACAACTACAACTACAACTACAACTACAACTACAACTACAACTACAACTACAACTACAACTACAACTACAACTACAACTACAACTACAACTACAACTACAACTACAACTACAACTACAACTACAACTACAACTACAACTACAACTACAACTACAACTACAACTACAACTACAACTACAACTACAACTACAACTACAACTACAACTACAACTACAACTACAACTACAACTACAACTACAACTACAACTACAACTACAACTACAACTACAACTACAACTACAACTACAACTACAACTACAACTACAACTACAACTACAACTACAACTACAACTACAACTACAACTACAACTACAACTACAACTACAACTACAACTACAACTACAACTACAACTACAACTACAACTACAACTACAACTACAACTACAACTACAACTACAACTACAACTACAACTACAACTACAACTACAACTACAACTACAACTACAACTACAACTACAACTACAACTACAACTACAACTACAACTACAACTACAACTACAACTACAACTACAACTACAACTACAACTACAACTACAACTACAACTACAACTACAACTACAACTACAACTACAACTACAACTACAACTACAACTACAACTACAACTACAACTACAACTACAACTACAACTACAACTACAACTACAACTACAACTACAACTACAACTACAACTACAACTACAACTACAACTACAACTACAACTACAACTACAACTACAACTACAACTACAACTACAACTACAACTACAACTACAACTACAACTACAACTACAACTACAACTACAACTACAACTACAACTACAACTACAACTACAACTACAACTACAACTACAACTACAACTACAACTACAACTACAACTACAACTACAACTACAACTACAACTACAACTACAACTACAACTACAACTACAACTACAACTACAACTACAACTACAACTACAACTACAACTACAACTACAACTACAACTACAACTACAACTACAACTACAACTACAACTACAACTACAACTACAACTACAACTACAACTACAACTACAACTACAACTACAACTACAACTACAACTACAACTACAACTACAACTACAACTACAACTACAACTACAACTACAACTACAACTACAACTACAACTACAACTACAACTACAACTACAACTACAACTACAACTACAACTACAACTACAACTACAACTACAACTACAACTACAACTACAACTACAACTACAACTACAACTACAACTACAACTACAACTACAACTACAACTACAACTACAACTACAACTAAAACTACAACTACAACTACAACTACAACTACAACTACAACTACAACTACAACTACAACTACAACTACAACTGCAACAACTACAACTACAACTACAACTACAACTACAACTGCAACAACTACAACTACAACTACAACTACAACTACAACTACAACTACAACTACAACTACAACTACAACTACAACTACAACTACAACTACAACTACAACTACAACTACAACTACAACTACAACTACAACTACAACTACAACTACAACTACAACTACAACTACAACTACAACTACAACTACAACTACAACTACAACTACAACTACAACTACAACTACAACTACAACTACAACTACAACTACAACTACAACTACAACTACAACTACAACTACAACTACAACTACAACTACAACTACAACTACAACTACAACTACAACTACAACTACAACTACAACTACAACTACAACTACAACTACAACTACAACTACAACTACAACTACAACTACAACTACAACTACAACTACAACTACAACTACAACTACAACTACAACTACAACTACAACTACAACTACAACTACAACTACAACTACAACTACAACTACAACAACAACTACAACTAAAACTAAAACTTGCCATGATGAGTCGGTAGCAGCCAGATACAGATTGTACAAAATATTACCAGTCTGTAAAAGAAAATATGCGTTTGAAATTTTACAGCCTTATTAGGCTGAAATATGATGGCGCTGTCCGAGACCAGCTGTAACTGGCCAGAGCTGGCAAAAGCATGCTATTATGAGTCGGTACCAGCCAGTTACAGATTGTATAAAAGATTACCAGTATGTAAAAGCTAGTATGCGTGTAAAAGTTTACGCTTATACGTATAAGCCTTATTAGGCTGAAATATGATGGCGCTGTCTGAAATTAGCTGTAGCCGGCCAGAGCTGGCAAAAACATGCCAGTATAAGACTGTACCAGCCAGTTACAGCTTGTATAAAACATTACCAGTCAGGAAAAGGTAATATGCGTGTAAAATTAAACCCGTATATTAGCCTTATTAGGCTGAATTATGATGGCGCTGTCTGAGACCGGCTGTAACTGGCACGAGGTTGCAGAAACATGCCAGTATCAGATGGTACCAGCCAGTTACAGATTGTATAAAACAATAACAGTCAGTAATAGCTAATATGCGTGTAAAATTTTATTTGCATTCGATATTAATTGAAATTTTACATAAATAAAATTTTACACGTACAATCAGCCTTATTAGGCTGAAACCTATTGGCGCTGTCTGAGACGAGCTGCAACAAACCAAAGCTGGCATAAACTTTTTTTTATGAGTCGGTACCAGCCAGTTACAAAGTGTATAAAATATTTGCAATCTGTAAAAGCCAATATGTGTGTGAAATTTTACACGTATATCAGCCTTATTAGGCTGAAATA
Organism: Leistus spinibarbis; assembly: GCA_933228885.1. Classification (NCBI taxonomy): domain Eukaryota; kingdom Metazoa; phylum Arthropoda; class Insecta; order Coleoptera; family Carabidae; genus Leistus; species Leistus spinibarbis. Next base: position 636,373 of record CAKOGD010000048.1, on the reverse strand, counting down.
TGATGGCGCTGTCCGAGACCGGCTGTAACTGGCCAGAGCTGACAAAAGCATGCTATTATGAGTCGGTACCAGCCAGTTACAGATTGTATAAAAGATTACCAGTCTGTAAAAGCTAGTATGCGTGTAAAAGTTTACGCTTATACGTATAAGCCTTATTAGGCTGAAATATGATGGCGCTGTCTGAAATTAGCTGTAGCCGGCCAGAGCTGGCAAAAACATGCCAGTATAAGGCTGTACCAGCCAGTTACAGCTTGTATAAAACATTACCAGTCAATAAAAGGTAATATGCGTGTAAAATTTAACACGTATATCAGCCTTATTAGGCTGAAATATGATGGCGCTGTCTGAGACCGGTTGCAACAGACCAGAGCTGGCTAAAACTTTCCATTATGAGTCGGTACCAGCCAGTAACAGAGTGTATAAAATATAACCAGTCTGTAAAAGCCAATATGCGTGTAAAAGTTTACGCTTATATAAGCCTTATTAGGCTGAAATATGATGGCGCTGTCTGAAACTGGCTGTAGCCGGCCAGAGCTGGCAAAAACATGCCAGTATAAGACTGTACCAGCCAGTTACAGCTTGTATAAAACATTACCAGTCAGTAAAAGGTAATATGCGTGTAAAATTAAACCCGTATATCAGCCTTATTAGGCTGAATTATGATGGCGCTGTCTGAGACCGGCTGTAACTGGCACGAGGTTGCAGAAACATGCCAGTATCAGATGGTACCAGCCAGTTACAGATTGTATAAAACAATAACAGTCAGTAAAAGCTAATATGCGTGTAAAATTTTATTTGCATTCGATATTAATTGAAATTTTACATAAATAAAATTTTACACGTACATCAGCCTTATTAGGCTGAAACATAATGACGCTGTCTGAGACGAGCTGCAACAGACCAAAGCTGGCATAAACTTTCCATTATGAGTCGGTACCAGCCAGTTACAAAGTGTATAAAATATTTGCAATCTGTAAAAGCCAATATGTGTGTGAAATTTTACACGTATATCAGCCTTATTAGGCTGAAATATGATGGCGCTGTCCGAGACCGGCTGTAACTGGCCAGAGCTGACAAAAGCATGCTATTATGAGTCGGTACCAGCCAGTTACAGATTGTATAAAAGATTACCAGTCTGTAAAAGCTAGTATGCGTGTAAAAGTTTACGCTTATACGTATAAGCCTTATTAGGCTGAAATATGATGGCGCTGTCTGAAATTAGCTGTAGCCGGCCAGAGCTGGCAAAAACATGCCAGTATAAGGCTGTACCAGCCAGTTACAGCTTGTATAAAACATTACCAGTCAATAAAAGGTAATATGCTTGTAAAATTTAACACGTATATCAGCCTTATTAGGCTGAAATATGATGGCGCTGTCTGAGACCGGTTGCAACAGACCAGAGCTGGCAAAAACTTTCCATTATGAGTCGGTACCAGCCAGTAACAGAGTGTATAAAATATAACCAGTCTGTAAAAGCCAATATGCTTGTAAAAGTTTACGCTTATATAAGCCTTATTAGGCTGAAATATGATGGCGCTGTCTGAAACTGGCTGTAGCCGGCCAGAGCTGGCAAAAACATGCCAGTATAAGACTGTACCAGCCAGTTACAGCTTGTATAAAACATTATCAGTCAGTAAAAGGTAATATGCGTGTAAAATTAAACCCGTATATCAGCCTTATTAGGCTGAATTATGATGGCGCTGTCTGAGACCGGCTGTAACTGGCACGAGGTTGCAGAAACATGCCAGTATCAGATGGTACCAGCCAGTTACAGATTGTATAAAACAATAACAGTCAGTAAAAGCTAATATGCGTGTAAAATTTTATTTGCATTCGATATTAATTGAAATTTTACATAAATAAAATTTTACACGTACATCAGCCTTATTAGGCTGAAACATAATGGCGCTGTCTGAGACGGGCTGCAACAGACCAGAGCTGGCATAAACTTTCCATTATGAGTCGGTAACAGCCAGTTACAAAGTGTATAAAATATTAGCAGTCTGTAAAAGCCAACATGCGTGTGAAATTTTACACGTATATCAGCCTTATTAGGCTGAAATATGATGGCGCTGTCCGAAACCGGCTGTAACTGGCCAGAGCTGGCAAAAGCATGCCATTATGAGTCGGTACCAGCCAGTTACAGATTGTATAAAAGATTACCAGTCTGTAAAAGCTAGTATGCGTGTAAAAGTTTACGCTTATACGTATAAGCCTTATTAGGCTGAGATATGATGGCGCTGTCTGAAATTGGTTGTAGCCGGCCAGAGCTGGCAAACACATGCCAGTTTAAGACTGTACCAGCCAGTTACAGCTTGTATAAAACATTACCAGTCAGTAAAAGGTAATATGCGTGTTAAATTTAACACGTATATCAGCCTTATTAGGCTGAAATATGATGGCGCTGTCTGAGACCGGTTGCAACAGACCAGAGCTGGCAAAAACTTTCCATTATGAGTCGGTACCAGCCAGTAACAGAGTGTATATAATATAACCAGTCTGTAAAAGCCAATATGCGTGTAAAAGTTTACGCTTATATAAGCCTTATTAGGCTGAAATATGATGGCGCTGTCTGAAACTGGCTGTAGCCGGCCAGAGCTGGCAAAAACATGCCAGTATAAGACTGTACCAGCCAGTTACAGCTTGTATAAAACATTACCAGTCAGGAAAAGGTAATATGCGTGTAAAATTAAACCCGTATATCAGCCTTATTAGGCTGAATTATGATGGCGCTGTCTGAGACCGGCTGTAACTGGCACGAGGTTGCAGAAACATGCCAGTATCAGATGGTACCAGCCAGTTACAGATTGTATAAAACAATAACAGTCAGTAATAGCTAATATGCGTGTAAAATTTTATTTGCATTCGATATTAATTGAAATTTTACATAAATAAAATTTTACACGTACAATCAGCCTTATTAGGCTGAAACCTATTGGCGCTGTCTGAGACGAGCTGCAACAGACCAAAGCTGGCATTAACTTTTTTTTATGAGTCGGTACCAGCCAGTTACAAAGTGTATAAAATATTTGCAATCTGTAAAAGCCAATATGTGTGTGAAATTTTACACGTATATCAGCCTTATTAGGCTGAAATATGATGGCGCTGTCCGAGACCGGCTGTAACTGGCCAGAGCTGACAAAAGCATGCTATTATGAGTCGGTACCAGCCAGTTACAGATTGTATAAAAGATTACCAGTCTGTAAAAGCTAGTATGCGTGTAAAAGTTTACGCTTATACGTATAAGCCTTATTAGGCTGAAATATGATGGCGCTGTCTGAAATTAGCTGTAGCCGGCCAGAGCTGGCAAAAACATGCCAGTATAAGACTGTACCAGCCAGTTACAGCTTGTATAAAACATTACCAGTCAATAAAAGGTAATATGCGTGTAAAATTAAACCCGTATATCAGCCTTATTAGGCTGAATTATGATGGCGCTGTCTGAGACCGGCTGTAACTGGCACGAGGTTGCAGAAACATGCCAGTATCAGATGGTACCAGCCAGTTACAGATTGTATAAAACAATAACAGTCAGTAAAAGCTAATATGCGTGTAAAATTTTATTTGCATTCGATATTAATTGAAATTTTACATAAATAAAATTTTACACGTACATCAGCCTTATTAGGCTGAAACATAATGGCGCTGTCTGAGACGAGCTGCAACAGACCAAAGCTGGCATAAACTTTCCATTATGAGTCGGTACCAGCCAGTTACAAAGTGTATAAAATATTTGCAGTCTGTAAAAGCCAATATGTGTGTGAAATTTTACACGTATATCAGCCTAATTAGGCTGAAATATGATGGCGCTGTCCGAGACCGGCTGTAACTGGCCAGAGCTGGCAAAATCATGCTATTATGAGTCGGTACCAGCCAGTTACAGATTGTATAAAAGATTACCAGTCTGTAAAAGCTAGTATGCGTGTAAAAGTTTACGCTTATACGTATAAGCCTTATTAGGCTGAAATATGATGGCGCTGTCTGAAATTGGCTGTAGCCTGCCAGAAATGGCAAAAACATGCCAGTATAAGACTGTACCAGCCAGTTACAGCTTGTATAAAACATTACCAGTCAGTAAAAGGTAATATGCGTGTAAAATTTAACACGTATAACAGCCTTATTAGGCTGAAATATGATGGCGCTGTCTGAGACCGGCTGCAACAGACCAGAGCTGGCAAAAACTTTCAATTATGAGTCGGTACCAGCCAGTTACAGAGTGTATAAAATATAACCAGTCTGTAAAAGCCAATATGCGTGTAAAAGTTTACGCTTATATAAGCCTTATTAGGCTGAAATATGATGGCGCTGTCTGAAACTGGCTGTAGCCGGCCAGAGCTGGCAAAAACATGCCTGTACCAGCCAGTTACAGCTTGTATAAAACATTACCAGTCAGTAATAGGTAATATGCGTGTAAAATTTTACACGTACATCAGCCTTATTAGGCTGAAACATAATGGCGCTGTCTGAGACGGGCTGCAACAGACCAGAGCTGGCATAAACTTTCTATTATGAGTCGGTAACAGCCAGTTACAAAGTGTATAAAATATTAGCAGTCTGTAAAAGCCAACATGCGTGTGAAATTTTACACGTATATCAGCCTTATTAGGCTGAAATATGATGGCGCTGTCCGAGACCGGCTGTAACTGACCAGAGCTGGCAAAAGCATGCCATTATGAGTCGGTACCAGCCTGTTACAGATTGTATAAAAGATTACCAGTCTGTAAAAGCTAATATGCGTGTAAAAGTTTACGCTTATACGTATAAGCCTTATTAGGCTGAGATATGATGGCGCTGTCTGAAATTGGTTGTAGCCGGCCAGAGCTGGCAAACACATGCCAGTATAAGACTGTACCAGCCAGTTACAGCTTGTATAAAACATTACCAGTCAGTAAAAGGTAATATGCGTGTAAAATTTAACACGTATATCAGCCTTATTAGGCTGAAATATGATGGCGCTGTCTGTAACCGGCTGTAACTGGTCAGAGGTTGCAAAAACATGCCAGTATCAGATTGTACCAGCAAGTTACCGATTGTATAAAACAATAACTGTCAGGTAAAGCTAATATGCATGTAAAATTTTATTCGCTTACGATTTTATTTGAAATTTTATATAAATAAATTTTACACGTACGTAGTTTTAGTTTTAGTTTTAGTTTTAGTTTAAGTTTTAGTTTTAGTTTTAGTTTTAGTTTTAGTTTTAGTTTTAGTTTTAGTTTTAGTTTTAGTTTTAGTTTTAGTTTTAGTTTTAGTTTTAGTTTTAGTTTTAGTTTTAGTTTTAGTTTTAGTTTTAGTTTTAGTTTTAGTTTTAGTTTTAGTTTTAGTTTTAGTTTTAGTTTTAGTTTTAGTTTTAGTTTTAGTTTTAGTTTTAGTTTTAGTTTTAGTTTTAGTTTTAGTTTTAGTTTTAGTTTTAGTTTTAGTTTTAGTTTTAGTTTTAGTTTTAGTTTTAGTTTTAGTTTTAGTTTTAGTTTTAGTTTTAGTTTTAGTTTTAGTTTTAGTTTTAGTTTTAGTTTTAGTTTTAGTTTTAGTTTTAGTTTTAGTTTTAGTTTTAGTTTTAGTTTTAGTTTTAGTTTTAGTTTTAGTTTTAGTTTTAGTTTTAGTTTTAGTTTTAGTTTTAGTTTTAGTTTTAGTTTTAGTTTTAGTTTTAGTTTTAGTTTTAGTTTTAGTTTTAGTTTTAGTTTTAGTTTTAGTTTTAGTTTTAGTTTTAGTTTTAGTTTTAGTTTTAGTTTTAGTTTTAGTTTTAGTTTTAGTTTTAGTTTTAGTTTTAGTTTTAGTTTTAGTTTTAGTTTTAGTTTTAGTTTTAGTTTTAGTTTTAGTTTTAGTTTTAGTTTTAGTTTTAGTTTTAGTTTTAGTTTTAGTTTTAGTTTTAGTTTTAGTTTTAGTTTTAGTTTTAGTTTTAGTTTTAGTTTTAGTTTTAGTTTTAGTTTTAGTTTTAGTTTTAGTTTTAGTTTTAGTTTTAGTTTTAGTTTTAGTTTTAGTTTTAGTTTTAGTTTTAGTTTTAGTTTTAGTTTTAGTTTTAGTTTTAGTTTTAGTTTTAGTTTTAGTTTTAGTTTTAGTTTTAGTTTTAGTTTTAGTTTTAGTTTTAGTTTTAGTTTTAGTTTTAGTTTTAGTTTTAGTTTTAGTTTTAGTTTTAGTTTTAGTTTTAGTTTTAGTTTTAGTTTTAGTTTTAGTTTTAGTTTTAGTTTTAGTTTTAGTTTTAGTTTTAGTTTTAGTTTTAGTTTTAGTTTTAGTTTTAGTTTTAGTTTTAGTTTTAGTTTTAGTTTTAGTTTTAGTTTTAGTTTTAGTTTTAGTTTTAGTTTTAGTTTTAGTTTTAGTTTTAGTTTTAGTTTTAGTTTTAGTTTTAGTTTTAGTTTTAGTTTTAGTTTTAGTTTTAGTTTTAGTTTTAGTTTTAGTTTTAGTTTTAGTTTTAGTTTTAGTTTTAGTTTTAGTTTTAGTTTTAGTTTTAGTTTTAGTTTTAGTTTTAGTTTTAGTTTTAGTTTTAGTTTTAGTTTTAGTTTTAGTTTTAGTTTTAGTTTTAGTTTTAGTTTTAGTTTTAGTTTTAGTTTTAGTTTTAGTTTTAGTTTTAGTTTTAGTTTTAGTTTTAGTTTTAGTTTTAGTTTTAGTTTTAGTTTTAGTTTTAGTTTTAGTTTTAGTTTTAGTTTTAGTTTTAGTTTTAGTTTTAGTTTTAGTTTTAGTTTTAGTTTTAGTTTTAGTTTTAGTTTTAGTTTTAGTTTTAGTTTTAGTTTTAGTTTTAGTTTTAGTTTTAGTTTTAGTTTTAGTTTTAGTTTTAGTTTTAGTTTTAGTTTTAGTTTTAGTTTTAGTTTTAGTTTTAGTTTTAGTTTTAGTTTTAGTTTTAGTTTTAGTTTTAGTTTTAGTTTTAGTTTTAGTTTTAGTTTTAGTTTTAGTTTTAGTTTTAGTTTTAGTTTTAGTTTTAGTTTTAGTTTTAGTTTTAGTTTTAGTTTTAGTTTTAGTTTTAGTTTTAGTTTTAGTTTTAGTTTTAGTTTTAGTTTTAGTTTTAGTTTTAGTTTTAGTTTTAGTTTTAGTTTTAGTTTTAGTTTTAGTTTTAGTTTTAGTTTTAGTTTTAGTTTTAGTTTTAGTTTTAGTTTTAGTTTTAGTTTTAGTTTTAGTTTTAGTTTTAGTTTTAGTTTTAGTTTTAGTTTTAGTTTTAGTTTTAGTTTTAGTTTTAGTTTTAGTTTTAGTTTTAGTTTTAGTTTTAGTTTTAGTTTTAGTTTTAGTTTTAGTTTTAGTTTTAGTTTTAGTTTTAGTTTTAGTTTTAGTTTTAGTTTTAGTTTTAGTTTTAGTTTTAGTTTTAGTTTTAGTTTTAGTTTTAGTTTTAGTTTTAGTTTTAGTTTTAGTTTTAGTTTTAGTTTTAGTTTTAGTTTTAGTTTTAGTTTTAGTTTTAGTTTTAGTTTTAGTTTTAGTTTTAGTTTTAGTTTTAGTTTTAGTTTTAGTTTTAGTTTTAGTTTTAGTTTTAGTTTTAGTTTTAGTTTTAGTTTTAGTTTTAGTTTTAGTTTTAGTTTTAGTTTTAGTTTTAGTTTTAGTTTTAGTTTTAGTTTTAGTTTTAGTTTTAGTTTTAGTTTTAGTTTTAGTTTTAGTTTTAGTTTTAGTTTTAGTTTTAGTTTTAGTTTTAGTTTTAGTTTTAGTTTTAGTTTTAGTTTTAGTTTTAGTTTTAGTTTTAGTTTTAGTTTTAGTTTTAGTTTTAGTTTTAGTTTTAGTTTTAGTTTTAGTTTTAGTTTTAGTTTTAGTTTTAGTTTTAGTTTTAGTTTTAGTTTTAGTTTTAGTTTTAGTTTTAGTTTTAGTTTTAGTTTTAGTTTTAGTTTTAGTTTTAGTTTTAGTTTTAGTTTTAGTTTTAGTTTTAGTTTTAGTTTTAGTTTTAGTTTTAGTTTTAGTTTTAGTTTTAGTTTTAGTTTTAGTTTTAGTTTTAGTTTTAGTTTTAGTTTTAGTTTTAGTTTTAGTTTTAGTTTTAGTTTTAGTTTTAGTTTTAGTTTTAGTTTTAGTTTTAGTTTTAGTTTTAGTTTTAGTTTTAGTTTTAGTTTTAGTTTTAGTTTTAGTTTTAGTTTTAGTTTTAGTTTTAGTTTTAGTTTTAGTTTTAGTTTTAGTTTTAGTTTTAGTTTTAGTTTTAGTTTTAGTTTTAGTTTTAGTTTTAGTTTTAGTTTTAGTTTTAGTTTTAGTTTTAGTTTTAGTTTTAGTTTTAGTTTTAGTTTTAGTTTTAGTTTTAGTTTTAGTTTTAGTTTTAGTTTTAGTTTTAGTTTTAGTTTTAGTTTTAGTTTTAGTTTTAGTTTTAGTTTTAGTTTTAGTTTTAGTTTTAGTTTTAGTTTTAGTTTTAGTTTTAGTTTTAGTTTTAGTTTTAGTTTTAGTTTTAGTTTTAGTTTTAGTTTTAGTTTTAGTTTTAGTTTTAGTTTTAGTTTTAGTTTTAGTTTTAGTTTTAGTTTTAGTTTTAGTTTTAGTTTTAGTTTTAGTTTTAGTTTTAGTTTTAGTTTTAGTTTTAGTTTTAGTTTTAGTTTTAGTTTTAGTTTTAGTTTTAGTTTTAGTTTTAGTTTTAGTTTTAGTTTTAGTTTTAGTTTTAGTTTTAGTTTTAGTTTTAGTTTTAGTTTTAGTTTTAGTTTTAGTTTTAGTTTTAGTTTTAGTTTTAGTTTTAGTTTTAGTTTTAGTTTTAGTTTTAGTTTTAGTTTTAGTTTTAGTTTTAGTTTTAGTTTTAGTTTTAGTTTTAGTTTTAGTTTTAGTTTTAGTTTTAGTTTTAGTTTTAGTTTTAGTTTTAGTTTTAGTTTTAGTTTTAGTTTTAGTTTTAGTTTTAGTTTTAGTTTTAGTTTTAGTTTTAGTTTTAGTTTTAGTTTTAGTTTTAGTTTTAGTTTTAGTTTTAGTTTTAGTTTTAGTTTTAGTTTTAGTTTTAGTTTTAGTTTTAGTTTTAGTTTTAGTTTTAGTTTTAGTTTTAGTTTTAGTTTTAGTTTTAGTTTTAGTTTTAGTTTTAGTTTTAGTTTTAGTTTTAGTTTTAGTTTTAGTTTTAGTTTTAGTTTTAGTTTTAGTTTTAGTTTTAGTTTTAGTTTTAGTTTTAGTTTTAGTTTTAGTTTTAGTTTTAGTTTTAGTTTTAGTTTTAGTTTTAGTTTTAGTTTTAGTTTTAGTTTTAGTTTTAGTTTTAGTTTTAGTTTTAGTTTTAGTTTTAGTTTTAGTTTTAGTTTTAGTTTTAGTTTTAGTTTTAGTTTTAGTTTTAGTTTTAGTTTTAGTTTTAGTTTTAGTTTTAGTTTTAGTTTTAGTTTTAGTTTTAGTTTTAGTTTTAGTTTTAGTTTTAGTTTTAGTTTTAGTTTTAGTTTTAGTTTTAGTTTTAGTTTTAGTTTTAGTTTTAGTTTTAGTTTTAGTTTTAGTTTTAGTTTTAGTTTTAGTTTTAGTTTTAGTTTTAGTTTTAGTTTTAGTTTTAGTTTTAGTTTTAGTTTTAGTTTTAGTTTTAGTTTTAGTTTTAGTTTTAGTTTTAGTTTTAGTTTTAGTTTTAGTTTTAGTTTTAGTTTTAGTTTTAGTTTTAGTTTTAGTTTTAGTTTTAGTTTTAGTTTTAGTTTTAGTTTTAGTTTTAGTTTTAGTTTTAGTTTTAGTTTTAGTTTTAGTTTTAGTTTTAGTTTTAGTTTTAGTTTTAGTTTTAGTTTTAGTTTTAGTTTTAGTTTTAGTTTTAGTTTTAGTTTTAGTTTTAGTTTTAGTTTTAGTTTTAGTTTTAGTTTTAGTTTTAGTTTTAGTTTTAGTTTTAGTTTTAGTTTTAGTTTTAGTTTTAGTTTTAGTTTTAGTTTTAGTTTTAGTTTTAGTTTTAGTTTTAGTTTTAGTTTTAGTTTTAGTTTTAGTTTTAGTTTTAGTTTTAGTTTTAGTTTTAGTTTTAGTTTTAGTTTTAGTTTTAGTTTTAGTTTTAGTTTTAGTTTTAGTTTTAGTTTTAGTTTTAGTTTTAGTTTTAGTTTTAGTTTTAGTTTTAGTTTTAGTTTTAGTTTTAGTTTTAGTTTTAGTTTTAGTTTTAGTTTTAGTTTTAGTTTTAGTTTTAGTTTTAGTTTTAGTTTTAGTTTTAGTTTTAGTTTTAGTTTTAGTTTTAGTTTTAGTTTTAGTTTTAGTTTTAGTTTTAGTTTTAGTTTTAGTTTTAGTTTTAGTTTTAGTTTTAGTTTTAGTTTTAGTTTTAGTTTTAGTTTTAGTTTTAGTTTTAGTTTTAGTTTTAGTTTTAGTTTTAGTTTTAGTTTTAGTTTTAGTTTTAGTTTTAGTTTTAGTTTTAGTTTTAGTTTTAGTTTTAGTTTTAGTTTTAGTTTTAGTTTTAGTTTTAGTTTTAGTTTTAGTTTTAGTTTTAGTTTTAGTTTTAGTTTTAGTTTTAGTTTTAGTTTTAGTTTTAGTTTTAGTTTTAGTTTTAGTTTTAGTTTTAGTTTTAGTTTTAGTTTTAGTTTTAGTTTTAGTTTTAGTTTTAGTTTTAGTTTTAGTTTTAGTTTTAGTTTTAGTTTTAGTTTTAGTTTTAGTTTTAGTTTTAGTTTTAGTTTTAGTTTTAGTTTTAGTTTTAGTTTTAGTTTTAGTTTTAGTTTTAGTTTTAGTTTTAGTTTTAGTTTTAGTTTTAGTTTTAGTTTTAGTTTTAGTTTTAGTTTTAGTTTTAGTTTTAGTTTTAGTTTTAGTTTTAGTTTTAGTTTTAGTTTTAGTTTTAGTTTTAGTTTTAGTTTTAGTTTTAGTTTTAGTTTTAGTTTTAGTTTTAGTTTTAGTTTTAGTTTTAGTTTTAGTTTTAGTTTTAGTTTTAGTTTTAGTTTTAGTTTTAGTTTTAGTTTTAGTTTTAGTTTTAGTTTTAGTTTTAGTTTTAGTTTTAGTTTTAGTTTTAGTTTTAGTTTTAGTTTTAGTTTTAGTTTTAGTTTTAGTTTTAGTTTTAGTTTTAGTTTTAGTTTTAGTTTTAGTTTTAGTTTTAGTTTTAGTTTTAGTTTTAGTTTTAGTTTTAGTTTTAGTTTTAGTTTTAGTTTTAGTTTTAGTTTTAGTTTTAGTTTTAGTTTTAGTTTTAGTTTTAGTTTTAGTTTTAGTTTTAGTTTTAGTTTTAGTTTTAGTTTTAGTTTTAGTTTTAGTTTTAGTTTTAGTTTTAGTTTTAGTTTTAGTTTTAGTTTTAGTTTTAGTTTTAGTTTTAGTTTTAGTTTTAGTTTTAGTTTTAGTTTTAGTTTTAGTTTTAGTTTTAGTTTTAGTTTTAGTTTTAGTTTTAGTTTTAGTTTTAGTTTTAGTTTTAGTTTTAGTTTTAGTTTTAGTTTTAGTTTTAGTTTTAGTTTTAGTTTTAGTTTTAGTTTTAGTTTTAGTTTTAGTTTTAGTTTTAGTTTTAGTTTTAGTTTTAGTTTTAGTTTTAGTTTTAGTTTTAGTTTTAGTTTTAGTTTTAGTTTTAGTTTTAGTTTTAGTTTTAGTTTTAGTTTTAGTTTTAGTTTTAGTTTTAGTTTTAGTTTTAGTTTTAGTTTTAGTTTTAGTTTTAGTTTTAGTTTTAGTTTTAGTTTTAGTTTTAGTTTTAGTTTTAGTTTTAGTTTTAGTTTTAGTTTTAGTTTTAGTTTTAGTTTTAGTTTTAGTTTTAGTTTTAGTTTTAGTTTTAGTTTTAGTTTTAGTTTTAGTTTTAGTTTTAGTTTTAGTTTTAGTTTTAGTTTTAGTTTTAGTTTTAGTTTTAGTTTTAGTTTTAGTTTTAGTTTTAGTTTTAGTTTTAGTTTTAGTTTTAGTTTTAGTTTTAGTTTTAGTTTTAGTTTTAGTTTTAGTTTTAGTTTTAGTTTTAGTTTTAGTTTTAGTTTTAGTTTTAGTTTTAGTTTTAGTTTTAGTTTTAGTTTTAGTTTTAGTTTTAGTTTTAGTTTTAGTTTTAGTTTTAGTTTTAGTTTTAGTTTTAGTTTTAGTTTTAGTTTTAGTTTTAGTTTTAGTTTTAGTTTTAGTTTTAGTTTTAGTTTTAGTTTTAGTTTTAGTTTTAGTTTTAGTTTTAGTTTTAGTTTTAGTTTTAGTTTTAGTTTTAGTTTTAGTTTTAGTTTTAGTTTTAGTTTTAGTTTTAGTTTTAGTTTTAGTTTTAGTTTTAGTTTTAGTTTTAGTTTTAGTTTTAGTTTTAGTTTTAGTTTTAGTTTTAGTTTTAGTTTTAGTTTTAGTTTTAGTTTTAGTTTTAGTTTTAGTTTTAGTTTTAGTTTTAGTTTTAGTTTTAGTTTTAGTTTTAGTTTTAGTTTTAGTTTTAGTTTTAGTTTTAGTTTTAGTTTTAGTTTTAGTTTTAGTTTTAGTTTTAGTTTTAGTTTTAGTTTTAGTTTTAGTTTTAGTTTTAGTTTTAGTTTTAGTTTTAGTTTTAGTTTTAGTTTTAGTTTTAGTTTTAGTTTTAGTTTTAGTTTTAGTTTTAGTTTTAGTTTTAGTTTTAGTTTTAGTTTTAGTTTTAGTTTTAGTTTTAGTTTTAGTTTTAGTTTTAGTTTTAGTTTTAGTTTTAGTTTTAGTTTTAGTTTTAGTTTTAGTTTTAGTTTTAGTTTTAGTTTTAGTTTTAGTTTTAGTTTTAGTTTTAGTTTTAGTTTTAGTTTTAGTTTTAGTTTTAGTTTTAGTTTTAGTTTTAGTTTTAGTTTTAGTTTTAGTTTTAGTTTTAGTTTTAGTTTTAGTTTTAGTTTTAGTTTTAGTTTTAGTTTTAGTTTTAGTTTTAGTTTTAGTTTTAGTTTTAGTTTTAGTTTTAGTTTTAGTTTTAGTTTTAGTTTTAGTTTTAGTTTTAGTTTTAGTTTTAGTTTTAGTTTTAGTTTTAGTTTTAGTTTTAGTTTTAGTTTTAGTTTTAGTTTTAGTTTTAGTTTTAGTTTTAGTTTTAGTTTTAGTTTTAGTTTTAGTTTTAGTTTTAGTTTTAGTTTTAGTTTTAGTTTTAGTTTTAGTTTTAGTTTTAGTTTTAGTTTTAGTTTTAGTTTTAGTTTTAGTTTTAGTTTTAGTTTTAGTTTTAGTTTTAGTTTTAGTTTTAGTTTTAGTTTTAGTTTTAGTTTTAGTTTTAGTTTTAGTTTTAGTTTTAGTTTTAGTTTTAGTTTTAGTTTTAGTTTTAGTTTTAGTTTTAGTTTTAGTTTTAGTTTTAGTTTTAGTTTTAGTTTTAGTTTTAGTTTTAGTTTTAGTTTTAGTTTTAGTTTTAGTTTTAGTTTTAGTTTTAGTTTTAGTTTTAGTTTTAGTTTTAGTTTTAGTTTTAGTTTTAGTTTTAGTTTTAGTTTTAGTTTTAGTTTTAGTTTTAGTTTTAGTTTTAGTTTTAGTTTTAGTTTTAGTTTTAGTTTTAGTTTTAGTTTTAGTTTTAGTTTTAGTTTTAGTTTTAGTTTTAGTTTTCGTTTTAGTTTTAGTTTTAGTTTTAGTTTTAGTTTTAGTTTTAGTTTTAGTTTTAGTTTTAGTTTTAGTTTTAGTTTTAGTTTTAGTTTTAGTTTTAGTTTTAGTTTTAGTTTTAGTTTTAGTTTTAGTTTTAGTTTTAGTTTTAGTTTTAGTTTTAGTTTTAGTTTTAGTTTTAGTTTTAGTTTTAGTTTTAGTTTTAGTTTTAGTTTTAGTTTTAGTTTTAGTTTTAGTTTTAGTTTTAGTTTTAGTTTTAGTTTTAGTTTTAGTTTTAGTTTTAGTTTTAGTTTTAGTTTTAGTTTTAGTTTTAGTTTTAGTTTTAGTTTTAGTTTTAGTTTTAGTTTTAGTTTTAGTTTTAGTTTTAGTTTTAGTTTTAGTTTTAGTTTTAGTTTTAGTTTTAGTTTTAGTTTTAGTTTTAGTTTTAGTTTTAGTTTTAGTTTTAGTTTTAGTTTTAGTTTTAGTTTTAGTTTTAGTTTTAGTTTTAGTTTTAGTTTTAGTTTTAGTTTTAGTTTTAGTTTTAGTTTTAGTTTTAGTTTTAGTTTTAGTTTTAGTTTTAGTTTTAGTTTTAGTTTTAGTTTTAGTTTTAGTTTTAGTTTTAGTTTTAGTTTTAGTTTTAGTTTTAGTTTTAGTTTTAGTTTTAGTTTTAGTTTTAGTTTTAGTTTTAGTTTTAGTTTTAGTTTTAGTTTTAGTTTTAGTTTTAGTTTTAGTTTTAGTTTTAGTTTTAGTTTTAGTTTTAGTTTTAGTTTTAGTTTTAGTTTTAGTTTTAGTTTTAGTTTTAGTTTTAGTTTTAGTTTTAGTTTTAGTTTTAGTTTTAGTTTTAGTTTTAGTTTTAGTTTTAGTTTTAGTTTTAGTTTTAGTTTTAGTTTTAGTTTTAGTTTTAGTTTTAGTTTTAGTTTTAGTTTTAGTTTTAGTTTTAGTTTTAGTTTTAGTTTTAGTTTTAGTTTTAGTTTTAGTTTTAGTTTTAGTTTTAGTTTTAGTTTTAGTTTTAGTTTTAGTTTTAGTTTTAGTTTTAGTTTTAGTTTTAGTTTTAGTTTTAGTTTTAGTTTTAGTTTTAGTTTTAGTTTTAGTTTTAGTTTTAGTTTTAGTTTTAGTTTTAGTTTTAGTTTTAGTTTTAGTTTTAGTTTTAGTTTTAGTTTTAGTTTTAGTTTTAGTTTTAGTTTTAGTTTTAGTTTTAGTTTTAGTTTTAGTTTTAGTTTTAGTTTTAGTTTTAGTTTTAGTTTTAGTTTTAGTTTTAGTTTTAGTTTTAGTTTTAGTTTTAGTTTTAGTTTTAGTTTTAGTTTTAGTTTTAGTTTTAGTTTTAGTTTTAGTTTTAGTTTTAGTTTTAGTTTTAGTTTTAGTTTTAGTTTTAGTTTTAGTTTTAGTTTTAGTTTTAGTTTTAGTTTTAGTTTTAGTTTTAGTTTTAGTTTTAGTTTTAGTTTTAGTTTTAGTTTTAGTTTTAGTTTTAGTTTTAGTTTTAGTTTTAGTTTTAGTTTTAGTTTTAGTTTTAGTTTTAGTTTTAGTTTTAGTTTTAGTTTTAGTTTTAGTTTTAGTTTTAGTTTTAGTTTTAGTTTTAGTTTTAGTTTTAGTTTTAGTTTTAGTTTTAGTTTTAGTTTTAGTTTTAGTTTTAGTTTTAGTTTTAGTTTTAGTTTTAGTTTTAGTTTTAGTTTTAGTTTTAGTTTTAGTTTTAGTTTTAGTTTTAGTTTTAGTTTTAGTTTTAGTTTTAGTTTTAGTTTTAGTTTTAGTTTTAGTTTTAGTTTTAGTTTTAGTTTTAGTTTTAGTTTTAGTTTTAGTTTTAGTTTTAGTTTTAGTTTTAGTTTTAGTTTTAGTTTTAGTTTTAGTTTTAGTTTTAGTTTTAGTTTTAGTTTTAGTTTTAGTTTTAGTTTTAGTTTTAGTTTTAGTTTTAGTTTTAGTTTTAGTTTTAGTTTTAGTTTTAGTTTTAGTTTTAGTTTTAGTTTTAGTTTTAGTTTTAGTTTTAGTTTTAGTTTTAGTTTTAGTTTTAGTTTTAGTTTTAGTTTTAGTTTTAGTTTTAGTTTTAGTTTTAGTTTTAGTTTTAGTTTTAGTTTTAGTTTTAGTTTTAGTTTTAGTTTTAGTTTTAGTTTTAGTTTTAGTTTTAGTTTTAGTTTTAGTTTTAGTTTTAGTTTTAGTTTTAGTTTTAGTTTTAGTTTTAGTTTTAGTTTTAGTTTTAGTTTTAGTTTTAGTTTTAGTTTTAGTTTTAGTTTTAGTTTTAGTTTTAGTTTTAGTTTTAGTTTTAGTTTTAGTTTTAGTTTTAGTTTTAGTTTTAGTTTTAGTTTTAGTTTTAGTTTTAGTTTTAGTTTTAGTTTTAGTTTTAGTTTTAGTTTTAGTTTTAGTTTTAGTTTTAGTTTTAGTTTTAGTTTTAGTTTTAGTTTTAGTTTTAGTTTTAGTTTTAGTTTTAGTTTTAGTTTTAGTTTTAGTTTTAGTTTTAGTTTTAGTTTTAGTTTTAGTTTTAGTTTTAGTTTTAGTTTTAGTTTTAGTTTTAGTTTTAGTTTTAGTTTTAGTTTTAGTTTTAGTTTTAGTTTTAGTTTTAGTTTTAGTTTTAGTTTTAGTTTTAGTTTTAGTTTTAGTTTTAGTTTTAGTTTTAGTTTTAGTTTTAGTTTTAGTTTTAGTTTTAGTTTTAGTTTTAGTTTTAGTTTTAGTTTTAGTTTTAGTTTTAGTTTTAGTTTTAGTTTTAGTTTTAGTTTTAGTTTTAGTTTTAGTTTTAGTTTTAGTTTTAGTTTTAGTTTTAGTTTTAGTTTTAGTTTTAGTTTTAGTTTTAGTTTTAGTTTTAGTTTTAGTTTTAGTTTTAGTTTTAGTTTTAGTTTTAGTTTTAGTTTTAGTTTTAGTTTTAGTTTTAGTTTTAGTTTTAGTTTTAGTTTTAGTTTTAGTTTTAGTTTTAGTTTTAGTTTTAGTTTTAGTTTTAGTTTTAGTTTTAGTTTTAGTTTTAGTTTTAGTTTTAGTTTTAGTTTTAGTTTTAGTTTTAGTTTTAGTTTTAGTTTTAGTTTTAGTTTTAGTTTTAGTTTTAGTTTTAGTTTTAGTTTTAGTTTTAGTTTTAGTTTTAGTTTTAGTTTTAGTTTTAGTTTTAGTTTTAGTTTTAGTTTTAGTTTTAGTTTTAGTTTTAGTTTTAGTTTTAGTTTTAGTTTTAGTTTTAGTTTTAGTTTTAGTTTTAGTTTTAGTTTTAGTTTTAGTTTTAGTTTTAGTTTTAGTTTTAGTTTTAGTTTTAGTTTTAGTTTTAGTTTTAGTTTTAGTTTTAGTTTTAGTTTTAGTTTTAGTTTTAGTTTTAGTTTTAGTTTTAGTTTTAGTTTTAGTTTTAGTTTTAGTTTTAGTTTTAGTTTTAGTTTTAGTTTTAGTTTTAGTTTTAGTTTTAGTTTTAGTTTTAGTTTTAGTTTTAGTTTTAGTTTTAGTTTTAGTTTTAGTTTTAGTTTTAGTTTTAGTTTTAGTTTTAGTTTTAGTTTTAGTTTTAGTTTTAGTTTTAGTTTTAGTTTTAGTTTTAGTTTTAGTTTTAGTTTTAGTTTTAGTTTTAGTTTTAGTTTTAGTTTTAGTTTTAGTTTTAGTTTTAGTTTTAGTTTTAGTTTTAGTTTTAGTTTTAGTTTTAGTTTTAGTTTTAGTTTTAGTTTTAGTTTTAGTTTTAGTTTTAGTTTTAGTTTTAGTTTTAGTTTTAGTTTTAGTTTTAGTTTTAGTTTTAGTTTTAGTTTTAGTTTTAGTTTTAGTTTTAGTTTTAGTTTTAGTTTTAGTTTTAGTTTTAGTTTTAGTTTTAGTTTTAGTTTTAGTTTTAGTTTTAGTTTTAGTTTTAGTTTTAGTTTTAGTTTTAGTTTTAGTTTTAGTTTTAGTTTTAGTTTTAGTTTTAGTTTTAGTTTTAGTTTTAGTTTTAGTTTTAGTTTTAGTTTTAGTTTTAGTTTTAGTTTTAGTTTTAGTTTTAGTTTTAGTTTTAGTTTTAGTTTTAGTTTTAGTTTTAGTTTTAGTTTTAGTTTTAGTTTTAGTTTTAGTTTTAGTTTTAGTTTTAGTTTTAGTTTTAGTTTTAGTTTTAGTTTTAGTTTTAGTTTTAGTTTTAGTTTTAGTTTTAGTTTTAGTTTTAGTTTTAGTTTTAGTTTTAGTTTTAGTTTTAGTTTTAGTTTTAGTTTTAGTTTTAGTTTTAGTTTTAGTTTTAGTTTTAGTTTTAGTTTTAGTTTTAGTTTTAGTTTTAGTTTTAGTTTTAGTTTTAGTTTTAGTTTTAGTTTTAGTTTTAGTTTTAGTTTTAGTTTTAGTTTTAGTTTTAGTTTTAGTTTTAGTTTTAGTTTTAGTTTTAGTTTTAGTTTTAGTTTTAGTTTTAGTTTTAGTTTTAGTTTTAGTTTTAGTTTTAGTTTTAGTTTTAGTTTTAGTTTTAGTTTTAGTTTTAGTTTTAGTTTTAGTTTTAGTTTTAGTTTTAGTTTTAGTTTTAGTTTTAGTTTTAGTTTTAGTTTTAGTTTTAGTTTTAGTTTTAGTTTTAGTTTTAGTTTTAGTTTTAGTTTTAGTTTTAGTTTTAGTTTTAGTTTTAGTTTTAGTTTTAGTTTTAGTTTTAGTTTTAGTTTTAGTTTTAGTTTTAGTTTTAGTTTTAGTTTTAGTTTTAGTTTTAGTTTTAGTTTTAGTTTTAGTTTTAGTTTTAGTTTTAGTTTTAGTTTTAGTTTTAGTTTTAGTTTTAGTTTTAGTTTTAGTTTTAGTTTTAGTTTTAGTTTTAGTTTTAGTTTTAGTTTTAGTTTTAGTTTTAGTTTTAGTTTTAGTTTTAGTTTTAGTTTTAGTTTTAGTTTTAGTTTTAGTTTTAGTTTTAGTTTTAGTTTTAGTTTTAGTTTTAGTTTTAGTTTTAGTTTTAGTTTTAGTTTTAGTTTTAGTTTTAGTTTTAGTTTTAGTTTTAGTTTTAGTTTTAGTTTTAGTTTTAGTTTTAGTTTTAGTTTTAGTTTTAGTTTTAGTTTTAGTTTTAGTTTTAGTTTTAGTTTTAGTTTTAGTTTTAGTTTTAGTTTTAGTTTTAGTTTTAGTTTTAGTTTTAGTTTTAGTTTTAGTTTTAGTTTTAGTTTTAGTTTTAGTTTTAGTTTTAGTTTTAGTTTTAGTTTTAGTTTTAGTTTTAGTTTTAGTTTTAGTTTTAGTTTTAGTTTTAGTTTTAGTTTTAGTTTTAGTTTTAGTTTTAGTTTTAGTTTTAGTTTTAGTTTTAGTTTTAGTTTTAGTTTTAGTTTTAGTTTTAGTTTTAGTTTTAGTTTTAGTTTTAGTTTTAGTTTTAGTTTTAGTTTTAGTTTTAGTTTTAGTTTTAGTTTTAGTTTTAGTTTTAGTTTTAGTTTTAGTTTTAGTTTTAGTTTTAGTTTTAGTTTTAGTTTTAGTTTTAGTTTTAGTTTTAGTTTTAGTTTTAGTTTTAGTTTTAGTTTTAGTTTTAGTTTTAGTTTTAGTTTTAGTTTTAGTTTTAGTTTTAGTTTTAGTTTTAGTTTTAGTTTTAGTTTTAGTTTTAGTTTTAGTTTTAGTTTTAGTTTTAGTTTTAGTTTTAGTTTTAGTTTTAGTTTTAGTTTTAGTTTTAGTTTTAGTTTTAGTTTTAGTTTTAGTTTTAGTTTTAGTTTTAGTTTTAGTTTTAGTTTTAGTTTTAGTTTTAGTTTTAGTTTTAGTTTTAGTTTTAGTTTTAGTTTTAGTTTTAGTTTTAGTTTTAGTTTTAGTTTTAGTTTTAGTTTTAGTTTTAGTTTTAGTTTTAGTTTTAGTTTTAGTTTTAGTTTTAGTTTTAGTTTTAGTTTTAGTTTTAGTTTTAGTTTTAGTTTTAGTTTTAGTTTTAGTTTTAGTTTTAGTTTTAGTTTTAGTTTTAGTTTTAGTTTTAGTTTTAGTTTTAGTTTTAGTTTTAGTTTTAGTTTTAGTTTTAGTTTTAGTTTTAGTTTTAGTTTTAGTTTTAGTTTTAGTTTTAGTTTTAGTTTTAGTTTTAGTTTTAGTTTTAGTTTTAGTTTTAGTTTTAGTTTTAGTTTTAGTTTTAGTTTTAGTTTTAGTTTTAGTTTTAGTTTTAGTTTTAGTTTTAGTTTTAGTTTTAGTTTTAGTTTTAGTTTTAGTTTTAGTTTTAGTTTTAGTTTTAGTTTTAGTTTTAGTTTTAGTTTTAGTTTTAGTTTTAGTTTTAGTTTTAGTTTTAGTTTTAGTTTTAGTTTTAGTTTTAGTTTTAGTTTTAGTTTTAGTTTTAGTTTTAGTTTTAGTTTTAGTTTTAGTTTTAGTTTTAGTTTTAGTTTTAGTTTTAGTTTTAGTTTTAGTTTTAGTTTTAGTTTTAGTTTTAGTTTTAGTTTTAGTTTTAGTTTTAGTTTTAGTTTTAGTTTTAGTTTTAGTTTTAGTTTTAGTTTTAGTTTTAGTTTTAGTTTTAGTTTTAGTTTTAGTTTTAGTTTTAGTTTTAGTTTTAGTTTTAGTTTTAGTTTTAGTTTTAGTTTTAGTTTTAGTTTTAGTTTTAGTTTTAGTTTTAGTTTTAGTTTTAGTTTTAGTTTTAGTTTTAGTTTTAGTTTTAGTTTTAGTTTTAGTTTTAGTTTTAGTTTTAGTTTTAGTTTTAGTTTTAGTTTTAGTTTTAGTTTTAGTTTTAGTTTTAGTTTTAGTTTTAGTTTTAGTTTTAGTTTTAGTTTTAGTTTTAGTTTTAGTTTTAGTTTTAGTTTTAGTTTTAGTTTTAGTTTTAGTTTTAGTTTTAGTTTTAGTTTTAGTTTTAGTTTTAGTTTTAGTTTTAGTTTTAGTTTTAGTTTTAGTTTTAGTTTTAGTTTTAGTTTTAGTTTTAGTTTTAGTTTTAGTTTTAGTTTTAGTTTTAGTTTTAGTTTTAGTTTTAGTTTTAGTTTTAGTTTTAGTTTTAGTTTTAGTTTTAGTTTTAGTTTTAGTTTTAGTTTTAGTTTTAGTTTTAGTTTTAGTTTTAGTTTTAGTTTTAGTTTTAGTTTTAGTTTTAGTTTTAGTTTTAGTTTTAGTTTTAGTTTTAGTTTTAGTTTTAGTTTTAGTTTTAGTTTTAGTTTTAGTTTTAGTTTTAGTTTTAGTTTTAGTTTTAGTTTTAGTTTTAGTTTTAGTTTTAGTTTTAGTTTTAGTTTTAGTTTTAGTTTTAGTTTTAGTTTTAGTTTTAGTTTTAGTTTTAGTTTTAGTTTTAGTTTTAGTTTTAGTTTTAGTTTTAGTTTTAGTTTTAGTTTTAGTTTTAGTTTTAGTTTTAGTTTTAGTTTTAGTTTTAGTTTTAGTTTTAGTTTTAGTTTTAGTTTTAGTTTTAGTTTTAGTTTTAGTTTTAGTTTTAGTTTTAGTTTTAGTTTTAGTTTTAGTTTTAGTTTTAGTTTTAGTTTTAGTTTTAGTTTTAGTTTTAGTTTTAGTTTTAGTTTTAGTTTTAGTTTTAGTTTTAGTTTTAGTTTTAGTTTTAGTTTTAGTTTTAGTTTTAGTTTTAGTTTTAGTTTTAGTTTTAGTTTTAGTTTTAGTTTTAGTTTTAGTTTTAGTTTTAGTTTTAGTTTTAGTTTTAGTTTTAGTTTTAGTTTTAGTTTTAGTTTTAGTTTTAGTTTTAGTTTTAGTTTTAGTTTTAGTTTTAGTTTTAGTTTTAGTTTTAGTTTTAGTTTTAGTTTTAGTTTTAGTTTTAGTTTTAGTTTTAGTTTTAGTTTTAGTTTTAGTTTTAGTTTTAGTTTTAGTTTTAGTTTTAGTTTTAGTTTTAGTTTTAGTTTTAGTTTTAGTTTTAGTTTTAGTTTTAGTTTTAGTTTTAGTTTTAGTTTTAGTTTTAGTTTTAGTTTTAGTTTTAGTTTTAGTTTTAGTTTTAGTTTTAGTTTTAGTTTTAGTTTTAGTTTTAGTTTTAGTTTTAGTTTTAGTTTTAGTTTTAGTTTTAGTTTTAGTTTTAGTTTTAGTTTTAGTTTTAGTTTTAGTTTTAGTTTTAGTTTTAGTTTTAGTTTTAGTTTTAGTTTTAGTTTTAGTTTTAGTTTTAGTTTTAGTTTTAGTTTTAGTTTTAGTTTTAGTTTTAGTTTTAGTTTTAGTTTTAGTTTTAGTTTTAGTTTTAGTTTTAGTTTTAGTTTTAGTTTTAGTTTTAGTTTTAGTTTTAGTTTTAGTTTTAGTTTTAGTTTTAGTTTTAGTTTTAGTTTTAGTTTTAGTTTTAGTTTTAGTTTTAGTTTTAGTTTTAGTTTTAGTTTTAGTTTTAGTTTTAGTTTTAGTTTTAGTTTTAGTTTTAGTTTTAGTTTTAGTTTTAGTTTTAGTTTTAGTTTTAGTTTTAGTTTTAGTTTTAGTTTTAGTTTTAGTTTTAGTTTTAGTTTTAGTTTTAGTTTTAGTTTTAGTTTTAGTTTTAGTTTTAGTTTTAGTTTTAGTTTTAGTTTTAGTTTTAGTTTTAGTTTTAGTTTTAGTTTTAGTTTTAGTTTTAGTTTTAGTTTTAGTTTTAGTTTTAGTTTTAGTTTTAGTTTTAGTTTTAGTTTTAGTTTTAGTTTTAGTTTTAGTTTTAGTTTTAGTTTTAGTTTTAGTTTTAGTTTTAGTTTTAGTTTTAGTTTTAGTTTTAGTTTTAGTTTTAGTTTTAGTTTTAGTTTTAGTTTTAGTTTTAGTTTTAGTTTTAGTTTTAGTTTTAGTTTTAGTTTTAGTTTTAGTTTTAGTTTTAGTTTTAGTTTTAGTTTTAGTTTTAGTTTTAGTTTAGTTTTAGTTTTAGTTTTAGTTTTAGTTTTAGTTTTAGTTTTAGTTTTAGTTTTAGTTTTAGTTTTAGTTTTAGTTTTAGTTTTAGTTTTAGTTTTAGTTTTAGTTTTAGTTTTAGTTTTAGTTTTAGTTTTAGTTTTAGTTTTAGTTTTAGTTTTAGTTTTAGTTTTAGTTTTAGTTTTAGTTTTAGTTTTAGTTTTAGTTTTAGTTTTAGTTTTAGTTTTAGTTTTAGTTTTAGTTTTAGTTTTAGTTTTAGTTTTAGTTTTAGTTTTAGTTTTAGTTTTAGTTTTAGTTTTAGTTTTAGTTTTAGTTTTAGTTTTAGTTTTAGTTTTAGTTTTAGTTTTAGTTTTAGTTTTAGTTTTAGTTTTAGTTTTAGTTTTAGTTTTAGTTTTAGTTTTAGTTTTAGTTTTAGTTTTAGTTTTAGTTTTAGTTTTAGTTTTAGTTTTAGTTTTAGTTTTAGTTTTAGTTTTAGTTTTAGTTTTAGTTTTAGTTTTAGTTTTAGTTTTAGTTTTAGTTTTAGTTTTAGTTTTAGTTTTAGTTTTAGTTTTAGTTTTAGTTTTAGTTTTAGTTTTAGTTTTAGTTTTAGTTTTAGTTTTAGTTTTAGTTTTAGTTTTAGTTTTAGTTTTAGTTTTAGTTTTAGTTTTAGTTTTAGTTTTAGTTTTAGTTTTAGTTTTAGTTTTAGTTTTAGTTTTAGTTTTAGTTTTAGTTTTAGTTTTAGTTTTAGTTTTAGTTTTAGTTTTAGTTTTAGTTTTAGTTTTAGTTTTAGTTTTAGTTTTAGTTTTAGTTTTAGTTTTAGTTTTAGTTTTAGTTTTAGTTTTAGTTTTAGTTTTAGTTTTAGTTTTAGTTTTAGTTTTAGTTTTAGTTTTAGTTTTAGTTTTAGTTTTAGTTTTAGTTTTAGTTTTAGTTTTAGTTTTAGTTTTAGTTTTAGTTTTAGTTTTAGTTTTAGTTTTAGTTTTAGTTTTAGTTTTAGTTTTAGTTTTAGTTTTAGTTTTAGTTTTAGTTTTAGTTTTAGTTTTAGTTTTAGTTTTAGTTTTAGTTTTAGTTTTAGTTTTAGTTTTAGTTTTAGTTTTAGTTTTAGTTTTAGTTTTAGTTTTAGTTTTAGTTTTAGTTTTAGTTTTAGTTTTAGTTTTAGTTTTAGTTTTAGTTTTAGTTTTAGTTTTAGTTTTAGTTTTAGTTTTAGTTTTAGTTTTAGTTTTAGTTTTAGTTTTAGTTTTAGTTTTAGTTTTAGTTTTAGTTTTAGTTTTAGTTTTAGTTTTAGTTTTAGTTTTAGTTTTAGTTTTAGTTTTAGTTTTAGTTTTAGTTTTAGTTTTAGTTTTAGTTTTAGTTTTAGTTTTAGTTTTAGTTTTAGTTTTAGTTTTAGTTTTAGTTTTAGTTTTAGTTTTAGTTTTAGTTTTAGTTTTAGTTTTAGTTTTAGTTTTAGTTTTAGTTTTAGTTTTAGTTTTAGTTTTAGTTTTAGTTTTAGTTTTAGTTTTAGTTTTAGTTTTAGTTTTAGTTTTAGTTTTAGTTTTAGTTTTAGTTTTAGTTTTAGTTTTAGTTTTAGTTTTAGTTTTAGTTTTAGTTTTAGTTTTAGTTTTAGTTTTAGTTTTAGTTTTAGTTTTAGTTTTAGTTTTAGTTTTAGTTTTAGTTTTAGTTTTAGTTTTAGTTTTAGTTTTAGTTTTAGTTTTAGTTTTAGTTTTAGTTTTAGTTTTAGTTTTAGTTTTAGTTTTAGTTTTAGTTTTAGTTTTAGTTTTAGTTTTAGTTTTAGTTTTAGTTTTAGTTTTAGTTTTAGTTTTAGTTTTAGTTTTAGTTTTAGTTTTAGTTTTAGTTTTAGTTTTAGTTTTAGTTTTAGTTTTAGTTTTAGTTTTAGTTTTAGTTTTAGTTTTAGTTTTAGTTTTAGTTTTAGTTTTAGTTTTAGTTTTAGTTTTAGTTTTAGTTTTAGTTTTAGTTTTAGTTTTAGTTTTAGTTTTAGTTTTAGTTTTAGTTTTAGTTTTAGTTTTAGTTTTAGTTTTAGTTTTAGTTTTAGTTTTAGTTTTAGTTTTAGTTTTAGTTTTAGTTTTAGTTTTAGTTTTAGTTTTAGTTTTAGTTTTAGTTTTAGTTTTAGTTTTAGTTTTAGTTTTAGTTTTAGTTTTAGTTTTAGTTTTAGTTTTAGTTTTAGTTTTAGTTTTAGTTTTAGTTTTAGTTTTAGTTTTAGTTTTAGTTTTAGTTTTAGTTTTAGTTTTAGTTTTAGTTTTAGTTTTAGTTTTAGTTTTAGTTTTAGTTTTAGTTTTAGTTTTAGTTTTAGTTTTAGTTTTAGTTTTAGTTTTAGTTTTAGTTTTAGTTTTAGTTTTAGTTTTAGTTTTAGTTTTAGTTTTAGTTTTAGTTTTAGTTTTAGTTTTAGTTTTAGTTTTAGTTTTAGTTTTAGTTTTAGTTTTAGTTTTAGTTTTAGTTTTAGTTTTAGTTTTAGTTTTAGTTTTAGTTTTAGTTTTAGTTTTAGTTTTAGTTTTAGTTTTAGTTTTAGTTTTAGTTTTAGTTTTAGTTTTAGTTTTAGTTTTAGTTTTAGTTTTAGTTTTAGTTTTAGTTTTAGTTTTAGTTTTAGTTTTAGTTTTAGTTTTAGTTTTAGTTTTAGTTTTAGTTTTAGTTTTAGTTTTAGTTTTAGTTTTAGTTTTAGTTTTAGTTTTAGTTTTAGTTTTAGTTTTAGTTTTAGTTTTAGTTTTAGTTTTAGTTTTAGTTTTAGTTTTAGTTTTAGTTTTAGTTTTAGTTTTAGTTTTAGTTTTAGTTTTAGTTTTAGTTTTAGTTTTAGTTTTAGTTTTAGTTTTAGTTTTAGTTTTAGTTTTAGTTTTAGTTTTAGTTTTAGTTTTAGTTTTAGTTTTAGTTTTAGTTTTAGTTTTAGTTTTAGTTTTAGTTTTAGTTTTAGTTTTAGTTTTAGTTTTAGTTTTAGTTTTAGTTTTAGTTTTAGTTTTAGTTTTAGTTTTAGTTTTAGTTTTAGTTTTAGTTTTAGTTTTAGTTTTAGTTTTAGTTTTAGTTTTAGTTTTAGTTTTAGTTTTAGTTTTAGTTTTAGTTTTAGTTTTAGTTTTAGTTTTAGTTTTAGTTTTAGTTTTAGTTTTAGTTTTAGTTTTAGTTTTAGTTTTAGTTTTAGTTTTAGTTTTAGTTTTAGTTTTAGTTTTAGTTTTAGTTTTAGTTTTAGTTTTAGTTTTAGTTTTAGTTTTAGTTTTAGTTTTAGTTTTAGTTTTAGTTTTAGTTTTAGTTTTAGTTTTAGTTTTAGTTTTAGTTTTAGTTTTAGTTTTAGTTTTAGTTTTAGTTTTAGTTTTAGTTTTAGTTTTAGTTTTAGTTTTAGTTTTAGTTTTAGTTTTAGTTTTAGTTTTAGTTTTAGTTTTAGTTTTAGTTTTAGTTTTAGTTTTAGTTTTAGTTTTAGTTTTAGTTTTAGTTTTAGTTTTAGTTTTAGTTTTAGTTTTAGTTTTAGTTTTAGTTTTAGTTTTAGTTTTAGTTTTAGTTTTAGTTTTAGTTTTAGTTTTAGTTTTAGTTTTAGTTTTAGTTTTAGTTTTAGTTTTAGTTTTAGTTTTAGTTTTAGTTTTAGTTTTAGTTTTAGTTTTAGTTTTAGTTTTAGTTTTAGTTTTAGTTTTAGTTTTAGTTTTAGTTTTAGTTTTAGTTTTAGTTTTAGTTTTAGTTTTAGTTTTAGTTTTAGTTTTAGTTTTAGTTTTAGTTTTAGTTTTAGTTTTAGTTTTAGTTTTAGTTTTAGTTTTAGTTTTAGTTTTAGTTTTAGTTTTAGTTTTAGTTTTAGTTTTAGTTTTAGTTTTAGTTTTAGTTTTAGTTTTAGTTTTAGTTTTAGTTTTAGTTTTAGTTTTAGTTTTAGTTTTAGTTTTAGTTTTAGTTTTAGTTTTAGTTTTAGTTTTAGTTTTAGTTTTAGTTTTAGTTTTAGTTTTAGTTTTAGTTTTAGTTTTAGTTTTAGTTTTAGTTTTAGTTTTAGTTTTAGTTTTAGTTTTAGTTTTAGTTTTAGTTTTAGTTTTAGTTTTAGTTTTAGTTTTAGTTTTAGTTTTAGTTTTAGTTTTAGTTTTAGTTTTAGTTTTAGTTTTAGTTTTAGTTTTAGTTTTAGTTTTAGTTTTAGTTTTAGTTTTAGTTTTAGTTTTAGTTTTAGTTTTAGTTTTAGTTTTAGTTTTAGTTTTAGTTTTAGTTTTAGTTTTAGTTTTAGTTTTAGTTTTAGTTTTAGTTTTAGTTTTAGTTTTAGTTTTAGTTTTAGTTTTAGTTTTAGTTTTAGTTTTAGTTTTAGTTTTAGTTTTAGTTTTAGTTTTAGTTTTAGTTTTAGTTTTAGTTTTAGTTTTAGTTTTAGTTTTAGTTTTAGTTTTAGTTTTAGTTTTAGTTTTAGTTTTAGTTTTAGTTTTAGTTTTAGTTTTAGTTTTAGTTTTAGTTTTAGTTTTAGTTTTAGTTTTAGTTTTAGTTTTAGTTTTAGTTTTAGTTTTAGTTTTAGTTTTAGTTTTAGTTTTAGTTTTAGTTTTAGTTTTAGTTTTAGTTTTAGTTTTAGTTTTAGTTTTAGTTTTAGTTTTAGTTTTAGTTTTAGTTTTAGTTTAAAACTAAAACTAAAACTAAAACTAAAACTAAAACTAAAACTAAAACTAAAACTAAAACTAAAACTAAAACTAAAACTAAAACTAAAACTAAAACTAAAACTAAAACTAAAACTAAAACTAAAACTAAAACTAAAACTAAAACTAAAACTAAAACTAAAACTAAAACTAAAACTAAAACTAAAACTAAAACTAAAACTAAAACTAAAACTAAAACTAAAACTAAAACTAAAACTAAAACTAAAACTAAAACTAAAACTAAAACTAAAACTAAAACTAAAACTAAAACTAAAACTAAAACTAAAACTAAAACTAAAACTAAAACTAAAACTAAAACTAAAACTAAAACTAAAACTAAAACTAAAACTAAAACTAAAACTAAAACTAAAACTAAAACTAAAACTAAAACTAAAACTAAAACTAAAACTAAAACTAAAACTAAAACTAAAACTAAAACTAAAACTAAAACTAAAACTAAAACTAAAACTAAAACTAAAACTAAAACTAAAACTAAAACTAAAACTAAAACTAAAACTAAAACTAAAACTAAAACTAAAACTAAAACTAAAACTAAAACTAAAACTAAAACTAAAACTAAAACTAAAACTAAAACTAAAACTAAAACTAAAACTAAAACTAAAACTAAAACTAAAACTAAAACTAAAACTAAAACTAAAACTAAAACTAAAACTAAAACTAAAACTAAAACTAAAACTAAAACTAAAACTAAAACTAAAACTAAAACTAAAACTAAAACTAAAACTAAAACTAAAACTAAAACTAAAACTAAAACTAAAACTAAAACTAAAACTAAAACTAAAACTAAAACTAAAACTAAAACTAAAACTAAAACTAAAACTAAAACTAAAACTAAAACTAAAACTAAAACTAAAACTAAAACTAAAACTAAAACTAAAACTAAAACTAAAACTAAAACTAAAACTAAAACTAAAACTAAAACTAAAACTAAAACTAAAACTAAAACTAAAACTAAAACTAAAACTAAAACTAAAACTAAAACTAAAACTAAAACTAAAACTAAAACTAAAACTAAAACTAAAACTAAAACTAAAACTAAAACTAAAACTAAAACTAAAACTAAAACTAAAACTAAAACTAAAACTAAAACTAAAACTAAAACTAAAACTAAAACTAAAACTAAAACTAAAACTAAAACTAAAACTAAAACTAAAACTAAAACTAAAACTAAAACTAAAACTAAAACTAAAACTAAAACTAAAACTAAAACTAAAACTAAAACTAAAACTAAAACTAAAACTAAAACTAAAACTAAAACTAAAACTAAAACTAAAACTAAAACTAAAACTAAAACTAAAACTAAAACTAAAACTAAAACTAAAACTAAAACTAAAACTAAAACTAAAACTAAAACTAAAACTAAAACTAAAACTAAAACTAAAACTAAAACTAAAACTAAAACTAAAACTAAAACTAAAACTAAAACTAAAACTAAAACTAAAACTAAAACTAAAACTAAAACTAAAACTAAAACTAAAACTAAAACTAAAACTAAAACTAAAACTAAAACTAAAACTAAAACTAAAACTAAAACTAAAACTAAAACTAAAACTAAAACTAAAACTAAAACTAAAACTAAAACTAAAACTAAAACTAAAACTAAAACTAAAACTAAAACTAAAACTAAAACTAAAACTAAAACTAAAACTAAAACTAAAACTAAAACTAAAACTAAAACTAAAACTAAAACTAAAACTAAAACTAAAACTAAAACTAAAACTAAAACTAAAACTAAAACTAAAACTAAAACTAAAACTAAAACTAAAACTAAAACTAAAACTAAAACTAAAACTAAAACTAAAACTAAAACTAAAACTAAAACTAAAACTAAAACTAAAACTAAAACTAAAACTAAAACTAAAACTAAAACTAAAACTAAAACTAAAACTAAAACTAAAACTAAAACTAAAACTAAAACTAAAACTAAAACTAAAACTAAAACTAAAACTAAAACTAAAACTAAAACTAAAACTAAAACTAAAACTAAAACTAAAACTAAAACTAAAACTAAAACTAAAACTAAAACTAAAACTAAAACTAAAACTAAAACTAAAACTAAAACTAAAACTAAAACTAAAACTAAAACTAAAACTAAAACTAAAACTAAAACTAAAACTAAAACTAAAACTAAAACTAAAACTAAAACTAAAACTAAAACTAAAACTAAAACTAAAACTAAAACTAAAACTAAAACTAAAACTAAAACTAAAACTAAAACTAAAACTAAAACTAAAACTAAAACTAAAACTAAAACTAAAACTAAAACTAAAACTAAAACTAAAACTAAAACTAAAACTAAAACTAAAACTAAAACTAAAACTAAAACTAAAACTAAAACTAAAACTAAAACTAAAACTAAAACTAAAACTAAAACTAAAACTAAAACTAAAACTAAAACTAAAACTAAAACTAAAACTAAAACTAAAACTAAAACTAAAACTAAAACTAAAACTAAAACTAAAACTAAAACTAAAACTAAAACTAAAACTAAAACTAAAACTAAAACTAAAACTAAAACTAAAACTAAAACTAAAACTAAAACTAAAACTAAAACTAAAACTAAAACTAAAACTAAAACTAAAACTAAAACTAAAACTAAAACTAAAACTAAAACTAAAACTAAAACTAAAACTAAAACTAAAACTAAAACTAAAACTAAAACTAAAACTAAAACTAAAACTAAAACTAAAACTAAAACTAAAACTAAAACTAAAACTAAAACTAAAACTAAAACTAAAACTAAAACTAAAACTAAAACTAAAACTAAAACTAAAACTAAAACTAAAACTAAAACTAAAACTAAAACTAAAACTAAAACTAAAACTAAAACTAAAACTAAAACTAAAACTAAAACTAAAACTAAAACTAAAACTAAAACTAAAACTAAAACTAAAACTAAAACTAAAACTAAAACTAAAACTAAAACTAAAACTAAAACTAAAACTAAAACTAAAACTAAAACTAAAACTAAAACTAAAACTAAAACTAAAACTAAAACTAAAACTAAAACTAAAACTAAAACTAAAACTAAAACTAAAACTAAAACTAAAACTAAAACTAAAACTAAAACTAAAACTAAAACTAAAACTAAAACTAAAACTAAAACTAAAACTAAAACTAAAACTAAAACTAAAACTAAAACTAAAACTAAAACTAAAACTAAAACTAAAACTAAAACTAAAACTAAAACTAAAACTAAAACTAAAACTAAAACTAAAACTAAAACTAAAACTAAAACTAAAACTAAAACTAAAACTAAAACTAAAACTAAAACTAAAACTAAAACTAAAACTAAAACTAAAACTAAAACTAAAACTAAAACTAAAACTAAAACTAAAACTAAAACTAAAACTAAAACTAAAACTAAAACTAAAACTAAAACTAAAACTAAAACTAAAACTAAAACTAAAACTAAAACTAAAACTAAAACTAAAACTAAAACTAAAACTAAAACTAAAACTAAAACTAAAACTAAAACTAAAACTAAAACTAAAACTAAAACTAAAACTAAAACTAAAACTAAAACTAAAACTAAAACTAAAACTAAAACTAAAACTAAAACTAAAACTAAAACTAAAACTAAAACTAAAACTAAAACTAAAACTAAAACTAAAACTAAAACTAAAACTAAAACTAAAACTAAAACTAAAACTAAAACTAAAACTAAAACTAAAACTAAAACTAAAACTAAAACTAAAACTAAAACTAAAACTAAAACTAAAACTAAAACTAAAACTAAAACTAAAACTAAAACTAAAACTAAAACTAAAACTAAAACTAAAACTAAAACTAAAACTAAAACTAAAACTAAAACTAAAACTAAAACTAAAACTAAAACTAAAACTAAAACTAAAACTAAAACTAAAACTAAAACTAAAACTAAAACTAAAACTAAAACTAAAACTAAAACTAAAACTAAAACTAAAACTAAAACTAAAACTAAAACTAAAACTAAAACTAAAACTAAAACTAAAACTAAAACTAAAACTAAAACTAAAACTAAAACTAAAACTAAAACTAAAACTAAAACTAAAACTAAAACTAAAACTAAAACTAAAACTAAAACTAAAACTAAAACTAAAACTAAAACTAAAACTAAAACTAAAACTAAAACTAAAACTAAAACTAAAACTAAAACTAAAACTAAAACTAAAACTAAAACTAAAACTAAAACTAAAACTAAAACTAAAACTAAAACTAAAACTAAAACTAAAACTAAAACTAAAACTAAAACTAAAACTAAAACTAAAACTAAAACTAAAACTAAAACTAAAACTAAAACTAAAACTAAAACTAAAACTAAAACTAAAACTAAAACTAAAACTAAAACTAAAACTAAAACTAAAACTAAAACTAAAACTAAAACTAAAACTAAAACTAAAACTAAAACTAAAACTAAAACTAAAACTAAAACTAAAACTAAAACTAAAACTAAAACTAAAACTAAAACTAAAACTAAAACTAAAACTAAAACTAAAACTAAAACTAAAACTAAAACTAAAACTAAAACTAAAACTAAAACTAAAACTAAAACTAAAACTAAAACTAAAACTAAAACTAAAACTAAAACTAAAACTAAAACTAAAACTAAAACTAAAACTAAAACTAAAACTAAAACTAAAACTAAAACTAAAACTAAAACTAAAACTAAAACTAAAACTAAAACTAAAACTAAAACTAAAACTAAAACTAAAACTAAAACTAAAACTAAAACTAAAACTAAAACTAAAACTAAAACTAAAACTAAAACTAAAACTAAAACTAAAACTAAAACTAAAACTAAAACTAAAACTAAAACTAAAACTAAAACTAAAACTAAAACTAAAACTAAAACTAAAACTAAAACTAAAACTAAAACTAAAACTAAAACTAAAACTAAAACTAAAACTAAAACTAAAACTAAAACTAAAACTAAAACTAAAACTAAAACTAAAACTAAAACTAAAACTAAAACTAAAACTAAAACTAAAACTAAAACTAAAACTAAAACTAAAACTAAAACTAAAACTAAAACTAAAACTAAAACTAAAACTAAAACTAAAACTAAAACTAAAACTAAAACTAAAACTAAAACTAAAACTAAAACTAAAACTAAAACTAAAACTAAAACTAAAACTAAAACTAAAACTAAAACTAAAACTAAAACTAAAACTAAAACTAAAACTAAAACTAAAACTAAAACTAAAACTAAAACTAAAACTAAAACTAAAACTAAAACTAAAACTAAAACTAAAACTAAAACTAAAACTAAAACTAAAACTAAAACTAAAACTAAAACTAAAACTAAAACTAAAACTAAAACTAAAACTAAAACTAAAACTAAAACTAAAACTAAAACTAAAACTAAAACTAAAACTAAAACTAAAACTAAAACTAAAACTAAAACTAAAACTAAAACTAAAACTAAAACTAAAACTAAAACTAAAACTAAAACTAAAACTAAAACTAAAACTAAAACTAAAACTAAAACTAAAACTAAAACTAAAACTAAAACTAAAACTAAAACTAAAACTAAAACTAAAACTAAAACTAAAACTAAAACTAAAACTAAAACTAAAACTAAAACTAAAACTAAAACTAAAACTAAAACTAAAACTAAAACTAAAACTAAAACTAAAACTAAAACTAAAACTAAAACTAAAACTAAAACTAAAACTAAAACTAAAACTAAAACTAAAACTAAAACTAAAACTAAAACTAAAACTAAAACTAAAACTAAAACTAAAACTAAAACTAAAACTAAAACTAAAACTAAAACTAAAACTAAAACTAAAACTAAAACTAAAACTAAAACTAAAACTAAAACTAAAACTAAAACTAAAACTAAAACTAAAACTAAAACTAAAACTAAAACTAAAACTAAAACTAAAACTAAAACTAAAACTAAAACTAAAACTAAAACTAAAACTAAAACTAAAACTAAAACTAAAACTAAAACTAAAACTAAAACTAAAACTAAAACTAAAACTAAAACTAAAACTAAAACTAAAACTAAAACTAAAACTAAAACTAAAACTAAAACTAAAACTAAAACTAAAACTAAAACTAAAACTAAAACTAAAACTAAAACTAAAACTAAAACTAAAACTAAAACTAAAACTAAAACTAAAACTAAAACTAAAACTAAAACTAAAACTAAAACTAAAACTAAAACTAAAACTAAAACTAAAACTAAAACTAAAACTAAAACTAAAACTAAAACTAAAACTAAAACTAAAACTAAAACTAAAACTAAAACTAAAACTAAAACTAAAACTAAAACTAAAACTAAAACTAAAACTAAAACTAAAACTAAAACTAAAACTAAAACTAAAACTAAAACTAAAACTAAAACTAAAACTAAAACTAAAACTAAAACTAAAACTAAAACTAAAACTAAAACTAAAACTAAAACTAAAACTAAAACTAAAACTAAAACTAAAACTAAAACTAAAACTAAAACTAAAACTAAAACTAAAACTAAAACTAAAACTAAAACTAAAACTAAAACTAAAACTAAAACTAAAACTAAAACTAAAACTAAAACTAAAACTAAAACTAAAACTAAAACTAAAACTAAAACTAAAACTAAAACTAAAACTAAAACTAAAACTAAAACTAAAACTAAAACTAAAACTAAAACTAAAACTAAAACTAAAACTAAAACTAAAACTAAAACTAAAACTAAAACTAAAACTAAAACTAAAACTAAAACTAAAACTAAAACTAAAACTAAAACTAAAACTAAAACTAAAACTAAAACTAAAACTAAAACTAAAACTAAAACTAAAACTAAAACTAAAACTAAAACTAAAACTAAAACTAAAACTAAAACTAAAACTAAAACTAAAACTAAAACTAAAACTAAAACTAAAACTAAAACTAAAACTAAAACTAAAACTAAAACTAAAACTAAAACTAAAACTAAAACTAAAACTAAAACTAAAACTAAAACTAAAACTAAAACTAAAACTAAAACTAAAACTAAAACTAAAACTAAAACTAAAACTAAAACTAAAACTAAAACTAAAACTAAAACTAAAACTAAAACTAAAACTAAAACTAAAACTAAAACTAAAACTAAAACTAAAACTAAAACTAAAACTAAAACTAAAACTAAAACTAAAACTAAAACTAAAACTAAAACTAAAACTAAAACTAAAACTAAAACTAAAACTAAAACTAAAACTAAAACTAAAACTAAAACTAAAACTAAAACTAAAACTAAAACTAAAACTAAAACTAAAACTAAAACTAAAACTAAAACTAAAACTAAAACTAAAACTAAAACTAAAACTAAAACTAAAACTAAAACTAAAACTAAAACTAAAACTAAAACTAAAACTAAAACTAAAACTAAAACTAAAACTAAAACTAAAACTAAAACTAAAACTAAAACTAAAACTAAAACTAAAACTAAAACTAAAACTAAAACTAAAACTAAAACTAAAACTAAAACTAAAACTAAAACTAAAACTAAAACTAAAACTAAAACTAAAACTAAAACTAAAACTAAAACTAAAACTAAAACTAAAACTAAAACTAAAACTAAAACTAAAACTAAAACTAAAACTAAAACTAAAACTAAAACTAAAACTAAAACTAAAACTAAAACTAAAACTAAAACTAAAACTAAAACTAAAACTAAAACTAAAACTAAAACTAAAACTAAAACTAAAACTAAAACTAAAACTAAAACTAAAACTAAAACTAAAACTAAAACTAAAACTAAAACTAAAACTAAAACTAAAACTAAAACTAAAACTAAAACTAAAACTAAAACTAAAACTAAAACTAAAACTAAAACTAAAACTAAAACTAAAACTAAAACTAAAACTAAAACTAAAACTAAAACTAAAACTAAAACTAAAACTAAAACTAAAACTAAAACTAAAACTAAAACTAAAACTAAAACTAAAACTAAAACTAAAACTAAAACTAAAACTAAAACTAAAACTAAAACTAAAACTAAAACTAAAACTAAAACTAAAACTAAAACTAAAACTAAAACTAAAACTAAAACTAAAACTAAAACTAAAACTAAAACTAAAACTAAAACTAAAACTAAAACTAAAACTAAAACTAAAACTAAAACTAAAACTAAAACTAAAACTAAAACTAAAACTAAAACTAAAACTAAAACTAAAACTAAAACTAAAACTAAAACTAAAACTAAAACTAAAACTAAAACTAAAACTAAAACTAAAACTAAAACTAAAACTAAAACTAAAACTAAAACTAAAACTAAAACTAAAACTAAAACTAAAACTAAAACTAAAACTAAAACTAAAACTAAAACTAAAACTAAAACTAAAACTAAAACTAAAACTAAAACTAAAACTAAAACTAAAACTAAAACTAAAACTAAAACTAAAACTAAAACTAAAACTAAAACTAAAACTAAAACTAAAACTAAAACTAAAACTAAAACTAAAACTAAAACTAAAACTAAAACTAAAACTAAAACTAAAACTAAAACTAAAACTAAAACTAAAACTAAAACTAAAACTAAAACTAAAACTAAAACTAAAACTAAAACTAAAACTAAAACTAAAACTAAAACTAAAACTAAAACTAAAACTAAAACTAAAACTAAAACTAAAACTAAAACTAAAACTAAAACTAAAACTAAAACTAAAACTAAAACTAAAACTAAAACTAAAACTAAAACTAAAACTAAAACTAAAACTAAAACTAAAACTAAAACTAAAACTAAAACTAAAACTAAAACTAAAACTAAAACTAAAACTAAAACTAAAACTAAAACTAAAACTAAAACTAAAACTAAAACTAAAACTAAAACTAAAACTAAAACTAAAACTAAAACTAAAACTAAAACTAAAACTAAAACTAAAACTAAAACTAAAACTAAAACTAAAACTAAAACTAAAACTAAAACTAAAACTAAAACTAAAACTAAAACTAAAACTAAAACTAAAACTAAAACTAAAACTAAAACTAAAACTAAAACTAAAACTAAAACTAAAACTAAAACTAAAACTAAAACTAAAACTAAAACTAAAACTAAAACTAAAACTAAAACTAAAACTAAAACTAAAACTAAAACTAAAACTAAAACTAAAACTAAAACTAAAACTAAAACTAAAACTAAAACTAAAACTAAAACTAAAACTAAAACTAAAACTAAAACTAAAACTAAAACTAAAACTAAAACTAAAACTAAAACTAAAACTAAAACTAAAACTAAAACTAAAACTAAAACTAAAACTAAAACTAAAACTAAAACTAAAACTAAAACTAAAACTAAAACTAAAACTAAAACTAAAACTAAAACTAAAACTAAAACTAAAACTAAAACTAAAACTAAAACTAAAACTAAAACTAAAACTAAAACTAAAACTAAAACTAAAACTAAAACTAAAACTAAAACTAAAACTAAAACTAAAACTAAAACTAAAACTAAAACTAAAACTAAAACTAAAACTAAAACTAAAACTAAAACTAAAACTAAAACTAAAACTAAAACTAAAACTAAAACTAAAACTAAAACTAAAACTAAAACTAAAACTAAAACTAAAACTAAAACTAAAACTAAAACTAAAACTAAAACTAAAACTAAAACATAAAACTAAAACTAAAACTAAAACTAAAACTAAAACTAAAACTAAAACTAAAACTAAAACTAAAACTAAAACTAAAACTAAAACTAAAACTAAAACTAAAACTAAAACTAAAACTAAAACTAAAACTAAAACTAAAACTAAAACTAAAACTAAAACTAAAACTAAAACTAAAACTAAAACTAAAACTAAAACTAAAACTAAAACTAAAACTAAAACTAAAACTAAAACTAAAACTAAAACTAAAACTAAAACTAAAACTAAAACTAAAACTAAAACTAAAACTAAAACTAAAACTAAAACTAAAACTAAAACTAAAACTAAAACTAAAACTAAAACTAAAACTAAAACTAAAACTAAAACTAAAACTAAAACTAAAACTAAAACTAAAACTAAAACTAAAACTAAAACTAAAACTAAAACTAAAACTAAAACTAAAACTAAAACTAAAACTAAAACTAAAACTAAAACTAAAACTAAAACTAAAACTAAAACTAAAACTAAAACTAAAACTAAAACTAAAACTAAAACTAAAACTAAAACTAAAACTAAAACTAAAACTAAAACTAAAACTAAAACTAAAACTAAAACTAAAACTAAAACTAAAACTAAAACTAAAACTAAAACTAAAACTAAAACTAAAACTAAAACTAAAACTAAAACTAAAACTAAAACTAAAACTAAAACTAAAACTAAAACTAAAACTAAAACTAAAACTAAAACTAAAACTAAAACTAAAACTAAAACTAAAACTAAAACTAAAACTAAAACTAAAACTAAAACTAAAACTAAAACTAAAACTAAAACTAAAACTAAAACTAAAACTAAAACTAAAACTAAAACTAAAACTAAAACTAAAACTAAAACTAAAACTAAAACTAAAACTAAAACTAAAACTAAAACTAAAACTAAAACTAAAACTAAAACTAAAACTAAAACTAAAACTAAAACTAAAACTAAAACTAAAACTAAAACTAAAACTAAAACTAAAACTAAAACTAAAACTAAAACTAAAACTAAAACTAAAACTAAAACTAAAACTAAAACTAAAACTAAAACTAAAACTAAAACTAAAACTAAAACTAAAACTAAAACTAAAACTAAAACTAAAACTAAAACTAAAACTAAAACTAAAACTAAAACTAAAACTAAAACTAAAACTAAAACTAAAACTAAAACTAAAACTAAAACTAAAACTAAAACTAAAACTAAAACTAAAACTAAAACTAAAACTAAAACTAAAACTAAAACTAAAACTAAAACTAAAACTAAAACTAAAACTAAAACTAAAACTAAAACTAAAACTAAAACTAAAACTAAAACTAAAACTAAAACTAAAACTAAAACTAAAACTAAAACTAAAACTAAAACTAAAACTAAAACTAAAACTAAAACTAAAACTAAAACTAAAACTAAAACTAAAACTAAAACTAAAACTAAAACTAAAACTAAAACTAAAACTAAAACTAAAACTAAAACTAAAACTAAAACTAAAACTAAAACTAAAACTAAAACTAAAACTAAAACTAAAACTAAAACTAAAACTAAAACTAAAACTAAAACTAAAACTAAAACTAAAACTAAAACTAAAACTAAAACTAAAACTAAAACTAAAACTAAAACTAAAACTAAAACTAAAACTAAAACTAAAACTAAAACTAAAACTAAAACTAAAACTAAAACTAAAACTAAAACTAAAACTAAAACTAAAACTAAAACTAAAACTAAAACTAAAACTAAAACTAAAACTAAAACTAAAACTAAAACTAAAACTAAAACTAAAACTAAAACTAAAACTAAAACTAAAACTAAAACTAAAACTAAAACTAAAACTAAAACTAAAACTAAAACTAAAACTAAAACTAAAACTAAAACTAAAACTAAAACTAAAACTAAAACTAAAACTAAAACTAAAACTAAAACTAAAACTAAAACTAAAACTAAAACTAAAACTAAAACTAAAACTAAAACTAAAACTAAAACTAAAACTAAAACTAAAACTAAAACTAAAACTAAAACTAAAACTAAAACTAAAACTAAAACTAAAACTAAAACTAAAACTAAAACTAAAACTAAAACTAAAACTAAAACTAAAACTAAAACTAAAACTAAAACTAAAACTAAAACTAAAACTAAAACTAAAACTAAAACTAAAACTAAAACTAAAACTAAAACTAAAACTAAAACTAAAACTAAAACTAAAACTAAAACTAAAACTAAAACTAAAACTAAAACTAAAACTAAAACTAAAACTAAAACTAAAACTAAAACTAAAACTAAAACTAAAACTAAAACTAAAACTAAAACTAAAACTAAAACTAAAACTAAAACTAAAACTAAAACTAAAACTAAAACTAAAACTAAAACTAAAACTAAAACTAAAACTAAAACTAAAACTAAAACTAAAACTAAAACTAAAACTAAAACTAAAACTAAAACTAAAACTAAAACTAAAACTAAAACTAAAACTAAAACTAAAACTAAAACTAAAACTAAAACTAAAACTAAAACTAAAACTAAAACTAAAACTAAAACTAAAACTAAAACTAAAACTAAAACTAAAACTAAAACTAAAACTAAAACTAAAACTAAAACTAAAACTAAAACTAAAACTAAAACTAAAACTAAAACTAAAACTAAAACTAAAACTAAAACTAAAACTAAAACTAAAACTAAAACTAAAACTAAAACTAAAACTAAAACTAAAACTAAAACTAAAACTAAAACTAAAACTAAAACTAAAACTAAAACTAAAACTAAAACTAAAACTAAAACTAAAACTAAAACTAAAACTAAAACTAAAACTAAAACTAAAACTAAAACTAAAACTAAAACTAAAACTAAAACTAAAACTAAAACTAAAACTAAAACTAAAACTAAAACTAAAACTAAAACTAAAACTAAAACTAAAACTAAAACTAAAACTAAAACTAAAACTAAAACTAAAACTAAAACTAAAACTAAAACTAAAACTAAAACTAAAACTAAAACTAAAACTAAAACTAAAACTAAAACTAAAACTAAAACTAAAACTAAAACTAAAACTAAAACTAAAACTAAAACTAAAACTAAAACTAAAACTAAAACTAAAACTAAAACTAAAACTAAAACTAAAACTAAAACTAAAACTAAAACTAAAACTAAAACTAAAACTAAAACTAAAACTAAAACTAAAACTAAAACTAAAACTAAAACTAAAACTAAAACTAAAACTAAAACTAAAACTAAAACTAAAACTAAAACTAAAACTAAAACTAAAACTAAAACTAAAACTAAAACTAAAACTAAAACTAAAACTAAAACTAAAACTAAAACTAAAACTAAAACTAAAACTAAAACTAAAACTAAAACTAAAACTAAAACTAAAACTAAAACTAAAACTAAAACTAAAACTAAAACTAAAACTAAAACTAAAACTAAAACTAAAACTAAAACTAAAACTAAAACTAAAACTAAAACTAAAACTAAAACTAAAACTAAAACTAAAACTAAAACTAAAACTAAAACTAAAACTAAAACTAAAACTAAAACTAAAACTAAAACTAAAACTAAAACTAAAACTAAAACTAAAACTAAAACTAAAACTAAAACTAAAACTAAAACTAAAACTAAAACTAAAACTAAAACTAAAACTAAAACTAAAACTAAAACTAAAACTAAAACTAAAACTAAAACTAAAACTAAAACTAAAACTAAAACTAAAACTAAAACTAAAACTAAAACTAAAACTAAAACTAAAACTAAAACTAAAACTAAAACTAAAACTAAAACTAAAACTAAAACTAAAACTAAAACTAAAACTAAAACTAAAACTAAAACTAAAACTAAAACTAAAACTAAAACTAAAACTAAAACTAAAACTAAAACTAAAACTAAAACTAAAACTAAAACTAAAACTAAAACTAAAACTAAAACTAAAACTAAAACTAAAACTAAAACTAAAACTAAAACTAAAACTAAAACTAAAACTAAAACTAAAACTAAAACTAAAACTAAAACTAAAACTAAAACTAAAACTAAAACTAAAACTAAAACTAAAACTAAAACTAAAACTAAAACTAAAACTAAAACTAAAACTAAAACTAAAACTAAAACTAAAACTAAAACTAAAACTAAAACTAAAACTAAAACTAAAACTAAAACTAAAACTAAAACTAAAACTAAAACTAAAACTAAAACTAAAACTAAAACTAAAACTAAAACTAAAACTAAAACTAAAACTAAAACTAAAACTAAAACTAAAACTAAAACTAAAACTAAAACTAAAACTAAAACTAAAACTAAAACTAAAACTAAAACTAAAACTAAAACTAAAACTAAAACTAAAACTAAAACTAAAACTAAAACTAAAACTAAAACTAAAACTAAAACTAAAACTAAAACTAAAACTAAAACTAAAACTAAAACTAAAACTAAAACTAAAACTAAAACTAAAACTAAAACTAAAACTAAAACTAAAACTAAAACTAAAACTAAAACTAAAACTAAAACTAAAACTAAAACTAAAACTAAAACTAAAACTAAAACTAAA
The DNA here is from genome assembly GCA_933228885.1 of Leistus spinibarbis. Classification (NCBI taxonomy): domain Eukaryota; kingdom Metazoa; phylum Arthropoda; class Insecta; order Coleoptera; family Carabidae; genus Leistus; species Leistus spinibarbis. The sequence continues at coordinate 595,958 of CAKOGD010000048.1, read as the reverse complement.
ACTAAAACTAAAACTAAAACTAAAACTAAAACTAAAACTAAAACTAAAACTAAAACTAAAACTAAAACTAAAACTAAAACTAAAACTAAAACTAAAACTAAAACTAAAACTAAAACTAAAACTAAAACTAAAACTAAAACTAAAACTAAAACTAAAACTAAAACTAAAACTAAAACTAAAACTAAAACTAAAACTAAAACTAAAACTAAAACTAAAACTAAAACTAAAACTAAAACTAAAACTAAAACTAAAACTAAAACTAAAACTAAAACTAAAACTAAAACTAAAACTAAAACTAAAACTAAAACTAAAACTAAAACTAAAACTAAAACTAAAACTAAAACTAAAACTAAAACTAAAACTAAAACTAAAACTAAAACTAAAACTAAAACTAAAACTAAAACTAAAACTAAAACTAAAACTAAAACTAAAACTAAAACTAAAACTAAAACTAAAACTAAAACTAAAACTAAAACTAAAACTAAAACTAAAACTAAAACTAAAACTAAAACTAAAACTAAAACTAAAACTAAAACTAAAACTAAAACTAAAACTAAAACTAAAACTAAAACTAAAACTAAAACTAAAACTAAAACTAAAACTAAAACTAAAACTAAAACTAAAACTAAAACTAAAACTAAAACTAAAACTAAAACTAAAACTAAAACTAAAACTAAAACTAAAACTAAAACTAAAACTAAAACTAAAACTAAAACTAAAACTAAAACTAAAACTAAAACTAAAACTAAAACTAAAACTAAAACTAAAACTAAAACTAAAACTAAAACTAAAACTAAAACTAAAACTAAAACTAAAACTAAAACTAAAACTAAAACTAAAACTAAAACTAAAACTAAAACTAAAACTAAAACTAAAACTAAAACTAAAACTAAAACTAAAACTAAAACTAAAACTAAAACTAAAACTAAAACTAAAACTAAAACTAAAACTAAAACTAAAACTAAAACTAAAACTAAAACTAAAACTAAAACTAAAACTAAAACTAAAACTAAAACTAAAACTAAAACTAAAACTAAAACTAAAACTAAAACTAAAACTAAAACTAAAACTAAAACTAAAACTAAAACTAAAACTAAAACTAAAACTAAAACTAAAACTAAAACTAAAACTAAAACTAAAACTAAAACTAAAACTAAAACTAAAACTAAAACTAAAACTAAAACTAAAACTAAAACTAAAACTAAAACTAAAACTAAAACTAAAACTACAGCTTGTATAAAACATAACAAGTCAGTAAAAGCTAATATGCGCGTAAAATTTTATTTGCGCGAACAAATTTATTGGTATTTTAAATAAATAATATTTTACACGTATATAAGCCTTATTAAGCTGAAATATGATGCCTCTGTCTGAGAATGGCATTAACTGGCCGGAGCTGGGAGATACAGGTCATTATTAGACTGTACCCGCCAGTTACAGCTTGTAGAAAACATTACCCGTCAGTAAAATCTAATATGCGCGTAAAATTTTATTTGCATATGATTTTAATGAAATTCTAAATTAATAAAATTTACACGTTTATTAGACTAGTAAGGCTGAAATATGATGCCGCTGTTTGAGACCGGCATTAACTTGCCGGAGCTAGCAAAAACAAGCCAGTATTAGACTGTACCCGTCAGTTACTGCTTGTATAAAACATAACCAGTCATTAAAAGCTTATATGCGCGAAAATTTTCATTCGCATACGGTTTTATTGAAATTTTTAATAAATAATATTTTACACGTATATTAGCTTTATTAGGCTGAAACATGAGCCGCTGTCTGAGACCGGCATTTACTGATCGAAGCTCGCAAAAGCATGCCGGTATCTGACTGTACCCGCCAGTTACAGCTTGTATAAAACATTGCCAGTCAGTGAAAGCTAATATGTGCCAAAAATTTCATTTGCATACGGATTTATTGATATTTTTAATGAATAAAATTTTACACGTATATTAGCTTTATTAGGCTGAAACATGAGCCGCTGTCTAAGTCCGGCAATACCTGGCCAAAAATGGCAAAAATATGCCAGTATTAGACTATACCAGCAAGTTACAGCTTGTATAAGACAGGACTGGTCAGTAAAGACTAAGACCGGCTGTAACTGGCCAGAGCTGGCTGAAACATGCCAGTCTCAGACAGTTACAGCTAGTAACAGCAAGTAAAATACAAGACCTGTCAGTTTAAGCTAATATGCGTGTAATATTTTTTGTCCTGATAATAATTTAAGGGTAAATATTAATTTGCTTACGATTTTATTTGAAATTTAAATATATAAAATATCACACGTATATAAGCCTTATTAGGCTGAAACATGATGCTGCTGTCTGAGACCGGCATTTACTGATCGAAGCTGGCAAAAGCATGCCGGTATCTGACTGTACCCGCCAGTTACAGCTTGTATAAAACATTGCCAGTCAGTAAAAGCTAATATGTGCCAAAAATTTTATTCGCATACGGTTTTATTGAAATTTTTAATGAATAAAATTTTACACGTATATTAGCTTTATTAGGCTGAAACATGAGCCGCTGTCTGAGTCCGGCAATACCTGGCCAAAAATGGCAAAAATATGCCAGTATTAGACTATACCAGCAAGTTACAGCTTGTATAAGACAGGACTGGTCAGTAAAGACTAAGACCGGCTGTAACTGGCCAGAGCTGGCTGAAACATGCCAGTCTCAGACAGTTACAGCTAGTAACAGCAAGTAAATTACAAGACCTGTCAGTTTAAGCTAATATGCGTGTAATATTTTTTGTCCTGATAATAATTTAAGGGTAAATATTAATTTGCTTACGATTTTATTCGAAATTTAAATATATAAAATATCACACGTATATAAGCCTTATTAGGCTGAAACATGATGCCGCTGTCTGCGACCGGCATTTACTGATCGAAGCTGGCAAAAGCATGCCGGTATCTGACTATACCCGCCAGTTACAGCTTGTATAAAACATTGCCAGTCAGTAGAAGCTAATATGCGCGAAAAATTTCATTCGCATACGGTTTTATTGAAAGTTTTAATAAATAAAATTTTACACGTATATTAGCCTTATTAGGCTGAAACATGATGCTGCTGTCTGAGACCGGCATTTACTGATTGAAGCTGGCAAAAACATGCCGGTATCTGACTGTACTCGCCTGTTACAGCTTGTATAAAACATTACCAGTCAGTAAAAGCTAATATGTGCCAAAAATTTCATTCGAATACGGCTTTATTGAAATTTTTAATAAATAAAATTTTACACGTATTTAGCCTTATAAAGCTGAAACATGATGCCGCTGTCTGAGACCGGCATTTACTGATCGAAGCTGGCAAAAGCATGCCGGTATCTGACTGTACCTGCCAGTTACAGCTTGTATAAAACATTACCAGTCAGTAAATGCTAATATGCGCGTAAATTTATTGGTATTTTAAATAAATAAAATTTTACACGTATATTAGCCTAATTAAGCTGAAATATGATGCCTCTGTCTGAGAATTGCATTAACTGGCCGGAGCTGGTTTTAGTTTTAGTTTCAGTTTCTGTTTGTTTTAGTTTTAGTTTTAGTTTTAGTTTTAGTTTTAGTTTTAGTTTTAGTTTTAGTTTTAGTTTTAGTTTTAGTTTTAGTTTTAGTTTTAGTTTTAGTTTTAGTTTTAGTTTTAGTTTTAGTTTTAGTTTTAGTTTTAGTTTTAGTTTTAGTTTTAGTTTTAGTTTTAGTTTTAGTTTTAGTTTTAGTTTTAGTTTTAGTTTTAGTTTTAGTTTTAGTTTTAGTTTTAGTTTTAGTTTTAGTTTTAGTTTTAGTTTTAGTTTTAGTTTTAGTTTTAGTTTTAGTTTTAGTTTTAGTTTTAGTTTTAGTTTTAGTTTTAGTTTTAGTTTTAGTTTTAGTTTTAGTTTTAGTTTTAGTTTTAGTTTTAGTTTTAGTTTTAGTTTTAGTTTTAGTTTTAGTTTTAGTTTTAGTTTTAGTTTTAGTTTTAGTTTTAGTTTTAGTTTTAGTTTTAGTTTTAGTTTTAGTTTTAGTTTTAGTTTTAGTTTTAGTTTTAGTTTTAGTTTTAGTTTTAGTTTTAGTTTTAGTTTTAGTTTTAGTTTTAGTTTTAGTTTTAGTTTTAGTTTTAGTTTTAGTTTTAGTTTTAGTTTTAGTTTTAGTTTTAGTTTTAGTTTTAGTTTTAGTTTTAGTTTTAGTTTTAGTTTTAGTTTTAGTTTTAGTTTTAGTTTTAGTTTTAGTTTTAGTTTTAGTTTTAGTTTTAGTTTTAGTTTTAGTTTTAGTTTTAGTTTTAGTTTTAGTTTTAGTTTTAGTTTTAGTTTTAGTTTTAGTTTTAGTTTTAGTTTTAGTTTTAGTTTTAGTTTTAGTTTTAGTTTTAGTTTTAGTTTTAGTTTTAGTTTTAGTTTTAGTTTTAGTTTTAGTTTTAGTTTTAGTTTTAGTTTTAGTTTTAGTTTTAGTTTTAGTTTTAGTTTTAGTTTTAGTTTTAGTTTTAGTTTTAGTTTTAGTTTTAGTTTTAGTTTTAGTTTTAGTTTTAGTTTTAGTTTTAGTTTTAGTTTTAGTTTTAGTTTTAGTTTTAGTTTTAGTTTTAGTTTTAGTTTTAGTTTTAGTTTTAGTTTTAGTTTTAGTTTTAGTTTTAGTTTTAGTTTTAGTTTTAGTTTTAGTTTTAGTTTTAGTTTTAGTTTTAGTTTTAGTTTTAGTTTTAGTTTTAGTTTTAGTTTTAGTTTTAGTTTTAGTTTTAGTTTTAGTTTTAGTTTTAGTTTTAGTTTTAGTTTTAGTTTTAGTTTTAGTTTTAGTTTTAGTTTTAGTTTTAGTTTTAGTTTTAGTTTTAGTTTTAGTTTTAGTTTTAGTTTTAGTTTTAGTTTTAGTTTTAGTTTTAGTTTTAGTTTTAGTTTTAGTTTTAGTTTTAGTTTTAGTTTTAGTTTTAGTTTTAGTTTTAGTTTTAGTTTTAGTTTTAGTTTTAGTTTTAGTTTTAGTTTTAGTTTTAGTTTTAGTTTTAGTTTTAGTTTTAGTTTTAGTTTTAGTTTTAGTTTTAGTTTTAGTTTTAGTTTTAGTTTTAGTTTTAGTTTTAGTTTTAGTTTTAGTTTTAGTTTTAGTTTTAGTTTTAGTTTTAGTTTTAGTTTTAGTTTTAGTTTTAGTTTTAGTTTTAGTTTTAGTTTTAGTTTTAGTTTTAGTTTTAGTTTTAGTTTTAGTTTTAGTTTTAGTTTTAGTTTTAGTTTTAGTTTTAGTTTTAGTTTTAGTTTTAGTTTTAGTTTTAGTTTTAGTTTTAGTTTTAGTTTTAGTTTTAGTTTTAGTTTTAGTTTTAGTTTTAGTTTTAGTTTTAGTTTTAGTTTTAGTTTTAGTTTTAGTTTTAGTTTTAGTTTTAGTTTTAGTTTTAGTTTTAGTTTTAGTTTTAGTTTTAGTTTTAGTTTTAGTTTTAGTTTTAGTTTTAGTTTTAGTTTTAGTTTTAGTTTTAGTTTTAGTTTTAGTTTTAGTTTTAGTTTTAGTTTTAGTTTTAGTTTTAGTTTTAGTTTTAGTTTTAGTTTTAGTTTTAGTTTTAGTTTTAGTTTTAGTTTTAGTTTTAGTTTTAGTTTTAGTTTTAGTTTTAGTTTTAGTTTTAGTTTTAGTTTTAGTTTTAGTTTTAGTTTTAGTTTTAGTTTTAGTTTTAGTTTTAGTTTTAGTTTTAGTTTTAGTTTTAGTTTTAGTTTTAGTTTTAGTTTTAGTTTTAGTTTTAGTTTTAGTTTTAGTTTTAGTTTTAGTTTTAGTTTTAGTTTTAGTTTTAGTTTTAGTTTTAGTTTTAGTTTTAGTTTTAGTTTTAGTTTTAGTTTTAGTTTTAGTTTTAGTTTTAGTTTTAGTTTTAGTTTTAGTTTTAGTTTTAGTTTTAGTTTTAGTTTTAGTTTTAGTTTTAGTTTTAGTTTTAGTTTTAGTTTTAGTTTTAGTTTTAGTTTTAGTTTTAGTTTTAGTTTTAGTTTTAGTTTTAGTTTTAGTTTTAGTTTTAGTTTTAGTTTTAGTTTTAGTTTTAGTTTTAGTTTTAGTTTTAGTTTTAGTTTTAGTTTTAGTTTTAGTTTTAGTTTTAGTTTTAGTTTTAGTTTTAGTTTTAGTTTTAGTTTTAGTTTTAGTTTTAGTTTTAGTTTTAGTTTTAGTTTTAGTTTTAGTTTTAGTTTTAGTTTTAGTTTTAGTTTTAGTTTTAGTTTTAGTTTTAGTTTTAGTTTTAGTTTTAGTTTTAGTTTTAGTTTTAGTTTTAGTTTTAGTTTTAGTTTTAGTTTTAGTTTTAGTTTTAGTTTTAGTTTTAGTTTTAGTTTTAGTTTTAGTTTTAGTTTTAGTTTTAGTTTTAGTTTTAGTTTTAGTTTTAGTTTTAGTTTTAGTTTTAGTTTTAGTTTTAGTTTTAGTTTTAGTTTTAGTTTTAGTTTTAGTTTTAGTTTTAGTTTTAGTTTTAGTTTTAGTTTTAGTTTTAGTTTTAGTTTTAGTTTTAGTTTTAGTTTTAGTTTTAGTTTTAGTTTTAGTTTTAGTTTTAGTTTTAGTTTTAGTTTTAGTTTTAGTTTTAGTTTTAGTTTTAGTTTTAGTTTTAGTTTTAGTTTTAGTTTTAGTTTTAGTTTTAGTTTTAGTTTTAGTTTTAGTTTTAGTTTTAGTTTTAGTTTTAGTTTTAGTTTTAGTTTTAGTTTTAGTTTTAGTTTTAGTTTTAGTTTTAGTTTTAGTTTTAGTTTTAGTTTTAGTTTTAGTTTTAGTTTTAGTTTTAGTTTTAGTTTTAGTTTTAGTTTTAGTTTTAGTTTTAGTTTTAGTTTTAGTTTTAGTTTTAGTTTTAGTTTTAGTTTTAGTTTTAGTTTTAGTTTTAGTTTTAGTTTTAGTTTTAGTTTTAGTTTTAGTTTTAGTTTTAGTTTTAGTTTTAGTTTTAGTTTTAGTTTTAGTTTTAGTTTTAGTTTTAGTTTTAGTTTTAGTTTTAGTTTTAGTTTTAGTTTTAGTTTTAGTTTTAGTTTTAGTTTTAGTTTTAGTTTTAGTTTTAGTTTTAGTTTTAGTTTTAGTTTTAGTTTTAGTTTTAGTTTTAGTTTTAGTTTTAGTTTTAGTTTTAGTTTTAGTTTTAGTTTTAGTTTTAGTTTTAGTTTTAGTTTTAGTTTTAGTTTTAGTTTTAGTTTTAGTTTTAGTTTTAGTTTTAGTTTTAGTTTTAGTTTTAGTTTTAGTTTTAGTTTTAGTTTTAGTTTTAGTTTTAGTTTTAGTTTTAGTTTTAGTTTTAGTTTTAGTTTTAGTTTTAGTTTTAGTTTTAGTTTTAGTTTTAGTTTTAGTTTTAGTTTTAGTTTTAGTTTTAGTTTTAGTTTTAGTTTTAGTTTTAGTTTTAGTTTTAGTTTTAGTTTTAGTTTTAGTTTTAGTTTTAGTTTTAGTTTTAGTTTTAGTTTTAGTTTTAGTTTTAGTTTTAGTTTTAGTTTTAGTTTTAGTTTTAGTTTTAGTTTTAGTTTTAGTTTTAGTTTTAGTTTTAGTTTTAGTTTTAGTTTTAGTTTTAGTTTTAGTTTTAGTTTTAGTTTTAGTTTTAGTTTTAGTTTTAGTTTTAGTTTTAGTTTTAGTTTTAGTTTTAGTTTTAGTTTTAGTTTTAGTTTTAGTTTTAGTTTTAGTTTTAGTTTTAGTTTTAGTTTTAGTTTTAGTTTTAGTTTTAGTTTTAGTTTTAGTTTTAGTTTTAGTTTTAGTTTTAGTTTTAGTTTTAGTTTTAGTTTTAGTTTTAGTTTTAGTTTTAGTTTTAGTTTTAGTTTTAGTTTTAGTTTTAGTTTTAGTTTTAGTTTTAGTTTTAGTTTTAGTTTTAGTTTTAGTTTTAGTTTTAGTTTTAGTTTTAGTTTTAGTTTTAGTTTTAGTTTTAGTTTTAGTTTTAGTTTTAGTTTTAGTTTTAGTTTTAGTTTTAGTTTTAGTTTTAGTTTTAGTTTTAGTTTTAGTTTTAGTTTTAGTTTTAGTTTTAGTTTTAGTTTTAGTTTTAGTTTTAGTTTTAGTTTTAGTTTTAGTTTTAGTTTTAGTTTTAGTTTTAGTTTTAGTTTTAGTTTTAGTTTTAGTTTTAGTTTTAGTTTTAGTTTTAGTTTTAGTTTTAGTTTTAGTTTTAGTTTTAGTTTTAGTTTTAGTTTTAGTTTTAGTTTTAGTTTTAGTTTTAGTTTTAGTTTTAGTTTTAGTTTTAGTTTTAGTTTTAGTTTTAGTTTTAGTTTTAGTTTTAGTTTTAGTTTTAGTTTTAGTTTTAGTTTTAGTTTTAGTTTTAGTTTTAGTTTTAGTTTTAGTTTTAGTTTTAGTTTTAGTTTTAGTTTTAGTTTTAGTTTTAGTTTTAGTTTTAGTTTTAGTTTTAGTTTTAGTTTTAGTTTTAGTTTTAGTTTTAGTTTTAGTTTTAGTTTTAGTTTTAGTTTTAGTTTTAGTTTTAGTTTTAGTTTTAGTTTTAGTTTTAGTTTTAGTTTTAGTTTTAGTTTTAGTTTTAGTTTTAGTTTTAGTTTTAGTTTTAGTTTTAGTTTTAGTTTTAGTTTTAGTTTTAGTTTTAGTTTTAGTTTTAGTTTTAGTTTTAGTTTTAGTTTTAGTTTTAGTTTTAGTTTTAGTTTTAGTTTTAGTTTTAGTTTTAGTTTTAGTTTTAGTTTTAGTTTTAGTTTTAGTTTTAGTTTTAGTTTTAGTTTTAGTTTTAGTTTTAGTTTTAGTTTTAGTTTTAGTTTTAGTTTTAGTTTTAGTTTTAGTTTTAGTTTTAGTTTTAGTTTTAGTTTTAGTTTTAGTTTTAGTTTTAGTTTTAGTTTTAGTTTTAGTTTTAGTTTTAGTTTTAGTTTTAGTTTTAGTTTTAGTTTTAGTTTTAGTTTTAGTTTTAGTTTTAGTTTTAGTTTTAGTTTTAGTTTTAGTTTTAGTTTTAGTTTTAGTTTTAGTTTTAGTTTTAGTTTTAGTTTTAGTTTTAGTTTTAGTTTTAGTTTTAGTTTTAGTTTTAGTTTTAGTTTTAGTTTTAGTTTTAGTTTTAGTTTTAGTTTTAGTTTTAGTTTTAGTTTTAGTTTTAGTTTTAGTTTTAGTTTTAGTTTTAGTTTTAGTTTTAGTTTTAGTTTTAGTTTTAGTTTTAGTTTTAGTTTTAGTTTTAGTTTTAGTTTTAGTTTTAGTTTTAGTTTTAGTTTTAGTTTTAGTTTTAGTTTTAGTTTTAGTTTTAGTTTTAGTTTTAGTTTTAGTTTTAGTTTTAGTTTTAGTTTTAGTTTTAGTTTTAGTTTTAGTTTTAGTTTTAGTTTTAGTTTTAGTTTTAGTTTTAGTTTTAGTTTTAGTTTTAGTTTTAGTTTTAGTTTTAGTTTTAGTTTTAGTTTTAGTTTTAGTTTTAGTTTTAGTTTTAGTTTTAGTTTTAGTTTTAGTTTTAGTTTTAGTTTTAGTTTTAGTTTTAGTTTTAGTTTTAGTTTTAGTTTTAGTTTTAGTTTTAGTTTTAGTTTTAGTTTTAGTTTTAGTTTTAGTTTTAGTTTTAGTTTTAGTTTTAGTTTTAGTTTTAGTTTTAGTTTTAGTTTTAGTTTTAGTTTTAGTTTTAGTTTTAGTTTTAGTTTTAGTTTTAGTTTTAGTTTTAGTTTTAGTTTTAGTTTTAGTTTTAGTTTTAGTTTTAGTTTTAGTTTTAGTTTTAGTTTTAGTTTTAGTTTTAGTTTTAGTTTTAGTTTTAGTTTTAGTTTTAGTTTTAGTTTTAGTTTTAGTTTTAGTTTTAGTTTTAGTTTTAGTTTTAGTTTTAGTTTTAGTTTTAGTTTTAGTTTTAGTTTTAGTTTTAGTTTTAGTTTTAGTTTTAGTTTTAGTTTTAGTTTTAGTTTTAGTTTTAGTTTTAGTTTTAGTTTTAGTTTTAGTTTTAGTTTTAGTTTTAGTTTTAGTTTTAGTTTTAGTTTTAGTTTTAGTTTTAGTTTTAGTTTTAGTTTTAGTTTTAGTTTTAGTTTTAGTTTTAGTTTTAGTTTTAGTTTTAGTTTTAGTTTTAGTTTTAGTTTTAGTTTTAGTTTTAGTTTTAGTTTTAGTTTTAGTTTTAGTTTTAGTTTTAGTTTTAGTTTTAGTTTTAGTTTTAGTTTTAGTTTTAGTTTTAGTTTTAGTTTTAGTTTTAGTTTTAGTTTTAGTTTTAGTTTTAGTTTTAGTTTTAGTTTTAGTTTTAGTTTTAGTTTTAGTTTTAGTTTTAGTTTTAGTTTTAGTTTTAGTTTTAGTTTTAGTTTTAGTTTTAGTTTTAGTTTTAGTTTTAGTTTTAGTTTTAGTTTTAGTTTTAGTTTTAGTTTTAGTTTTAGTTTTAGTTTTAGTTTTAGTTTTAGTTTTAGTTTTAGTTTTAGTTTTAGTTTTAGTTTTAGATTTAGTTTTAGTTTTAGTTTTAGTTTTAGTTTTAGTTTTAGTTTTAGTTTTAGTTTTAGTTTTAGTTTTAGTTTTAGTTTTAGTTTTAGTTTTAGTTTTAGTTTTAGTTTTAGTTTTAGTTTTAGTTTTAGTTTTAGTTTTAGTTTTAGTTTTAGTTTTAGTTTTAGTTTTAGTTTTAGTTTTAGTTTTAGTTTTAGTTTTAGTTTTAGTTTTAGTTTTAGTTTTAGTTTTAGTTTTAGTTTTAGTTTTAGTTTTAGTTTTAGTTTTAGTTTTAGTTTTAGTTTTAGTTTTAGTTTTAGTTTTAGTTTTAGTTTTAGTTTTAGTTTTAGTTTTAGTTTTAGTTTTAGTTTTAGTTTTAGTTTTAGTTTTAGTTTTAGTTTTAGTTTTAGTTTTAGTTTTAGTTTTAGTTTTAGTTTTAGTTTTAGTTTTAGTTTTAGTTTTAGTTTTAGTTTTAGTTTTAGTTTTAGTTTTAGTTTTAGTTTTAGTTTTAGTTTTAGTTTTAGTTTTAGTTTTAGTTTTAGTTTTAGTTTTAGTTTTAGTTTTAGTTTTAGTTTTAGTTTTAGTTTTAGTTTTAGTTTTAGTTTTAGTTTTAGTTTTAGTTTTAGTTTTAGTTTTAGTTTTAGTTTTAGTTTTAGTTTTAGTTTTAGTTTTAGTTTTAGTTTTAGTTTTAGTTTTAGTTTTAGTTTTAGTTTTAGTTTTAGTTTTAGTTTTAGTTTTAGTTTTAGTTTTAGTTTTAGTTTTAGTTTTAGTTTTAGTTTTAGTTTTAGTTTTAGTTTTAGTTTTAGTTTTAGTTTTAGTTTTAGTTTTAGTTTTAGTTTTAGTTTTAGTTTTAGTTTTAGTTTTAGTTTTAGTTTTAGTTTTAGTTTTAGTTTTAGTTTTAGTTTTAGTTTTAGTTTTAGTTTTAGTTTTAGTTTTAGTTTTAGTTTTAGTTTTAGTTTTAGTTTTAGTTTTAGTTTTAGTTTTAGTTTTAGTTTTAGTTTTAGTTTTAGTTTTAGTTTTAGTTTTAGTTTTAGTTTTAGTTTTAGTTTTAGTTTTAGTTTTAGTTTTAGTTTTAGTTTTAGTTTTAGTTTTAGTTTTAGTTTTAGTTTTAGTTTTAGTTTTAGTTTTAGTTTTAGTTTTAGTTTTAGTTTTAGTTTTAGTTTTAGTTTTAGTTTTAGTTTTAGTTTTAGTTTTAGTTTTAGTTTTAGTTTTAGTTTTAGTTTTAGTTTTAGTTTTAGTTTTAGTTTTAGTTTTAGTTTTAGTTTTAGTTTTAGTTTTAGTTTTAGTTTTAGTTTTAGTTTTAGTTTTAGTTTTAGTTTTAGTTTTAGTTTTAGTTTTAGTTTTAGTTTTAGTTTTAGTTTTAGTTTTAGTTTTAGTTTTAGTTTTAGTTTTAGTTTTAGTTTTAGTTTTAGTTTTAGTTTTAGTTTTAGTTTTAGTTTTAGTTTTAGTTTTAGTTTTAGTTTTAGTTTTAGTTTTAGTTTTAGTTTTAGTTTTAGTTTTAGTTTTAGTTTTAGTTTTAGTTTTAGTTTTAGTTTTAGTTTTAGTTTTAGTTTTAGTTTTAGTTTTAGTTTTAGTTTTAGTTTTAGTTTTAGTTTTAGTTTTAGTTTTAGTTTTAGTTTTAGTTTTAGTTTTAGTTTTAGTTTTAGTTTTAGTTTTAGTTTTAGTTTTAGTTTTAGTTTTAGTTTTAGTTTTAGTTTTAGTTTTAGTTTTAGTTTTAGTTTTAGTTTTAGTTTTAGTTTTAGTTTTAGTTTTAGTTTTAGTTTTAGTTTTAGTTTTAGTTTTAGTTTTAGTTTTAGTTTTAGTTTTAGTTTTAGTTTTAGTTTTAGTTTTAGTTTTAGTTTTAGTTTTAGTTTTAGTTTTAGTTTTAGTTTTAGTTTTAGTTTTAGTTTTAGTTTTAGTTTTAGTTTTAGTTTTAGTTTTAGTTTTAGTTTTAGTTTTAGTTTTAGTTTTAGTTTTAGTTTTAGTTTTAGTTTTAGTTTTAGTTTTAGTTTTAGTTTTAGTTTTAGTTTTAGTTTTAGTTTTAGTTTTAGTTTTAGTTTTAGTTTTAGTTTTAGTTTTAGTTTTAGTTTTAGTTTTAGTTTTAGTTTTAGTTTTAGTTTTAGTTTTAGTTTTAGTTTTAGTTTTAGTTTTAGTTTTAGTTTTAGTTTTAGTTTTAGTTTTAGTTTTAGTTTTAGTTTTAGTTTTAGTTTTAGTTTTAGTTTTAGTTTTAGTTTTAGTTTTAGTTTTAGTTTTAGTTTTAGTTTTAGTTTTAGTTTTAGTTTTAGTTTTAGTTTTAGTTTTAGTTTTAGTTTTAGTTTTAGTTTTAGTTTTAGTTTTAGTTTTAGTTTTAGTTTTAGTTTTAGTTTTAGTTTTAGTTTTAGTTTTAGTTTTAGTTTTAGTTTTAGTTTTAGTTTTAGTTTTAGTTTTAGTTTTAGTTTTAGTTTTAGTTTTAGTTTTAGTTTTAGTTTTAGTTTTAGTTTTAGTTTTAGTTTTAGTTTTAGTTTTAGTTTTAGTTTTAGTTTTAGTTTTAGTTTTAGTTTTAGTTTTAGTTTTAGTTTTAGTTTTAGTTTTAGTTTTAGTTTTAGTTTTAGTTTTAGTTTTAGTTTTAGTTTTAGTTTTAGTTTTAGTTTTAGTTTTAGTTTTAGTTTTAGTTTTAGTTTTAGTTTTAGTTTTAGTTTTAGTTTTAGTTTTATTTTTAGTTTTAGTTTTAGTTTTAGTTTTAGTTTTAGTTTTAGTTTTAGTTTTAGTTTTAGTTTTAGTTTTAGTTAGCAGAGGGTTAAATTTGTTATTATTATCTAGAATATAATATAATTGAATCTACTGTTTTATAAACAAGATTGCATATCTTAATTTAAATATATCAGATAAATGATATAAATGCAATTAAAAGATTTGGTGCAATAAATCATATTTTTATATTGATTATATATCTGTTAGTTATGATTGTGTTTGTAGAAAATGAGTAATAATTTCTTAATCATAAATTTGACGATCATTTTGGCGGGTATTATATCTCTACCAGCGATGTTGTAATTATAAAATCGGCCCTGGTGTGCCTGAAAATTATTTAATGCAGCTAAAGACCAGGGTTCTTCTTTTCTTTCAATTGATAACTACATCATTCAGGAGTATGTAAAGACAAAAATCAAAATAATCCGCACGGCATTTCTTTCGAAAAGTCACTTTTTCTATTTTTCGATTTCTTAATTTTAAGAAACTTTAATATAAATTATTCTTATGAACAGTAGTCACATATTTTACTAACTTGAACTTTTCTATAATATAGAAACATAATATTTATATTATTGTTAATTGTTATATTCAAAATTATAATATTTAAAAAATTAAATTAAGCCGTTTGGGTTACGAATATGACGAAGGCTTGTAGAAATAAAATATCTTAGATTTGTTTGTAAAATTCTTGGATGCTTTAAATATTTTTCTTACGGCAATATTAAGGGGGCTCCAAATTTTGGGGCCCTATAATTCGAGAAGTATTAGATTTTAAGTGCGAGCAAACTCAGATAGGACAGCATGTATTATGTGAAGCATATTATGTTCTAATCGCTTTTGTACCTGCAGAGGAATAGAGGTCACAAATTTAGTCTTACGAGTGAGTGACTAACATCCAAATATATAAGTTATATACTTTTGGATTCAGGACGATGAGACAAGAAAATAAAAATATAAATACATAATATAAATTTATATTTGGAGTCCCACTTAATGGTACAAGAAATTCTAAGATATTTTATGTCTTCAAGATTTTTGCATACTGTCAACCCAAAGGCCATAAAATATTATAATTTTGAATTTTAACATATGCACTAAATTTTTTTTTTATCAATTAAATCTAAATTTGGTACACAAATTATTTGGCATCCCATTTGAATCCGCTCGCACTATATATCCAATCGCCGGTATACTTCCCGAGTTATAGGGCCCCAAAATTTAGTGCCCCCCTTAATACTGTCCTTATAAAAATAATTGAAGCTTTTAAGAATTTTACTAAAAATTCGATGATATTCTATATTTACAAGATTTTTTCATTTTGTTAACCAAAAGCCCGAAAAAAATTAGTAAATATTATAATTTTGAATTTTAAAATATGCACTTCTTGTCAAAAAGTATTTGTATTTAAAATATATTTATTTTTTTATACAAATATTCAGTATAATCGGTCCGGTACCTTCGGAGAAATGCGGTGACAGTCTCAGGTCTTACGACCGACCGAGGACATGAGTTATGAATATTCTTGGATTCAGGGCGACAAGATGAGACGTATTTGTTAAGACTTGTATATGGTCTAGATGTGCCCCTCCTATGTTCTATCTCCAATATCACTAGAACGGCTGCACTTATGACAAAAATAATTATGTTTATAATAAAAGATATTAATATTTCCCACAACATTTATTTGAAAAGTTTCTACAATAAATGTACCAGTTACGAGAAAACTGCTACGGAAAATCTTAAATATCTTATTTATGTTGCCATAGTTATACATTTGTGAGATATTTCTTTAAGAAATAGTGTGCGCTATGCCTGAAAAAAATTGACAAATAAACAAAATAATAATAATTTTGCACTGATTAACACAAATTGATTGACTGAGAACGTGCTTATGGTTATTGCAGATATATTTTAAGAAATAGTACGTATTAAAACTTATATTTGAATATGTTTACAAGGGGAATTTCAAAGAATCAACATCTGTGTTTCATATTGTAGAAACAGTATTTGATAACGTAATCAAATTATAAGCTAAATGGTACAATTTCAGGATATTACTGTGGACTATTGGTATTTCTTAACAGTTTGCTTGGGATATATATTTGTAATGAACACTACGTAAAAGAAAGTCGAGTGCAAGTCACTCCTCATTTTTATTTAAAATAGTATGAATTTCAGTGCTCGCATCGCATTGCATATATCATTAATATAATAACCCAGAAATGTTTGTATGTGAGTGAGTGTGTATGCGAGTGTGTATGTGTAGAACGCTTTTTTTTGTAAAAATGCAGATTGGCATAGACGGGGATCGAACTCACGACCTCCAGGGAGAAAGGCATGACACTTAGCCACTGCACCATGGCGACTGATAATAATGTTATAAAAAATAATCAAATAGTTTATACTGAAATAAAACAATCACTACAATTCTGAAATTCAGTCTGCTTTGAAATAGACAAAAACGAATCAAACGTCAGAATGAAATGTCAAAAAGCATGTTATTATTCAATTTTTAAGTATTTAATATGAAATAAGTGCATATTATTGCCTAATTAGCATATATTTTTATGCAAATACGTGTTTCTGTACATTTATTTTAATTCATAGTTAATATTTTTCACTTCAAAATGGCCAAGAAGCAGTGATTTTTGAAAATATGAGTTGCGGTAAGATTTTATAGTTCGTCAAATTATAATAACTGCAAGTAAGTAAATTTATAATTCTGATTATTAGAGAAATAAAATCTTGAAGAGATAATACAAACATATTTAGAAACATGTTTGGTTGGAAATTTTATTCTTTTATTTTTGATGGCACAATCCATTGTATTTTAGCATATAACTAATTATCATCACTTTTAAAACTGCCGTTGTGACACTGCAGCAGTTTAATACTGCAACATTCAGAATCTAGCCTGATTATTTTATTCAAAAACAATAATGAATCAAATGTCAAATCATTATAAATGTTGTGTAAAAAGGATTTGTAATACATATTATTTGAATAATCGATTCAAATAATAAACAGCAATCGTAAGTTAATTTATAATTCTGTTTTATATATACAATCATAGAAACTGTCTAAATGATACAACACATATGCACCATACAAGGTTAAAATCAAAGTTAAATAAAATTTGGTTTAAATTTATCGGATGTTACACAGTGCATGATAAGCGATCGATTAGTTAATCCTCAGCATAGTGATCTAAGAACAAAATAGCGTTCAAAGAAAGAACTCGATTTTTTCTTTATTATTAGTTGCGATGTGGACATTTGTATTACTATTATAGTCAAACGATACAAAATGAAGAAAAACCGTGTTATTATTATTAAATTACATGAAAATTCGTCATCAATCAAAACTGACCTATGTTCTGTATACCATATGGGCACATGGTGCCCACGGGTGACCCTAGTTACTAATAAAGCATGTTTTCAATAATACTAAACAGTGCGTTTCCATAGATATAGCTTTCTTATAAAACGGTTCACATACTTACAAACTGACATGGGATTTTTCAAACGGATGCTGCACTGGATTACGTCCTGCTGTAAAGCAGAAGAAGAAAGTGGAGGGATTCTGGACGGTATATTATATATATAAATATATACATACATAGTTTTATTTTGGTGAAATGTTTTTCCATTCTTATATCTTTCGATGAAAGAAAATTTTATAAAAATATTTAAGATTTTATCTAAGACATAATTATTATTTATCTTGTATAATTGTAAATTGAATGTATTTTCTTTCATATACAAATGTATATATGGAAGTATTGCAATCATAAATATTTTTGAACTCAAGATTTTTAAGGAAATACACGTTTTGATCATTTCTAAAACGAAACAATTTATTTTCAGAATTATTGCTGTGTGCTTCTGCTCACGTTAGAGCCAAAATGTACAATTCTAGCAACATTTATTTAAATATATTTTTCGAAATAAGTACCATTTACTAACAAGTCGCCATTTAATATATCCATTTTACTGTTACCACTGCGTTTTGCTCGCCGATCATCCCTTGCTTTCACTGTACGTGATTAATCCATGTGTGGAAGAAGTGATTATATTTGGAATTCCTGTATGGCTGCTGGCTGCCTTCAAAGTTCTCTTGACGCTTGACGGGAACAGCTCTAATTTACCACTCCTAAATTATGTGATGTTTCACGTTTCACGCCAAGAGAACTGCGGATGGAACCTTAACAAAATAGTTACCACCAATCTCGCTACTGATGATTGGTGTCAAAATCGGAGTCGGAGTCAATGTCATTAACGACAACTAAAATTTTAAAATGTTGCTATTATTTTACCGATAAGAGATTTAATTTTTCCTTGCTGAAACTGCAATCAGTAACAAAGTCGAGACGAGACGGCCTACTTGAATAGAGGCTGATTTATAAAACGAAAACTTTTCCTAGTCTCACTTTACTGCGCTTAGGCCCTTTTCACACCAAGTATTTAAGACAGTCTCACTTTAAGTTAGCTAGAAGTTCGTTTATCTTCGTGATATTCAAATCGCTAGTATTGCAATCTATATTAACATATTTATTCTTGTGTTGGCAACAGTTCGCACTATCAAAATAATGTTTTTTTGAGGTCATTTATTGTTTCAGTTAGTTGATATTGTTTCTATGATATAAAATAAAAATATATATGCGTCATATACTAACAAATTTTGTACCTTGAAATTCATAGAATAACGCATTGAATAAATAATAGATATATTTGTAATCTGGCAATTGTATTTTCATGGTTATATTTTAAATTGGTAACGACTACTACGTGACCGCACTTTAAGACACAAATCTCTGTCTTGAAGTCAGGTCATGCGCAAACGCACTAGCACTTGAAGACAGGCCATGGACTAAATTCCAAATAAAATTACTGCAATAAGCTTTTTTTTACTTTCTTTTACAGAGTAATAAGTAAGTATAGGGATCACCAAAAAAATCGAACTCGAGTTTTCAACGGATATACACGTTTTGAGCTTCCCTGAATCGAATGTGACTATTTTCGGAGTGACGTCTGTGTGTGTGTGTGTGTGTGTGTGTGTGTGTGTGTGTGTGTGCGTGTGTGTGTGTGTATGTGAACGCTCTAGAGCCGAAACTGTCCAACGTAAAATTATGAGACTTCAAACTTAAGACTTGTATATGGTCTAGTTGTGCACCTCCTATTTTTGAAAAGAATATTCAAACCGGCAGTGCATGTTTACTCTATGCATTTTTTGTTCAATCTCCAATATCACTAGAACGGCTGCACTTACGGCAAAAATAGTTATGTTCATAATGAAAGTTATTAATATTTCGCACAACTTTTGTTTGAAAAGTTTCTTCAATAAATGTACCAGTTACGAGAAAACCGCTACCGAAAATTTTAAGAATCTTGTTTACGTTGTCATGGATTCGAATGTAGCTTAATTAATCGGATCATCTGTGCCTGTCAATATTTCGACAAGAAAACAAAATGGTCTGAATTAGATAAATGACATTTCAATATATATCTGTAGAGAATTCGTTAGTTTTGATAGTTCTTCAAAACCATTCCAAATTGGTATTGGTATAATTTTCAACGCATTCATTTATATAAGGTTAGCTTGGTTTTCATATTGTTTCTGTTGGATTATTATTTCTTAATATTATATTTTTATAATCAATAAATATTGATGAAAACTACGTAAAAGAAAGTCCCGCGTTGGCCACAACCCATTTTTTTGTTCTAGAAACCCCGCGAACGTCACGTCACGTTTCCATGAGTTCCTTGGAGACCATAGGTAAATAAACTAGAATTTCAGTATATTTCTTGTTCTGTCTTCAATATTACTAGAACGGCTGCGATTATAGCAAAAATAGTTAAACTCATAATGAAAAATATTCATATTTCGCACAACATTTGTTTGAAAAGTTTCTTCAAGGAATGTATCAATTACGTGAAAACTGCTACGGAAAATCTAATATATCTTATTTATGTTGCCACAAAACACCTGTATGAGGATTATATTTAATAAATTGTATGACCCATGCTTGATAAACTTGTTTGACAGGGAAACAAAATATAATAACAAGAGCTAAAGCAATCGGTTGTGTGTCTGTAGTATTCTCGAATCAAAAAGTTTCATCAACAAAAATTGTGTGTCTTGTCGCATTAAATCCAAAAATATCTACATACTAACTTGCCACACATATTATTTTGCATCCCAATTGAATCTGATTGCAGTTTATACTTCTCGAGTTAGATAGAGGGTCCCAAAATTTAAGACTCCTTAATAACTTATAAGTGGAGCTGAAGGCAAAAGCGTCAGTTTTTGTTAATGGCATTTTTTATCTGATAATGCTACAGACACACGACCGATTGCTTTAGCTCCTCTGTATTAATTAGAAAAGTAATTCGTTTTAAAATGTCTTCTTGTTTCTATTTCAGAATGGTCAACGACGCCAGTGCCGTCAGAAGCTTCGTTGTCGACGATATCGCCACAGGGTAAATATACATTAAACATCATAGCTCAATCTCCTGCTAGAAACAGCTCTTTTTATTTATATTTTGTGCTAATAGCAAACTGATGGACAACATTTACTTTATTGGGATTCGACGGACGGTCGACGGAATTATGACGTTTGTCAACAGTAAATAATCCGATTTGTTTGTTCTTTATCTGAAATGAAAGTAAATACTATTATTATTTATAGCACCTTATAATGAACCGTTGATTAGATAGGAGTTTGCCCGTTTAGTGGTGACCTAGACATACTCTCCGCGTTATCTATGAAAGTTTCATATATTTTTGAACGAAAAAATTTTAATGTCGAAAAAAAGGACGAGCATATAAGTGGCTTAAACTACAAACTGATATCTTCATTTTAGCTTGAGATTTCTTTTTATAAAAAACATGCTTTGTTTGGGCCAAAGATTGTAAGTGCCTTAAGCCTTAAAGAATAGACAAGAAATCCAATAACAAAAGTTCAAAACACAGCCAATGATTTCCACGATACATTTCTAGCAGGAGTAGGAGTACCTTCTATTAAGTATGAGAGTATTTTAGGTTCAGAATCACTTATTTTTACGTTCAATTTAAAAACGGATCTGGTGGAGGTAGCGGCAAGTGTAGTGAATACGATTATCGACGCCGCGGAGAGAGGTAATTATAATTCGGCACAACTTTTCCCACGCTTGCAAACACTTCCTTTTTCTTAGCAAGCATTATTATACAATATTATCAAAAACTAACATTTTATCGATAATCCAAATTTATACATTTTATTATTTTCGAAGAATTATTTTATTTTCTATATAATTTTATATGTGGTATACTATAAGGAATTATCCCAAATAATGTATCAAAATAAGCAAACAGTAGTATATATACTACTTGATGTAGACAGAGGGCGTGGCTTATTTACGTCATGCACGTACGTCACAAAAAACGAAAAAAAAAAAAAAATAGATTTTTTTTTTTTTTGAAAAATTATTTTTCTATTTTATTTTGTATGTAGGTGATTTGTGTGTGAATGATTTATGACTACGTACGGGATACGAGTTGTTCTGTTGAAGGTACCTGACTTACTGGGTACCATCAAACCAGCATTGTTGGACGCTGTGCTTGACATAATGCGATGTATGAAACAACCACTGTATAATAATAATATAATGAGTATACATATATATATATATATATATATATATATATATATATATATATATATATATATTAAAATATAACAACGTTAAAAATACGAAAATTACATGAATTATGTGTGACTGTATGGTATACATGTTGACCCGTTGCTGGTCTCCGACGTACTGATCACCGCTGGTACGGTACGATAGTCTAAGGCTATAGCGAACATGAAGCGAGATATAGTACTATAAATAACTTTATTAAAATATAACAACCTTGCAAATATGAAATTGTGACTGGTTGGAACACATGTTGTTCTATCGCTGGTATCTGGCATACTGATGAACTCTGCCTGTGGTCCACTGGTACAATACGACGGGGTCACGCGCTCTGTTAAGATAGCGAATGCTGAATAGTCTGTAGAGCGCTTAAGTGCACGGAAATAAATTTCAAATTGTGTGGATTAATAATGAGGAGAGAGAGAGAGAGAGAATAAATAAATTTTTGTATGATGTTGATGTGTGTGTACGTGAATGTATTATATGTAATGATTTGGATTGGTTAATTATGTGTGGCTGTGCTGACCTCTGACTATGCTAGTTATTAGTGTTCTTGGATACTGTGTGTGTATGATATATGTTCAGGGGATCGTGGTATTTTGAGGATGTAAACTTATAAATTAAATATATAAAGACCTTTAATATTTGTATTAAATCTTTATTTATGAGTGTCTATGTGGTGGGTGTACAAATGTCTAGAGCATGATACAATCTTAAGTTATAAAATAAACATATAATATTATAACAAACGTGTATGTGTGTACACGCACACACACACATACAATGATATATATCTAACTAACCTATAAACCATTGTATTTCGGGATCTTCTTTTAACTTCTCGGATAGCATGTGTGTCACATGAGCTAATTGTGTCCAAACGGTCGGTGACAACAGCACCGCTTTTGGTAGATTTGCAATATGAACAAGGTCCATGTTGCACAAAATTTCGTCACAATCATAGAAGTTTTGAAGTGCGTCATTTATGCAACAGCATTTGTTACATTTCTTTGATTCTACAAGCCATACACGTAAAGTTTCTGCGTTTTGCAAGGCACACACCGCTGCAGCTTGTTGTCTGTTGTGGCTGACGATCGCTTTGTGAAAATAGCAACACCTTTCGCGCTGCGTACGTAATGACGGACATTTTGGATTGTCTTCGAGATTTGTAATGATGAGGTGTTCAGGTGTGCCAAATTGTCGTAAAAATTGTTCTTTTTCAAGCCCTCTGGCATAGACGCGTGTACACTTCTTATATATATCTGCAAATATATCGTCGAGTCTATGATACGAGACAGAGCCATCGTTCCACGTTAATCCATGATAATTTCTTGTTAACCAGTTAGCCTGCCGCTGGAATGCCACCGACTCGATTGGATGCGGAGGGGCGATTAGAAAATGATGTAGTTTCTGTCCAACAAAAATCAATATGTATTTTAACTAGAAAAATTTTCTTTTAAAATAACAATTTTAAATGGCGATTTTACAGTAAATTGTACATATTTCGCAAAAACTAATCAAACAAATATAAATTCAGGACTAAATATTTTTATTTATTATGTTTTACATTTTTTCTCTATTTTATGTGGGTTTCCAGATATTCAAAAATCAATATGTATTTTAACTAGAAAAATGTTCATTTAAGATAACAATTTTAAATGGCGATTTTACAGTAAATTGTACATATTCCGCAAAAACCTTTCAAACAAATATAAATTCACAACAAAATATATTTATTTATTATGTTTTACATTTTTTCTCTAGCTTATATATATATAACAGATATTCAAAAATCACTATGTATTTTAACTAGAAAAATATTCTTTTAAAATAACAATTTTAAATGACGATTTTACAGTAAATTGTACATATTTCGCAAAAACTTTTCAAACAAATATAAATTCAGAACAAAATATATTTATTTATTATGTTTTACATTTATTCTCTAACTTATATTTATATAACAGATATTCAAAAATCACTATGTATTTTAACTAGAAAAATATTCTTTTAAAATAGCAATTTTAAGTGGCGATTTTACAGTAAATTGTACATATTTCGCATAAACTTTTCAAATATAAATTCAGAACTAAATATATTTATTTATTATGTTTTACATTTTTTCTCTAACTTATATATATAACAGATATTCAAAAATCAATATGTTTTTTAACTAGAAAAATGTTCTTTTACAATAATAATTTAAAATAGCGATTTTCAGTAAATTGTACATATTTCGCAAAAACCTTTCAAACAAATATAAATTCAGAACTAAATATATTTATTTATTATGTTTTACAACTTTTCTCTAACTTATATATATAACAGATATTCAAAAATCACTATGAATTTTAACTAGAAAATTATTCTTTTAAAATAACAATTTTAAATAGCGATTTTACAGTAAATTGTACATATTTCGCAAAAACCTTTCATACAAATATAAATTCAGAACTAAATATTTATAACTATTATGTTTTACATTTTTTCTCTATTTTATGTGGGTTTCCAGATATTCAAAAATCAATATGTATTTTAACTAGAAAAATGTTCTTTTAAGATAACAATTTTAAATGGCGATTTTACAGTAAATTGTACATATTCCGCAAAAACCTTTCAAACAAATATAAGTTCACAACAAAATATATTTATTTATTATGTTTTACATTTTTTCTCTAACTTATATATATATAACAGATATTCAAAAATCACTATGTATTTTAACTAGAAAAATATTCTTTTAAAATAACAATTTTAAATGACGATTTTACAGTAAATTGTACATATTTCGCAAAAACTTTTCAAACAAATATAAATTCAGAACAAAATATATTTATTTATTATGTTTTACATTTATTCTCTAACTTATATTTATATAACAGATATTCAAAAATCACTATGTATTTTAACTAGAAAAATATTCTTTTAAAATAGCAATTTTAAGTGGCGATTTTACAGTAAATTGTACATATTTCGCAAAAACTATTCAAACAAATAAAAATTCAGAACTAATTTTTTTTATTTATTATGTTTTGAATTTTTTCTTTAACTTATGTGGGTTTCCAGATATTCAAAAATCAATATGTATTTTAACTAGAAAAATGTTCTTTTAAAATTACAATTTTAAATGGCGATTTTACAGTAAATTGAACATATTTCGCATTAACCTTTCAAACAAATATAAATTAAGAACTAAATATATTTATTTATTATGTTTTACATTTTTTCTCTACCTTATATATATAACAGATATTCAAAAATCACTATGTATTTTAACAAGAAAAATATTCTTTTAAAATGACAATTTTAAATGGCGATTTTACTGTCAATTGTACATATTTCGCAAAAACTTTTCAAACAAATATAAATTCAGAACTAAATATATTTATTTATTATGTTTTACATTTTTTCTCTACCTTATATATATATAACAGATATTCAAAAATCACTATGTATTTTAACTAGAAAAATATTCTTTTAAAATGACAATTTTAAATGGCAATTTTACTGTCAATTGTACATATTTCGCAAAAACTTTTCAAACAAATATAAATTTAGAACTAAATATATTTATTTATTATGTTTTACATTTTTTCTCCAACTTATGTGGGTTTCCAGATATTCAAAAATCAATATGTATTTTAACTAGAAAAATGTTATTTTAAAATAACAATTTTAAATGCCGATTTTACAGTAAATTGTACATATTTCGCAAAAACTTTTCAAACAAATATAAATTCAGAACTAAATATTTTTATTTATTATGTTTTACATTTTTTCTCTAACTTATGTGGGTTTCCAGATATTCAAAAATCAATATGTATTTTAACTAGAAAAATGTTCTTTTAAAATAACAATTTTAAATGGCGATTTTACAGTAAATTGTACATATTTCGCAAAAACTTTTCAAACAAATATAAATTCAGAACTAATTTTTTTTATTTATTATGTTTTAAATTTTTTCTCTAACTTATGTGTGTTTCCAGATATTCAAAAATCAATATGTATTTTAACTAGAAAAATGTTCTTTTAAAATAACAATTTTAAATGGCGATTTTACAGTAAATTGTACATATTTCGCAAAAACTTTTCAAACAAATATAAATTCAGAACTAAATATTTTTATTTATTATGTTTTACATTCTTTCGCTAACTTATGTGGGTTTCCAGATATAAAAAAATCAATATATATTTTAACTAGAAAAATGTTCTTTTAAAATAACAATTTTAAATGCCGATTTTACAGTAAATTGTACATATTTCGCAAAAACTTTTCAAACAAATATAAATTCAGAACTAAATATTTTTATTTATTATGTTTTACTTTTTTTCTCTAACTTATGTGGGTTTCCAGATATTCAAAAATCACTATGTATTTTAACTAGAAAAATATTCTTTTAAAATAACAATTTTAAATGGCGATTTTACAGTAAATTGTACATATTTCGCAAAAACTTTTCAAACAAATATAAATTCAGAACTAAATATATTTATTTATTATGTTTTACATTTTTTCTCCAACTTATGTGGGTTTCCAGATATTCAAAAATCAATATGTATTTTAACTAGAAAAATGTTATTTTAAAATAACAATTTTAAATGCCGATTTTACAGTAAATTGTACATATTTCGCAAAAACTTTTCAAACAAATATAAATTCAGAACTAAATATTTTTATTTATTATGTTTTACATTTTTTCTCTAACTTATGTGGGTTTCCAGATATTCAAAAATCACTATGTATTTTAACTAGAAAAATATTCTTTTAAAATAACAATTTTAAATGGCGATTTTACAGTAAATTGTACATATTTCGCAAAAACCTTTCAAACAAATTAAAATTCTGAAATAAATATATTTATATATTATGTTTTACATTTTTTCCCTAACTTATGTGAGTTTCCAGATATTCAAAAATCAATATGTATTTTAACTAGAAAAATTTTCTTTTAAAATAACAATTTTAAATGGCGATTTTACCGTAAATTGTACATATTTCGCATAACCTTTTCAAACAAATAAAAATACAGGACTAAATATTTTTATTTATTATGTTTTACATTTTTTCTCTATTTTATGTGGGTTTCCAGATATTCAAAAATCAATATGTATTTTAACTAGAAAAATGTTCTTTTAAGATAACAATTTTAAATGGCGATTTTACAGTAAATTGTACATTTTTCGCAAAAACCTTTCAAACAAATATAAATTCACAACTAAATATATTTATTTATTATCTTTTACATTTTGTCTCTAACTTACATATATAACAGATTTTCAAAAATCACCATGTATTTTAACTAGAAAAATATTCTTTTAAAATAACAATTTTAAATGGCGATTTTACAGTAAATTGAACATATTTCGCATAAACCTTTCAAACAAATATAAATTAAGAACTTAATATATTTATTTATTATGTTTTAAATTTTTTCTCTAACTTATGTTGGTTTCCAGATATTCAAAAATCAATATGTATTTTAACTAGAAAAATGTTCTTTTAAAATAACAATTTTAAATGGCGATTTTACAGTAAATTGTACATATTTCGCAAAAACTTTTCAAACAAATATAAATTCAGAACTAAATATTTTTATTTATTATGTTTTACATTCTTTCGCTAACTTATGTGGGTTTCCAGATATAAAAAAATCAATATATATTTTAACTAGAAAAATGTTCTTTTAAAATAACAATTTTAAATGCCGATTTTACAGTAAATTGTACATATTTCGCAAAAACTTTTCAAACAAATATAAATTCAGAACTAAATATTTTTATTTATTATGTTTTACTTTTTTTCTCTAACTTATGTGGGTTTCCAGATATTCAAAAATCAATATGTATTTTAACAAGAAAAATGTTCTTTTAAAATAACAATTTTAAATAGCGATTTTACAGTAAATTGTACATATTTCGCAAAAACCTTTCAAACAAATATAAATTCAGAACTAAATATCTTTATTTATTTTGTTTTACATTTTTTCTCTAACTTATATATATAACAGATATTCAAAAATCACTATGTATTTTAACTAGAAAAATATTCTTCTAAAATAACAATTTTAAATGGCGATTTTACAGTTAATTGTACATATTTCGCAAAGACCTGTCAAACAAATATAAATTCAGAACTAAATATATTTATTTATTATGTTTACATTCTTCCCTAACTTATGTGAGTTTCCAGATATTCAAAAATCAATATGTATTTTAACTAGAAAAAGGTTCTTTTAAGATAACAATTTTAAATGGCGATTTTACAGTAAATTGTACATTTTTCGCAAATACCTTTCAAACAAATATAAATTCACAACTAAATATATTTATTTATTATGTTTTACATTTTTTCTCTAACTCATATGATATTCAAAAATCACTATGTATTTTAACTAGAAAAATATTCTTTTAAAATAACAATTTTAAATGGCGATTTTACAGTAAATTGTACTTATTTCGCAAAAACTTTTCAAACAAATATAAATTCAGAACTAAATATATTTATTTATTAGGTTTTACATTTTTTCTCTTACTTATATTTATATAACAGATATTCAAAAATCACTATGTATTTTAACTAGAAAAATATTCTTTTAAAATAGCAGTTTTAAGTGGCGATTTTACAGTAAATTGTACATATTTCGCAAAATCTTTTCAAACAAATATAAATTCAGAACTAAATATTTTTATATATTATGTTTTACATTTTTTCTCTAACTTATGTGGGTCTCCAGTTATTCAAAAACCAATATGTATTTTAACTAGAAAAATGTTCTTATAAAATAACAATTTTAAATGGCGATTTTACAGTAAATTTAACATATTTCGCAAAAACTTTTCAAACAAATATAAATTCCGAACTAAATTTTTTTATTTATTATGTTTTAAATTTTTTCTCTAACTTATGTAGGTTTCCAGATATTCAAAAATCAATATGTATTTTAACTAGAAAAATGTTCTTTTAAAATAACAATTTTAAATGGCGATTTTACATTAAATTGTACATATTTCGCAAAAACTTTTCAAACAAATATAAATTCAGAACTAAATATTTTTATTTATTATGTTTTACATTTTTTCTCTAACTTATGTGGCTTTCCAGATATACAAAAATCAATATGTATTTTAACTAGAAAAATGTTCTTTTAAAATAACAATTTTAAATGGCGATTTTACAGTAAATTGAACATATTTCGCAAAAACTTTTCAAACAAATATAAATTCAGAACTAAAATTTTTTAACTATTATGTTTTACATTTTTTCTCTAACTTATGTGGGTTTCCAGATATTCAAAAATCAATATGTATTTTAACTAGAAATATGTTCTTTTAAAATAACAATTTTAAATGTCGATTTTACAGTAAATTGTACATATTTCGCAAAAACTTTTCAAACAAATATAAATTCAGAACTAAATATTTTTATTTATTATGTTTTACATTTTTTTCTCTAACTTATGTGGGTTTCCAGATATACAAAAATCAATATTTATTTTTACTAGAAAAATGTTCTTTTAAAATAACAATTTTAAATGGCGATTTTACAGTAAATTAAACATATTTCGCAAAAACTTTTCAAACAAATATAAATTCAGAACTAAATATTTTTATTTATTATGTTTTACATTTTTTCTCTAACTTATGTGGGTTTCCAGATATTCAAAAATCAATATGTATTTTAACTAGAAAAATGTTATTTTATAATAACAATTTTAAATGGCGATTTTACAGTAAATTGTACATATTTCGCAAAAACATTTCAAACAATCATAAATTCACAACTAAATATATTTATTTATTATGTTTTACATTTTTTCTCTAACTTATATGATATTCAAAAATCACTATGTATTTTAACTAGAAAAATATTCTTTTAAAATAACAATTTTAAATGGCGATTTTACAGTAAATTGTACATATTTCGCAAAAACTTTTCAAACAAATATAAATTCAGAACTAAATATTTTTATTTATTATGTTTTACATTTTTTCTCTAACTTATGTGGGATTCCAGATATACAAAAATCAATATGTATTTTAACTAGAAAAAAGTTCTTTTAAAATAACAATTTTAATTGGCGATTTCACAGTAAATTGAACATATTTCGCAAAAACTTTTCAAACAAATATAAATTCAGAACTAAAATTTTTTAACTATTATGTTTTACATTTTTTCTCTAACTTATGTGGGTTTCCAGTTATTCAAAAATCAATATGTATTTTAACTAGAAATATGTTATTTTAAAATAACAATTTTAAATGGCGATTTTACAGCAAATTGTACATATTTCGCAAAAACTTTTCTAACAAATATAAATTCAGAACTAAATATTTTTAACTATTATGTTTTACATTTTTTCTCTAACTTATGTGGGTTTTCAGATATTCAAAAATTTATATGTATTTTAACTAGAAAAATGTTCTTTTAAAATAACAATTTTAAATGGCGATTTTACAGTAAATTGTACATATTTCGCAAAAACTTTAAAAACAAATATAAATTCAGAACTAATTTTTTTTATTTATTATGTTTTAAATTTTTTTCTCTTTTTTAAGTGGGTTTCCAGATATTCAAAAATCAATATGTATTTTAACTAGAAAAATATTCTTTTAAGATTACAATTTTAAATGGCGATTTTACAGTAAATTGTACATATTTCTCAAAAACATTTCAAACAATCATAAATTCACAACTAAATATATTTATTTATTATGTTTTACATTTTTTCTCTAACTTATATGATATTCAAAAATCACTATGTATTTTAACTAGAAAAATATTCTTTTAAAATAACAATTTTAAATGGCGATTTTACAGTAAATTGTACATATTTCGCAAAAACTTTTCAAACAAATATAAATTCAGAACTAAATATTTTTATTTATTATGTTTTACATTTTTTCTCTAACTTATGTGGGATTCCAGATATACAAAAATCAATATGTATTTTAACTAGAAAAATGTTCTTTTAAAATAACAATTTTAAATGGCGATTTTACAGTAAATTGAACATATTTCGCAAAAACTTTTCAAACAAATATAAATTCAGAACTAAAAATTTTTAACTATTATGTTTTACATTTTTTCTCTAACTTATGTGGGTTTCCAGATATTCAAAAATCAATATGTATTTTAACTAGAAATATGTTCTTTTAAAATAACAATTTTAAATGGCGATTTTACAGTAAATTGTACATATTTCGCAAAAACTTTTCTAACAAATATAAATTCAGAACTAAATATTTTTAACTATTATGTTTTACATTTTTTCTCTAACTTATGTGGGTTTTCAGATATTCAAAAATTAATATGTATTTTAACTAGAAAAATGTTCTTTTAAAATAACAATTTTAAATGGCGATTTTACAGTAAATTGTACATATTTCGCAAAAACTTTAAAAACAAATATAAATTCAGAACTAATTTTTTTTATTTATTATGTTTTAAATTTTTTTCTCTTTTTTATGTGGGTTTCCAGATATTCAAAAATCAATATGTATTTCAACTAGAAATATGTCCTTTTAAAATAACAATTTTAAATGGCGATTTTACAGTAAATTGTACATATTTTGCAAAAACTTTTCAAGCAAATATAAATTCAGAACTAAATATTTTTAACTATTATGTTTTACATTTTTTCTCTAACTTATGTGGGTTTTCAGATATTCAAAAATTAATATGTATTTTAACTAGAAAAATGTTCTTTTAAAATGACAATTTTAAATGGCGATTTTACAGTAAATTGTACATATTTCGCAAAAACTTTTCAAACAAATATAAATTCAGAACTAAATATTTTTATTTATTATGTTTTACATTTTTTCTCTAACTTATGTGGGATTCCAGATATTCAAAAATCAATATGTTTTTAACTAGAAAAATGTTCTTTTAAAATAACAATTTTAAATGGCGATTTTACAGTAAATTAAACATATTTCGCAAAAACTTTTCAAACAAATATAAATTCAGAACTAAATATTTTTATTTATTATGTTTTACATTCTTTCTCTAACTTATGTGGGTTTCCAGTTATTCAAAAATCAATATGTATTTTAACTAGAAAAATGTTCTTTTAAAATAACAATTTTAAATGGCGATTTTACAGTAAATTGTACATATTTCGCAAAAACTTTTCAAACAAATATAAATTCAGAACTAAATATTTTTATTTATTATGTTTTAAATTTTTTCACTAACTTATATGGGTTTCCAGATATTCAAAAATCAATGTGTATTTTAACTAGAAAAATGTTCGTTTATAATAACAATTTTAAATGGCGATTTTACAGTAAATTGTACATATTTCGCAAAAACTTTTCTAACAAATATAAATTCAGAACTAAATATTTTTAACTATTATGTTTTACATTTTTTCTCTAACTTATGTGGGTTTTCAGATATTCAAAAATTAATATGTATTTTAACTAGAAAAATGTTCTTTTAAAATAACAATTTTAAATGGCGATTTTACAGTAAATTGTACATATTTCGCTAAAACTTTAAAAACAAATATAAATTCAGAACTAATTTTTTTTATTTATTATGTTTTAAATTTTTTTCTCTTTTTTATGTGGGTTTCCAGATATTCAAAAATCAATATGTATTTCAACTAGAAATATGTCCTTTTAAAATAACAATTTTAAATGGCGATTTTACAGTAAATTGTACATATTTTGCAAAAACTTTTCAAGCAAATATAAATTCAGAACTAAATATTTTTAACTATTATGTTTTACATTTTTTCTCTAACTTATGTGGGTTTTCAGATATTCAAAAATTTATATGTGTTTTAACTAGAAAAATGTTCTTTTAAAATAACAATTTTAAATGGCGATTTTACAGTAAATTGTACATATTTCGCAAAAACTTTAAAAACAAATATAAATTCAGAACTAATTTTTTTTATTTATTATGTTTTAAATTTTTTTCTCTTTTTTATGTGGGTTTCCAGATATTCAAAAATCAATATGTATTTCAACTAGAAATATGTCCTTTTAAAATAACAATTTTAAATGGCGATTTTACAGTAAATTGTACATATTTTGCAAAAACTTTTCAAGCAAATATAAATTCAGAACTAAATATTTTTAACTATTATGTTTTACATTTTTTCTCTAACTTATGTGGGTTTCCAGATATTCAAGAATCAATATGTATTTTAACTAGAAATATGTTCTTTTAAAATAACAATTTTAAATGTCGATTTTACAGTAAATTGTACATATTTCGCAAAAACTTTTCAAACAAATATAAATTCAGAACTAAATATTTTTATTTATTATGTTTTACATTTTTTTCTCTAACTTATGTGGGTTTCCAGATATACAAAAATCAATATGTATTTTTACTAGAAAAATGTTCTTTTAAAATAACAATTTTAAATGGCGATTTTACAGTAAATTAAACATAATTCGCAAAAACTTTTCAAACAAATATAAATTCAGAACTAAATATTTTTATTTATTATGTTTTACATTTTTTCTCTAACTTATGTGGGATTCCAGATATACAAAAATCAATATGTATTTTAACTAGAAAAATGTTCTTTTAAAATAACAATTTTAAATGGCGATTTTACAGTAAATTGAACATATTTCGCAAAAACTTTTCAAACAAATATAAATTCAGAACTAAAAATTTTTAACTATTATGTTTTACATTTTTTCTCTAACTTATGTTGGTTTCCAGATATTCAAAAATCAATATGTATTTTAACTAGAAATATGTTCTTTTAAAATAACAATTTTAAATGGCGATTTTACAGTAAATTGTACATATTTCGCAAAAACTTTTCTAACAAATATAAATTCAAAACTAAATATTTTTAACTATTATGTTTTACATTTTTTCTCATACTTATGTGGGTTTCCAGTTATTCAAAAATCAATATGTATTTTAACTAGAAATATGTTATTTTAAAATAACAATTTTAAATGGCGATTTTACAGCAAATTGTACATATTTCGCAAAAACTTTTCTAACAAATATAAATTCAGAACTAAATATTTTTAACTATTATGTTTTACATTTTTTCTCTAACTTATGTGGGTTTTCAGATATTCAAAAATTTATATGTATTTTAACTAGAAAAATGTTCTTTTAAAATAACAATTTTAAATGGCGATTTTACAGTAAATTGTACATATTTCGCAAAAACTTTAAAAACAAATATAAATTCAGAACTAATTTTTTTTATTTATTATGTTTTAAATTTTTATCTCTTTTTTATGTGGGTTTCCAGATATTGAAAAATCAATATGTATTTTAACTAGAAAAATATTCTTTTAAGATTACAATTTTAAATGGCGATTTTTCAGTAAATTGTACATATTTCGCAAAAACATTTCAAACAATCATAAATTCACAACTAAATATATTTATTTATTATGTTTTACATTTTTTCTCTAACTTATATGATATTCAAAAATCACTATGTATTTTAACTAGAAAAATTTTCTTTTAAAATAACAATTTTAAATGGCGATTTTACAGTAAATTGTACATATTTCGCAAAAACTTTTCAAACAAATATAAATTCAGAACTAAATATTTTTATTTATTATGTTTTACATTTTTTCTCTAACTTATGTGGGATTCCAGATATACAAAAATCAATATGTATTTTAACTAGAAAAATGTTCTTTTAAAATAACAATTTTAAATGGCGATTTTACAGTAAATTGAACATATTTCGCAAAAACTTTTCAAACAAATATAAATTCAGAACTAATAATTTTTAACTATTATGTTTTACATTTTTTCTCTAACTTATGTGGGTTTCCAGATATTCAAAAATCAATATGTATTTTAACTAGAAATATGTTCTTTTAAAATAACAATTTTAAATGGCGATTTTACAGTAAATTGTACATATTTCGCAAAAACTTTTCTAACAAATATAAATTCAGAACTAAATATTTTTAACTATTATGTTTTACATTTTTTCTCTAACTTATGTGGGTTTTCAGATATTCAAAAATTAATATGTATTTTAACTAGAAAAATGTTCTTTTAAAATAACAATTTTAAATGGCGATTTTACAGTAAATTGTACATATTTCGCAAAAACTTTAAAAACAAATATAAATTCAGAACTAATTTTTTTTATTTATTATGTTTTAAATTTTTTTCTCTTTTTTATGTGGGTTTCCAGATATTCAAAAATCAATATGTATTTCAACTAGAAATATGTCCTTTTAAAATAACAATTTTAAATGGCGATTTTACAGTAAATTGTACATATTTTGCAAAAACTTTTCAAGCAAATATAAATTCAGAACTAAATATTTTTAACTATTATGTTTTACATTTTTTCTCTAACTTATGTGGGTTTTCAGATATTCAAAAATTAATATGTATTTTAACTAGAAAAATGTTCTTTTAAAATAACAATTTTAAATGGCGATTTTACAGTAAATTGTACATATTTCGCAAAAACTTTTCAAACAAATATAAATTCAGAACTAAATATTTTTATTTATTATGTTTTACATTTTTTCTCTAACTTATGTGGGATTCCAGATATTCAAAAATCAATATGTTTTTAACTAGAAAAAAGTTCTTTTAAAATAACAATTTTAAATGGCGATTTTACAGTAAATTAAACATATTTCGCAAAAACTTTTCAAACAAATATAAATTCAGAAATAAATATTTTTATTTATTATGTTTTACATTTTTTCTCTAACTTATGTGGGTTTCCAGTTATTCAAAAATCAATATGTATTTTAACTAGAAAAATGTTCTTTTAAAATAACAATTTTAAATGGCGATTTTACAGTAAATTGTACATATTTCGCAAAAACTTTTCAAACAAATATAAAGTCAGAACTAATTTTTTTTATTTATTATGTTTTAAATTTTTTCACTAACTTATGTGGGTTTCCAGATATTCAAAAATCAATGTGTATTTTAACTAGAAAAATGTTCGTTTATAATAACAATTTTAAATGGCGATTTTACAGTAAATTGTACATATTTCGCAAAAACTTTTCTAACAAATATAAATTCAGAACTAAATATTTTTAACTATTATGTTTTACATTTTTTCTCTAACTTATGTGGGTTTTCAGATATTCAAAAATTAATATGTATTTTAACTAGAAAAATGTTCTTTTAAAATAACAATTTTAAATGGCGATTTTACAGTAAATTGTACATATTTCGCAAAAACTTTAAAAACAAATATAAATTCAGAACTAATTTTTTTTATTTATTATGTTTTAAATTTTTTTCTCTTTTTTATGTGGGTTTCCAGATATTCAAAAATCAATATGTATTTCAACTAGAAATATGTCCTTTTAAATTAACAATTTTAAATGGCGATTTTACAGTAAATTGTAAATATTTTGCAAAAACTTTTCAAGCAAATATAAATTCAGAACTAAATATTTTTAACTATTATGTTTTACATTTTTTCTCTAACTTATGTGGGTTTCCAGATAATCAAAAATCAATATGTATTTTAACTAGAAATATGTTCTTTTAAAATAACAATTTTAAATGTCGATTTTACAGTAAATTGTACATATTTCGCAAAAACTTTTCAAACAAATATAAATTCAGAACTAAATATTTTTATTTATTATGTTTTACATTTTTTTCTCTAACTTATGTGGGTTTCCAGATATACAAAAATCAATATGTATTTTTACTAGAAAAATGTTCTTTTAAAATAACAATTTTAAATGGCGATTTTACAGTAAATTAAACATAATTCGCAAAAACTTTTCAAACAAATATAAATTCAGAACTAAATATTTTTATTTATTATGTTTTACATTTTTTCTCTAACTTATGTGGGATTCCAGATATACAAAAATCAATATGTATTTTAACTAGAAAAATGTTCTTTTAAAATGACAATTTTAAATGGCGATTTTACAGTAAATTGAACATATTTCGCAAAAACTTTTCAAACAAATATAAATTCAGAACTAAAAATTTTTAACTATTATGTTTTACATTTTTTCTCTAACTTATGTTGGTTTCCAGATATTCAAAAATCAATATGTATTTTAACTAGAAATATGTTCTTTTAAAATAACAATTTTAAATGGCGATTTTACAGTAAATTGTACATATTTCGCAAAAACTTTTCTAACAAATATAAATTCAAAACTAAATATTTTTAACTATTATGTTTTACATTTTTTCTCTTACTTATGTGGGTTTCCAGATATTCAAAAATCAATATGTTTTTAACTAGAAAAATGTTCTTTTAAAATAACAATTTTAAATGGCGATTTTACAGTAAATTGTACATATTTCGCAAAATCTTTTCAAACAAATATAAATTCAGAACTAAAATTTTTTAACTATTATGTTTTACATTTTTTCTCTAACTTATGTGGGTTTTCAGATATTCAAAAATCAATATGTATTTTAACTAGAAAAATGTTTTTTTAAAATAACAATTTCAAATGGCGATTTTACAGTAAATTGTACATATTTCGCAAAAACTTTTCAAACAAATATAAATTCAGAACTAAATTTTTTTATTTATTATGTTTTAAATTTTTTTCTCTTTTTTATGTGGGTTTCCAGATATTCAAAAATCAATATGTATTTCAACTAGAAATATGTCCTTTTAAATTAACAATTTTAAATGCCGATTTTACAGTAAATTGTACATATTTTGCAAAAACTTTTCAAGCAAATATAAATTCAGAACTAAATATTTTTAACTATTATGTTTTACATTTTTTCTCTAACTTATGTGGGTTTCCAGATAATCAAAAATCAATATGTATTTTAACTAGAAATATGTTCTTTTAAAATAACAATTTTAAATGTCGATTTTACAGTAAATTGTACATATTTCGCAAAAACTTTTCAAACAAATATAAATTCAGAACTAAATATTTTTATTTATTATGTTTTACATTTTTTTCTCTAACTTATGTGGGTTTCCAGATATACAAAAATCAATATGTATTTTTACTAGAAAAATGTTCTTTTAAAATAACAATTTTAAATGGCGATTTTACAGTAAATTAAACATAATTCGCAAAAACTTTTCAAACAAATATAAATTCAGAACTAAATATTTTTATTTATTATGTTTTACATTTTTTCTCTAACTTATGTGGGATTCCAGATATACAAAAATCAATATGTATTTTAACTAGAAAAATGTTCTTTTAAAATAACAATTTTAAATGGCGATTTTACAGTAAATTGAACATATTTCGCAAAAACTTTTCAAACAAATATAAATTCAGAACTAAAAATTTTTAACTATTATGTTTTACATTTTTTCTCTAACTTATGTTGGTTTCCAGATATTCAAAAATCAATATGTATTTTAACTAGAAATATGTTCTTTTAAAATAACAATTTTAAATGGCGATTTTACAGTAAATTGTACATATTTCGCAAAAACTTTTCTAACAAATATAAATTCAAAACTAAATATTTTTAACTATTATGTTTTACATTTTTTCTCTTACTTATGTGGGTTTCCAGTTATTCAAAAATCAATATGTATTTTAACTAGAAATATGTTATTTTAAAATAACAATTTTAAATGGCGATTTTACAGCAAATTGTACATATTTCGCAAAAACTTTTCTAACAAATATAAATTCAGAACTAAATATTTTTAACTATTATGTTTTACATTTTTTCTCTAACTTATGTGGGTTTTCAGATATTCAAAAATTTATATGTATTTTAACTAGAAAAATGTTCTTTTAAAATAACAATTTTAAATGGCGATTTTACAGTAAATTGTACATATTTCGCAAAAACTTTAAAAACAAATATAAATTCAGAACTAATTTTTTTTATTTATTATGTTTTAAATTTTTTTCTCTTTTTTATGTGGGTTTCCAGATATTCAAAAATCAATATGTATTTTAACTAGAAAAATATTCTTTTAAGATTACAATTTTAAATGGCGATTTTACAGTAAATTGTACATATTTCGCAAAAACATTTCAAACAATCATAAATTCACAACTAAATATATTTATTTATTATGTTTTACATTTTTTCTCTAACTTATATGATATTCAAAAATCACTATGTATTTTAACTAGAAAAATATTCTTTTAAAATAACAATTTTAAATGGCGATTTTACAGTAAATTGTACATATTTCGCAAAAACTTTTCAAACAAATATAAATTCAGAACTAAATATTTTTATTTATTATGTTTTACATTTTTTCTCTAACTTATGTGGGATTCCAGACATACAAAAATCAATATGTATTTTAACTAGAAAAATGTTCTTTTAAAATAACAATTTTAAATGGCGATTTTACAGTAAATTGAACATATTTCGCAAAAACTTTTCAAACAAATATAAATTCAGAACTAAATATTTTTATTTATTATGTTTTACATTTTTTCTCTAACTTATGTGGGATTCCAGATATACAAAAATCAATATGTATTTTAACTAGAAAAATGTTCTTTTAAAATAACAATTTTAAATGGCGATTTTACAGTAAATTGAACATATTTCGCAAAAACTTTTCAAACAAATATAAATTCAGAACTAAAAATTTTTAACTATTATGTTTTACATTTTTTCTCTAACTTATGTGGGTTTCCAGATATTCAAAAATCAATATGTATTTTAACTAGAAATATGTTCTTTTAAAATAACAATTTTAAATGGCGATTTTACAGTAAATTGTACATATTTCGCAAAAACTTTTCTAACAAATATAAATTCAGAACTAAATATTTTTAACTATTATGTTTTACATTTTTTCTCTAACTTATGTGGGTTTTCAGATATTCAAAAATTAATATGTATTTTAACTAGAAAAATGTTCTTTTAAAATAACAATTTTAAATGGCGATTTTACAGTAAATTGTACATATTTCGCAAAAACTTTAAAAACAAATATAAATTCAGAACTAATTTTTTTTATTTATTATGTTTTAAATTTTTTTCTCTTTTCTATGTGGGTTTCCAGATATTCAAAAATCAATATGTATTTCAACTAGAAATATGTCCTTTTAAAATAACAATTTTAAATGGCGATTTTACAGTAAATTGTACATATTTTGCAAAAACTTTTCAAGCAAATATAAATTCAGAACTAAATATTTTTAACTATTATGTTTTACATTTTTTCTCTAACTTATGTGGGTATTCAGATATTCAAAAATTAATATGTATTTTAAATAGAAAAATGTTCTTTTAAAATAACAATTTTAAATGGCGATTTTACAGTAAATTGTACATATTTCGCAAAAACTTTTCAAACAAATATAAATTCAGAACTAAATATTTTTATTTATTATGTTTTACATTTTTTCTCTAACTTATGTGGGATTCCAGATATTCAAAAATCAATATGTTTTTAACTAGAAAAATGTTCTTTTAAAATAACAATTTTAAATGGCGATTTTACAGTAAATTAAACATATTTCGCAAAAACTTTTCAAACAAATATAAATTCAGAACTAAATATTTTTATTTATTATGTTTTACATTTTTTCTCTAACTTATGTGGGTTTCCAGTTATTCAAAAATCAATATGTATTTTAACTAGAAAAATGTTCTTTTAAAATAACAATTTTAAATGGCGATTTTACAGTAAATTGTACATATTTCGCAAAAACTTTTCAAACAAATATAAAGTCAGAACTAATTTTTTTTATTTATTATGTTTTAAATTTTTTCACTAACTTATGTGGGTTTCCAGATATTCAAAAATCAATGTGTATTTTAACTAGAAAAATGTTCGTTTATAATAACAATTTTAAATGGCGATTTTACAGTAAATTGTACATATTTCGCAAAAACTTTTCTAACAAATATAAATTCAGAACTAAATATTTTTAACTATTATGTTTTACATTTTTTCTCTAACTTATGTGGGTTTTCAGATATTCAAAAATTAATATGTATTTTAACTAGAAAAATGTTCTTTTAAATTAACAATTTTAAATGGCGATTTTACAGTAAATTGTACATATTTCGCAAAAACTTTAAAAACAAATATAAATTCAGAACTAATTTTTTTTATTTATTATGTTTTAAATTTTTTTCTCTTTTTTATGTGGGTTTCCAGATATTCAAAAATCAATATGTATTTCAACTAGAAATATGTCCTTTTAAATTAACAATTTTAAATGGCGATTTTACAGTAAATTGTACATATTTTGCAAAAACTTTTCAAGCAAATATAAATTCAGAACTAAATATTTTTAACTATTATGTTTTACATTTTTTCTCTAACTTATGTGGGTTTCCAGATAATCAAAAATCAATATGTATTTTAACTAGAAATATGTTCTTTTAAAATAACAATTTTAAATGTCGATTTTACAGTAAATTGTACATATTTCGCAAAAACTTTTCAAACAAATATAAATTCAGAACTAAATATTTTTATTTATTATGTTTTACATTTTTTTCTCTAACTTATGTGGGTTTCCAGATATACAAAAATCAATATGTATTTTTACTAGAAAAATGTTCTTTTAAAATAACAATTTTAAATGGCGATTTTACAGTAAATTAAACATAATTCGCAAAAACTTTTCAAACAAATATAAATTCAGAACTAAATATTTTTATTTATTATGTTTTACATTTTTTCTCTAACTTATGTGGGATTCCAGATATACAAAAATCAATATGTATTTTAACTAGAAAAATGTTCTTTTAAAATAACAATTTTAAATGGCGATTTTACAGTAAATTGAACATATTTCGCAAAAACTTTTCAAACAAATATAAATTCAGAACTAAAATTTTTTAACTATTATGTTTTACATTTTTTCTCTAACTTATGTTGGTTTCCAGATATTCAAAAATCAATATGTATTTTAACTAGAAATGTGTTTTTTTAAAATAACAATTTTAAATGGCGATTTTACAGTAAATTGTACATATTTCGCAAAAACTTTTCTAACAAATATAAATTCAAAACTAAATATTTTTAACTATTATGTTTTACATTTTTTCTCTTACTTATGTGGGTTTCCAGATATTCAAAAATCAATATGTTTTTAACTAGAAAAATGTTCTTTTAAAATAACAATTCTAAATGGCGATTTTACAGTAAATTGTACATATTTCGCAAAATCTTTTCAAACAAATATAAATTCAGAACTAAAATTTTTTAACTATTATGTTTTACATTTTTTCTCTTACTTATGTGGGTTTTCAGATATTCAAAAATCAATATGTATTTTAACTAGAAAAATGTTCTTTTAAAATAACAATTTCAAATGGCGATTTTACAGTAAATTGAACATATTTCGCAAAAACTTTTCAAACAAATATAAATTCAGAACTAAATTTTTTTATTTATTATGTTTTACATTTTTTCTCAAACATGTGGGATTCCAGATATACAAAAATCAATATGTATTTTAACTAGAAAAATATTCTTATAAAATAACAATTTTAAATGGCGATTTTACAGTAAATTGTACATATTTCGCAAAAACTTTTCAAACAAATATAAATTCAGAACTAAATATTTTTATTTATTATGTTTTACATTTTTTCTCTAACTTATGTGGGATTCCAAATATACAAAAATCAATATGTATTTTAACTAGAAAAATGTTCTTTTAAAATAACAATTTTAAATGGCGATTTTACAGTAAATTGAACATATTTCGCAAAAACTTTTCAAACAAATATAAATTCAGAACTAAAAATTTTTAACTATTATGTTTTACATTTTTTCTCTAACTTATGTGGGTTTCCAGTTATTCAAAAATCAATATGTATTTTAACTAGAAATATGTTATTTTAAAATAACAATTTTAAATGGCGATTTTACAGTAAATTGTACATATTTCGCAAATACTTTTCTAACAAATATAAATTCAGAACTAAATATTTTTAACTATTATGTTTTACATTTTTTCTCTAACTTATGTGGGTTTTCAGATATTCAAAAATTTATATGTATTTTAACTAGAAAAATGTTCTTTTAAAATAACAATTTTAAATGGCGATTTTACAGTAAATTGTACATATTTCGCAAAAACTTTAAAAACAAATATAAATTCAGAACTAATTTTTTTTATTTATTATGTTTTAAATTTTTTTCTCTTTTTTATGTGGGTTTCCAGATATTCAAAAATCAATATGTATTTTAACTAGAAAAATATTCTTTTAAGATTACAATTTTAAATGGCGATTTTACAGTAAATTGTACATATTTCGCAAAAACATTTCAAACAATCATAAATTCACAACTAAATATATTTATTTATTATGTTTTACATTTTTTCTCTAACTTATATGATATTCAAAAATCACTATGTATTTTAACTAGAAAAATATTCTTTTAAAATAACAATTTTAAATGGCGATTTTACAGTAAATTGTACATATTTA
The DNA here is from genome assembly GCA_933228885.1 of Leistus spinibarbis. Taxonomy (NCBI): domain Eukaryota; kingdom Metazoa; phylum Arthropoda; class Insecta; order Coleoptera; family Carabidae; genus Leistus; species Leistus spinibarbis. Next base: position 554,052 of record CAKOGD010000048.1, on the reverse strand, counting down.
CCGCAAAAACTTTTCAAACAAATATAAATTCAGAACTAAATATTTTTATTTATTATGTTTTACATTTTTTCTCAAACATGTGGGATTCCAGATATACAAAAATCAATATGTATTTTAACTAGAAAAATGTTCTTTTAAAATAACAATTTTAAATGGCGATTTTACAGTAAATTGAACATATTTCGCAAAAACTTTTCAAACAAATATAAATTCAGAACTAAAAATTTTTAACTATTATGTTTTACATTTTTTCTCTAACTTATGTGGGTTTCCAGATAATCAAAAATCAATATGTATTTTAACTAGAAATATGTTCTTTTAAAATAACAATTTTAAATGGCGATTTTACAGTAAATTGTACATATTTCGCAAAAACTTTTCTAACAAATATAAATTCAGAACTAAATATTTTTAACTATTATGTTTTACATTTTTTCTCTTACTTATGTGGGTTTCCAGATATTCAAAAATCAATATGTTTTTAACTAGAAAAATGTTCTTTTAAAATAACAATTTTAAATGGCGATTTTACAGTAAATTGTACATATTTCGCAAAATCTTTTCAAACAAATATAAATTCAGAACTAAAAATTTTTAACTATTATGTTTTACATTTTTTCTCTAACTTATGTGGGTTTTCAGATATTCAAAAATCAATATGTATTTTAACTAGAAAAATGTTCTTTTAAAATAACAATTTCAAATGGCGATTTTACAGTAAATTGTACATATTTCGCAAAAACTTTTCAAACAAATATAAATTCAGAACTAAATTTTTTTATTTATTATGTTTTAAATTTTTTCTCTATTCTATGTGGGTTTCCAGATATTCAAAAATCAATATGTATTTTAACTAGAAAAATATTCTTTTAAGATTACAATTTTAAATGGCGATTTTACAGTAAATTGTACATATTTCGCAAAAACATTTCAAACAATCATAAATTCACAACTAAATATATTTATTTATTATGTTCTACATTTTTTCTCTAACTTATATGATATTCAAAAATCACTATGTATTTTAACTAGAAAAATATTCTTTTAAAATAACAATTTTAAATGGCGATTTTACAGTAAATTGTACATATTTCGCAAAAACTTTACAAACAAAATAAATTCAGAACTAAATATTTTTATTTATTATGTTTTACATTTTTTTCTCTAACTTATGTGGGTTTCCAGATATACAAAAATCAATATGTATTTTAACTAGAAAAAGGTTCTTTTAAAATAACAATTTTAAATGGCGATTTTACAGTAAATTGGACATATTTCGCAAAAACTTTTCAAACAAATATAAGTTCAGAACTAAATATTTTTATTTATTATGTTTTACATTTTTTCTCTAACTTATGTGGGTTTCCAGTTATTCAAAAATCAATATGTATTTTAACTAGAAAAATGTTCTTTTAAAATAACAATTTCAAATGGCGATTTTACAGTAAATTGTACATATTTCGCAAAAACTTTTCAAACAAATATAAATTCAGAACTAAATTTTTTTATTTATTATGTTTTACATTTTTTCTCTAACTTATGTGGGATTCCAGATATACAAAAATCAATATGTATTTTAACTAGAAAAATGTTCTTTTAAAATAACAATTTTAAATGGCGATTTTACAGTAAATTGTACATATTTCGCAAAAATTTTTCTAACAAATATAAATTCAGAACTAAATATTTTTAACTATTATGTTTTACATTTTTTCTCTAACTTATGTGGGTTTCCAGACATTCAAAAATCAATATGTTTTTAACTAGAAAAATGTTATTTTAAAATAACAATTTTAAATGGCGATTTTACAGTAAATTGTACATATTTCGCAAAATGTTTTCAAACAAATATAAATTCAGAACTAAAATTTTTTAACTATTATGTTTTACATTTTTTCTCTAACTTATGTGGGTTTTCAGATATTCAAAAATTAATATGTATTTTAACTAGAAAAATGTTCTTTTAAAATAACAATTTTAAATGGCGATTTTACAGTAAATTGTACATATTTCGCAAAAACTTTAAAAACAAATATAAATTCAGAACTAATTTTTTTTATTTATTATGTTTTAAATTTTTTTCTCTTTTTTATGTGGGTTTCCAGATATTCAAAAATCAATATGTATTTTAACTAGAAATATGTCCTTTTAAAATAACAATTTTAAATGGCGATTTTACAGTAAATTGTACATATTTTGCAAAAACTTTTCAAGCAAATATTAATTCAGAACTAAATATTTTTAACTATTATGTTTTACATTTTTTCTCTAACTTATGTGGGTTTCCAGTTATTCAAAAATCAATTTGTATTTTAACTAGAAAAATATCCTTTTAAAATAACAATTTTAAATGGCGATTTTACAGTAAATTGTACATATTTCGCAAAAACTTTTCAAACAAATATAAATTCAGAACTAAATATATTTATTTATTAGGTTTTACATTTTTTCTCTAACTTATGTGGGTTTCCAGATATTCAAAAATCAATATGTATTTTAACTAGAAAAATGTTCTTTTAAAATAACAATTTTAAATGGCGATTTTACAGTAAATGGTACATATTTCACAAAAACTTTTCAAACAAATATAAATTCAGAACTAAATATTTTTATTTATTATGTTTTACATTTTTTCTCTAACTTATGTGGGTTTCCAGATATACAAAAATCAATATGTATTTTAACTAGAAAAATGTTCTTTTAAAATAACAATTTTAAATGGCGATTTTACAGTAAATTGTACATATTTCGCAAAAACATTTCAAACAATCATAAAATCACAACTAAATATATTTATTTATTATGTTTTACATTTTTTCTCTTACTTATATGATATTCAAAAATCACTATGTATTTTAACTAGAAAAATATTCTTTTAAAATAACAATTTTAAATGGCGATTTTACAGTAAATTGAACATATTTCGCAAAAACTTTTCAAACAAATATAATTTCAGAACTAAATATATTTATTTATTATGTTTTAAATTTTTTCTCTAACTTATGTGGGTTTCCAGATATTCAAAAATCTATTTGTATTTTAACTAGAAAAATATTCTTTTAAAATAACAATTTTAAATGGCGATTTTACGGTAAATTGTACATATTTCGCAAGAACTTTTCAAATAAATATAAATTCAGAACTAAATATATTTATTTATTAGGTTTTACATTTTTTCTCTAACTTATGTGGGTTTCCAGATATTCAAAAATCAATATGTATTTTAACTAGAAATATGTTCTTTTAAAATAACAATTTTAAATGGCGATTTTACAGTAAATTGTACATATTTCGCAAAAACTTTTCAAACAAATATAATTTCAGAACTAAATATATTTATTTATTATGTTTTAAATTTTTTCTCTAACTTATGTGGGCTTCCAGATATTCAAAAATCAATTTGTATTTTAACTAGAAAAATATTCTTTTAAAATAACAATTTTAAATGCCGATTTTACGGTAAATTGTACATATTTCGCAAAAACTTTTCAAATAAATATAAATTCAGAACTAAATATATTTATTTATTAGGTTTTACATTTTTTCTCTAACTTATGTGGGTTTCCAGATATTCAAAAATCAATATGTATTTTGACTAGAAAAATGTTCTTTTAAAATAACAATTTTAAATGGCGATTTTACGGTAAATTGTACATATTTCGCAAAAACTTTTCAAACAAATATAAATTCAGAACTAAATATATTTATTTATTAGGTTCTACATTTTTTCTCTAACTTATGTGGGTTTCCAGATATTCAAAAATCCTTATGTATTTTAACTAGAAAAATATTCTTTTAAAATAACAATTTTAAATGGCGATTTTACAGTAAATTGTACATATTTCGCAAAATCTTTCCAAACAAATATAAATTCAGAACTAATTTTTTTTATTTATTATGTTTTAAATTTTTTCTCTAACTTATGTGGGTTTCCAGATATTCAAAAATCAATATGTATTTTAACTAGAAAAATGTTCTTTTAAAATAACAATTTTAAATGGCGATTTTACAGTAAATGGTACATATTTCACAAAAACTTTTCAAACAAATATAAATTCAGAACTAAATATTTTTATTTATTATGTTTTACATTTTTTCTCTAACTTATGTGGGTTTCCAGATATACAAAAATCAATATGTATTTTAACTAGAAAAATGTTCTTTTAAAATAACAATTTTAAATGGCGATTTTACAGTAAATTGTACATATTTCGCAAAAACATTTCAAACAATCATAAATTCACAACTAAATATATTTATTTATTATGTTTTACATTTTTTCTCTTACTTATATGATATTCAAAAATCACTATGTATTTTAACTAGAAAAATATTCTTTTAAAATAACAATTTTAAATGGCGATTTTACAGTAAATTGAACATATTTCGCAAAAACTTTTCAAACAAATATAATTTCAGAACTAAATATATTTATTTATTATGTTTTAAATTTTTTCTCTAACTTATGTGGGCTTCCAGATATTCAAAAATCAATTTGTATTTTAACTAGAAAAATATTCTTTTAAAATAACAATTTTAAATGCCGATTTTACGGTAAATTGTACATATTTCGCAAAAACTTTTCAAATAAATATAAATTCAGAACTAAATATATTTATTTATTAGGTTTTACATTTTTTCTCTAACTTATGTGGGTTTCCAGATATTCAAAAATCAATATGTATTTTAACTAGAAATATGTTCTTTTAAAATAACAATTTTAAATGGCGATTTTACAGTAAATTGTACATATTTCGCAAAATCTTTCCAAACAAATATAAATTCAGAACTAATTTTTTTTATTTATTATGTTTTAAATTTTTTCTCTAACTTATGTGGGTTTCCAGATATTCAAAAATCAATATGTATTTTAACTAGAAAAATGTTCTTTTAAAATAACAATTTTAAATGGCGATTTTACAGTAAATGGTACATATTTCACAAAAACTTTTCAAACAAATATAAATTCAGAACTAAATATTTTTATTTATTATGTTTTACATTTTTTCTCTAACTTATGTGGGTTTCCAGATATACAAAAATCAATATGTATTTTAACTAGAAAAATGTTCTTTTAAAATAACAATTTTAAATGGCGATTTTACAGTAAATTGTACATATTTCGCAAAAACATTTCAAACAATCATAAATTCACAACTAAATATATTTATTTATTATGTTTTACATTTTTTCTCTTACTTATATGATATTCAAAAATCACTATGTATTTTAACTAGAAAAATATTCTTTTAAAATAACAATTTTAAATGGCGATTTTACAGTAAATTGAACATATTTCGCAAAAACTTTTCAAACAAATATAATTTCAGAACTAAATATATTTATTTATTATGTTTTAAATTTTTTCTCTAACTTATGTGGGTTTCCAGATATTCAAAAATCAATTTGTATTTTAACTAGAAAAATATTCTTTTAAAATAACAATTTTAAATGGCGATTTTACGGTAAATTGTACATATTTCGCAAAAACTTTTCAAATAAATATAAATTCAGAACTAAATATATTTATTTATTAGGTTTTACATTTTTTCTCTAACTTATGTGGGTTTCCAGATATTCAAAAATCAATATGTATTTTAACTAGAAATATGTTCTTTTAAAATAACAATTTTAAATGGCGATTTTACAGTAAATTGTACATATTTCGCAAAAACTTTTCAAACAAATATAATTTCAGAACTAAATATATTTATTTATTATGTTTTAAATTTTTTCTCTAACTTATGTGGGCTTCCAGATATTCAAAAATCAATTTGTATTTTAACTAGAAAAATATTCTTTTAAAATAACAATTTTAAATGCCGATTTTACGGTAAATTGTACATATTTCGCAAAAACTTTTCAAATAAATATAAATTCAGAACTAAATATATTTATTTATTAGGTTTTACATTTTTTCTCTAACTTATGTGGGTTTCCAGATATTCAAAAATCAATATGTATTTTGACTAGAAAAATGTTCTTTTAAAATAACAATTTTAAATGGCGATTTTACGGTAAATTGTACATATTTCGCAAAAACTTTTCAAACAAATATAAATTCAGAACTAAATATATTTATTTATTAGGTTCTACATTTTTTCTCTAACTTATGTGGGTTTCCAGATATTCAAAAATCCTTATGTATTTTAACTAGAAAAATATTCTTTTAAAATAACAATTTTAAATGCCGATTTTACAGTAAATTGTACATCTTTCGCAAAAACCTTTTCAAACAAATATAAATTCAGCACTAAATATATTTATTTATTATGTTTTACATTTTTTCTCCAACTTATGTGGGTTTCCAGATATTCAAAAATCAATATGTATTTTAACTAGATAAATATTCTTTTAAAATAACAATTTTAAATGCCGATTTTACAGTAAATTGTACATATTTCGCAAAAACTTTTAAAACAAATATAAATTCAGAACTAAATATTTTTATTTATTATGTTTTGCATTTTTTCTCTAACTTATGTGGGTTTTCAGATATTCTAAAATCAATATGTATTTTAACTAGAAAAATATTCTTTTAAAATAACAATTTTAAGTGGCGATTTTACAGTAAATTGTACATATTTCGCAAAAACTTTTCAAACAAATATAAATTCATAACTAAATATATTTATTTATTATGTTTTACATTTTTTCTCTAACTTATATATATAAAAGATATTCAAAAATCACTATGTATTTTAACTAGAAAAATATTCTTTTAAAATAACAATTTTAAATGGCGATTTTACTGTAAATTGTACATATTTCGCAAAAACTTTTCAAACAAATATAAATTCAGAACTAAATATTTTTATTTATTATGTTTTACATTTTTGCTCTAACTTATATATATATATATATATATATAACAGATATTCAAAAATCACTATGTATTTTAACTAAAAAAATATTCTTTTAATATAACAATTTTAAATGGCGATTTTACAGTAAATTATACATATTTCGCAAAAATTTTTCAAACAAATATAAATTCAGAACTAAATATATTTATTTATTATGTTTTACATTTTTTCTCTAACTTATGTGGGTTTCCAGATATTCAAAAATCAATATGTATTTTAACTAGAAATATGTTCTTTTAAAATAACAATTTTAAATGCCGAATTTACAGTAAATTGTACATATTTCGCAAAAACTTTTCAAATAAATATAAATTCAGAACTAAATATATTTATTTATTATGTTTTACATTTTTTCTCCAACTTATGTGGGTTTACAGATATTTAAAAATCAATATGTATTTTAACTAGAAAAATGTTCTTTTAAAATAACAAATTTAAATAGCGATTTTACAGTAAATTGTACATATTTCGCAAAAACCTTTCAAACAAATATAAATTCACAACTAAATATATTTATTTATTATGTCTTACATTTTTTCTCTACCTTATATATATAACAGATATTCAAAAATCACTATGTATTATAACTAGAAAAATATTCCTTTAAAATAACAATTTTAAATGGCGATTTTACAGTAAATTGTACATATTTCGCAAAAACTTTTCAAACAAATATAAATTCAGAACTAAATATATTTATTTATTATGTTTTACATTTATTCTCTAACTTATATATATAACAGATATTCAAAAATCACTATGTATTTTAACTAGAAAAATATTCTTTTAAAATAGCAATTTTAAGTGGCGATTTTACAGTAAATTGTACATATTTCGCAAAAACCTTTCAAGCAAATATAAATTCACAACTAAATATATTTATTTATTATGTTTTATATTTTTTCTCTAACTTAAATATATATAACAGATATTCAAAAATCATCATGTATTTTAACTAGAAAAATATTCTTTTAAAATAACAATTTTAAATGGCGATTTTACAGTAAATTGTATATATTTCGCATAAACCTTTCAAACAAATATAAATTCAGAACTAAATATATTTATTTATTATGTCTTACATTTTTTCTCTACCTTATATATATAACAGATATTCAAAAATCACTATGTATTATAACTAGAAAAATATTCCTTTAAAATAACAATTTTAAATGGCGATTTTACAGTAAATTGTACATATTTCGCAAAAACCTTTCAAACAAATATAAATTCACAACTAAATAAATTTATTTATTATGTTTTACATTTTTTCTCTAACTTATATATATAAAAGATATTCAAAAATCACTATGTATTTTAACTAGAAAAATATTCTTTTAAAATAACAATTTTAAATGGCGATTTTACTGTAAATTGTACATATTTCGCAAAAACTTTTCAAACAAATATAAATTCAGAACTAAATATTTTTATTTATTATGTTTTACATTTTTGCTCTAACTTATATATATATATATATATATATATAACAGGTATTCAAAAATCACTATGTATTTTAACTAAAAAAATATTCTTTTAATATAACAATTTTAAATGGCGATTTTACAGTAAATTATACATATTTCGCAAAATTTTTTCAAACAAATATAAATTCAGAACTAAATATATTTATTTATTATGTTTTACATTTTTTCTCTAACTTATGTGGGTTTCCAGATATTCAAAAATCAATATGTATTTTAACTAGAAATATGTTCTTTTAAAATAACAATTTTAAATGCCGAATTTACAGTAAATTGTACATATTTCGCAAAAACTTTTCAAATAAATATAAATTCAGAACTAAATATATTTATTTATTATGTTTTACATTTTTTCTCCAACTTATGTGGGTTTACAGATATTTAAAAATCAATATGTATTTTAACTAGAAAAATGTTCTTTTAAAATAACAAATTTAAATAGCGATTTTACAGTAAATTGTACATATTTCGCAAAAACCTTTCAAACAAATATAAATTCACAACTAAATATATTTATTTATTATGTCTTACATTTTTTCTCTACCTTATATATATAACAGATATTCAAAAATCACTATGTATTATAACTAGAAAAATATTCCTTTAAAATAACAATTTTAAATGGCGATTTTACAGTAAATTGTACATATTTCGCAAAAACTTTTCAAACAAATATAAATTCAGAACTAAATATATTTATTTATTATGTTTTACATTTATTCTCTAACTTATATATATAACAGATATTCAAAAATCACTATGTATTTTAACTAGAAAAATATTCTTTTAAAATAGCAATTTTAAGTGGCGATTTTACAGTAAATTGTACATATTTCGCAAAAACCTTTCAAGCAAATATAAATTCACAACTAAATATATTTATTTATTATGTTTTATATTTTTTCTCTAACTTAAATATATATAACAGATATTCAAAAATCATCATGTATTTTAACTAGAAAAATATTCTTTTAAAATAACAATTTTAAATGGCGATTTTACAGTAAATTGTATATATTTCGCATAAACCTTTCAAACAAATATAAATTCAGAACTAAATATATTTATTTATTATGTCTTACATTTTTTCTCTACCTTATATATATAACAGATATTCAAAAATCACTATGTATTATAACTAGAAAAATATTCCTTTAAAATAACAATTTTAAATGGCGATTTTACAGTAAATTGTACATATTTCGCAAAAACCTTTCAAACAAATATAAATTCACAACTAAATAAATTTATTTATTATGTTTTACATTTTTTCTCTAACTTATGTGGGTTTCCAGATATTCAAAAATCAATATGTATTATAACTAGAAAAATATTCCTTTAAAATAACAATTTTAAATGGCGATTTTACAGTAAATTGTACATATTTCGCAAAAACCTTTCAAACAAATATAAATTCAGAACTAAATATATTTATTTATTATGTTTTACATTTTTTCTCTAACTTATATATATAACAGATATTCAAAAATCAGTATGTATTTTAACTAGAAAAATATTCTTTTAAAATAACAATTTAAATGGCGATTTTATAGTAAATTATACATATTTCGCAAAATTATTTCAAACAAATATAAATTCAGAACTAAATATATTTATTTATTATGTTTTACTTTTTTCTCTAACTTATATATATAACAGATATTCAAAAATCACTATGTATTTTAACTAGAAAAATATTCTTTTAAAATAACAATTTTAAATGGCGATTTTACAGTAAATTATACATATTTCGCAAAACTTTTTCAAACAAATATAAATTCAGAACTAAATATATTTATTTATTATGTTTTACATTTTGTCTCTAACTTATGTGGGTTTCCAGATATTCAAAAATCAATATGTATTTTAACTAGAAAAATGTTCTTTTAAAATAACAATTTTAAATGGCGATTTTACAGTAAATTGTACATATTTCGCAAAAACTTTTGAAACAAATATAAATTCAGAACAAAATTTTAATTATTTATTATGTTTTACATTTTTTCTGTACCTTATATATATAACAGATATTCAACAATCACTATGTATTTTAACTAGAAAAATATTCTTATAAAATGACAATTTTAAATGGTGATTTTACAGTAATTTGTACAACTTTCGCAAAAACTTTTCAAACAAATATAAATTCAGAACTAAATATTTTTATTTATTATGTTTTACATGTTTTCTCTAACTTATGTTGGCTTCCAGATATTCAAAAATCAATATGTATTTTAACTAGGTTAGAGCTCCTCCTAATTTTATTCATTAAAACACAGAAGAAAATGGTTTATACATTAAAAAATATAACCAAACAAATTACTGTCACGTAGACATAGTTTCTTCATTTTACTAACAGATGGCGATCAATGTCTGATATACTTCAAAATATATTTATATATTTTTTTTTAAGCCTATGGGCTCACAATTTGCAAAAACTTTATTCACATAAAATATCTTATAATTTTAAGTAAAAAATTATAAAAAATTTAAAAGTTGACTAAGGGCAGTATTTAGGAGGGTTCTAAATTTTGCTAAGGGCAGTATTTAGGAGGGTTCTAAATTTTGGGGGCCTATAACGCCGGCCCTGTACTGACAATTGGATTTAAAATGCGACGGGAACATCACGGGCATAGAAATTATTTGTATACCAAATTTCATTAAAATCGGCCCGGTACCTTCAGACGAGTTGCGGTCACAAACTCAGGTCTTACGACGGACCGACCGAGCGAGCGAGCGAGATACATACATCCAAGTATATGAGTTATATATATTTTTGGATTCAGGGCGAAAATACAAGAACGTTTTGTAAGGATTTTTTTTCGATCCGAGCTTGTTACAGACACACGACCAATCACTATAGCTATTTTGTACTTACTGTACGACGAGCTAAAAAGCGACTATGAGAGAAATAACTGGAAGCTTCAGCCAACAATAATTTGTGTAGGAAAATCAATCGCAGAACTTTCCGAATTCTACATTTACATGTATGATATTATCTATAAAGTGAACTCATTTTTAAAAGCAGTTTATATGACATTTCAGTTTCAGTTTCAGTTTAATATAGAATTGCCCAGCAGTGCATTCAAGCATGCTTATCCATAGAACAATAAAACAAGAACTGGCGCTAGCGCCAGTGCTATCAGCTCGCCGTTCCGGCGAGCGCGGTCACATCAATAAATACAAAACTAAAAGCGATAGCAATTATTATAGTACAAAATTTATTGTTGTTATGATATTTCATCGGCATTTAATATGAAATTAATAAATTTCTAAGTTTACGTATATAATTCTAAATCATCGACATTATACTCACTCACATTGCCCATTGAACCAATCTAACCAATTATGATCCCGACATTTATTTATTCCTGTACCATAACAGTTTTAATTTCCAAAAACCCCAAATTTAAAATTGCACACATCCACATGGGTTACGTTAATATCGTTCGTTTCGTGATTTGCCAAGGATATTGATAAATATTTGATGAACATTTCCTAATTTTATTAATTAAAACACAGAAGCAAATGGTTTATACATTGGAAAATATAACCAAACAAATTACTGTCACATAAATATAACTTCTTCATTTTACTAACAGATGGCGATCAATGTCTGATATACTTCAAAATATATTTATATTACTTTTTTTAAGCCTATGGGCTCACAATTTGAAAAAACTTTAATCACATAAAATATCTTAGAATATTAAGTAGAAAATTCTAAAATTTTTAAATGTTGGCTAAGGGCAGTATTTAGGAGGGTTCCAAATTTTGGGGGCCTATAACGCCGGCCCTGTACTGACGATTGGATTTAAAATGCGACGGGAACATCACGGGCATGGAAATTATATGCATACGAAATTTCATCAAAATCGGCCCGGTACCTTCAGACGAGTTGCGGTCACAAACTCAGGTCTTACGACGGACCGACCGAGCGAGCGAGCGAGCGAGATACATACATCCAAGTATATGAGTTATATATATTTTTGGATTCAGGGCGAAAATACAAGAACTTTTTGTTAATATTTCTTTTCGATCCGAGCATGTTAATTTCTTAATCATAAATTTGACGATCATTTTGGCGGGTATTATATCTCTACCAGCGATGTTGTAATTATAAAATCGGCCCTGGTGTGCCTGAAAAACATTTAATGCAGCTAAAGGCCAGGGTTCTTCTTTTCTTTCAATTGATAACTACATCATTCAGGAGTAAGTAAAGACAAAAATCAAAATAATCCGCACGGCATTTCTTTCGAAAAGTCACTTTTTCTATTTTTCGATTTCTTATTTTTAAGAAACTTTAATATAAATTATTCTTATGAACAGTAGTCACATATTTTACTAACCTGGACTTTTCTATAATATAGAAACATAATATTTATATTATTGTTAATTGTTATATTCAAAATTATAATGTTTAAAAAATGAAATTAAGCCGTTTGGGTTACGAATATGACGAAGGCTTGTAGAAATAAATTATCTTAGATTTGCTTGTAAAATTCTTGGATGCTTTAATTATTTTTCTTACGGCAATATTAAGGGGGCTCCAAATTTTGGGTGCGATTTTAAGTGCGAGCAAACTCAGATAGGACAGCATGTATTATGTGAAGCATATTATGTTCTAATCGCTTTTGTACCTGCAGAAGAATAGAGGTCACAAATTTAGTCTTACGAGTGTGTGACTAACATCCAAATATATAAGTTATATACTTTTGGATTCAGGACGATGAGACAAGAAAATAAAAATATAAATACATAATATAAATTTATATTTGGAGCCCCACTTAATGGTACAAGAAATTCTAAGATATTTTATGTCTTCAAGATTTTTGCATACTGTCAACCCAAAGGCCATAAAATATTATAATTTTGAATTTTAACATATGCATTAAATTTTTTTTTATCAATTTAATCTAAATTTGGTACACAAATTATTTGGCATCCCATTTGAATTCGCTCGCACTATATATCCAATCGCCGGTATACTTCCCGAGTTATAGGGCCCCAAAATTTAGAGCCCCCCTTAATACTGTCCTTATAAAAATAATTGAAGCTTTTAAGAATTTTACTAAAAATTCGATGATATTTTATGTTTACAAGATTTTTTCATTTTGTTAACCAAAAGCCCGAAAAAAATTAGTAAATATTATAATTTTGAATTTTAAAATATGCACTTCTTGTCAAAAAGTATTTGTATTTAAAATATATTTATTTTTTTATACAAATATTCAGTATAATCGGTCCGGTACCTTCGGAGAAATGCGGTGACAGTCTCAGGTCTTACGACCGACCGAGGACATGAGTTATGAATATTCTTTTATTCAGGGCGACAAGATGAGACGTATTTGTTAAGATTTCTTTTTTGATCCGAGCATATTACAGACACACAACCAAATACTATAGATGTCTTGCACTATCGTACGACGAGCTAAAATTGATTTTCTAAATAAATAATAAAATTAAAACATTCACTGAACAGATATATAACAACTTCTACTCCTGTTTCCTTTTTACTTTCATATACGAAGTAATAAGCAAATCTTGTAATATACACACCGGATATACACGTTTTAAGCTTCCCTGAATCGAATGTGACTATTTCAGAATGTCGTCTGTGTGTGTGTGTCAGTGAACGCTCTAGAGCCAAAACTGTCGAACGTAGAATTGTGAAACTTCTAACTTAAGACTTGTATATGGTCTAGATGTGCACCTCTTATGTTCTATCTCCAATATCACTAGAACGGCTGCACTTATGACAAAAATAATTATGTTTATAATAAATGATATTAATATTTCCCACAACATTTATTTGAAAAGTTTCTACAATAAATGTACCAGTTACGAGAAACTTGCTACGGAAAATCTTAAATATCTTATTTATGTAGCCATAGTTATACATTTGTGAGATATTTCTTTAAGAAATAGTGTGCGCTATGCCTGAAAAAAATTGACAAATAAACAAAATAGACATAATTTTGCACTGATTAACACAAATTGATTGACTGAGAACGTGCTTATGGTTATTGCAGATAAATATTGAAATATATTTTAAGAAATAGTACGTATTAAAACTTATATTTGAATATGTTTACAAGGTGAATTTCAAAGAATCAACATCTGTGTTTCATATTGTAGAAACAGTATTTGATAACGTAATCAAATTATAAGCTACATGGTACAATTTCAGGATATTACTGTGGACTATTGGTATTTCTTAACAGTTTGCTTGGGATATATATTTGTAATGAAAACTACGTAAAAGAAAGTCGAGTGCAGGTCACTCCTCATTTTTATTTAAAATAGTATGAATTTCAGTGCTCGCATCGCATTGCATATATTACTAATAAAGCATGTTTTCAATAATACTAAACAATAGAGACGTGCGTTTCCATAGATATAGCTTTCTTATAAAACGGTTCACATACTTACAAACTGACATGGGATTTTTCAAACGGATGCTGCACTGGATTACGTCCTGCTGTAAAGCAGAAGAAGAAAGTGGAGGGATTCTGGACGGTATATTATATATATAAATATATACATACATAGTTTTATTTTGGTGAAATGTTTTTCCATTCTTATATCTTTCGATGAAAGAAAATTTTAGAAAAATATTTAACATTTTATCTAAGACATAATTATTATTTATCTTGTATAATTGTAAATTGAATGTATTTTCTTTCATATACAAATGTATATATGGAAGTATAGCAATCATGAATATTTTTGAACTCAAGATTTTTTAGGAAATACACGTTTTGATCATTTCTAAAACGAAACAATTTATTTTCAGAATTATTGCTGTGTGCTTCTGCTCACGTTAGAGCCAAAATGTACAATTCTAGCAACATTTATTTAAATATATTTTTCGAAATAAGTACCATTTACTAACAAGTCGCCATTTAATATATCCATTTTACTGTTACCACTGCTTTTTGCTCGCCGATCATCCCTTGCTTTCACTGTACGTGATTAATCCATGTGTGGAAGAAGTGATTATATTTGGAATTCCTGTATGGCTGCTGGCTGCCTTCAAAGTTCTCTTGACGCTTGACGCTTGACGGGAACAGCTCTAATTTACCACTCCTAAATTATGTGATGTTTCACGTTTCACGCCAAGAGAACTGCGGATGGAACCTTAACAAAATAGTTACCACCAATCTCGCTACTGATGATTGGTGTCAAAATCGGAGTCGGAGTCAATGTCATTAAAGAAAATTAAAATTTTAAAATGTTGCTATTATTTTACCGATAACAGATTAAATCTCACTTTACTGCGCTTAGGCCCTTTTCACACCAAGTATTTAAGACAGGCTCACTTTAAGTTAGCTAGAAGTTCGTTTATCTTCGTGATATTCAAATGGCTAGTATTGCAATCTATATTAACATATTTATTCTTGTGTTGGCAACAGTTCGCACTATCAAAATAATGTTTATTTGAGGCCATTTATTGTTTCAGTTAGTTGATTTTGTTTCTATGATATAAAATAAAAATATATATGCGTCATATACTAACAAATTTTGTACCTTGAAATTCATTGAATAACGCATTGAATAAATAATAAATATATTTGTAATCTGGCAATTGTATTTTCATGGTTATATTTTAAGTTGGTAACGACTACTACGTGACCGCACTTTAAGACACAAATCTCTGTCTTGAAGTCAGGTCATGCGCAAACGCACTAGCACTTGAAGACAGGCCATGGACTAAATTCCAAATAAAATGACTGCAATAAGCTTTTTACTTTCTTTTACGAAGTAATAAGTAAGTATAGGGATCACCAAAAAAATCGAACTCGAGATTTCAACGGATATACACGTTTTGAGCTTCCCTGAATCGAATGTGACTATTTTCGGAGTGACGTCTGTGTGTGTGTGTGTGTGTGTGTGCGTGTGTGTGTATGTGAACGCTCTAGAGCCGAAACTGTCCAACGTAATATTATGAGACTTCAAACTTAAGACTTGTATATAGTCTATTTGTGCACCTCCTATTTTTGAAAAGAATATTCAAACCGGCAGTGCATGTTTACTCTATGCATATTTTGTTCTATCTTCAATATCACTAGAACGGCTTCACTTACAACAAAAATAGTTATTTTTATAATGAATGATATTAATATTTCGCACAACTTTTGTTTGAAAAGTTTCTTCAATAAATGTACCAGTTACGAGAAAACCGCTACCGAAAATTATGAGAATCTTGTTTACGTTGTCATGGATTCGAATGTAGCTTAATTAATCGGATCATCTGCGCCTGTCAATATTTCGACAAGAAAACAAAATGGTCTGAATTAGATAAATGACATTTCAGAATATTTCTGTAGCGAATTGTTTAGTTTTGATAGTTAGTACTTCGAAACCATTACAAATTGGTATTGGTATAATTTTCAACCCATTCAATTATATAAGGTAAGCTTGGTTTTCATATTGTTTTTGTTGGATTATTATTTCCTAATATTATATTTTTATAATCAATAAATATTGATGAAAACTACGCAAAAGAAAGTCCCGCGTTGGCCACAACCCATTTTTTACTTTCTTTTACAGAGTAATAAGTAAGTATAGGGATCACCAAAAAAATCGAACTCGAGATTTCAACGGATATACACGTTTTGAGCTTCCCTGAATCGAATGTGACTATTTTCGGAGTGACGTCTGTGTGTGTGTGTGTGTGTGTGTGTGTGTGCGTGTGTGTGTGTGTATGTGAACGCTCTAGAGCCGAAACTGTCCAACGTAAAATTATGAGACTTCAAACTTAAGACTTGTATATGGTCTAGTTGTGCACCTCCTATTTTTGAAAAGAATATTCAAGCCGGCAGTGCATGTTTACTCTATGCATTTTTTGTTCAATCTCCAATATCACTAGAACGGCTTCACTTACGGCAAAAATAGTTATTTTCATAATAAAAGATATTAATATTTCGCACAACTTTTGTTTGAAAAGTTTCTTCAATAAATGTACCAGTTACGAGAAAACAGCTACCGAAAATTTTAAGATTCTTGTTTACGTTGTCATGGATTTGAATGTAGCTTAATTAATCGGATCATCTGCGCCTGTCAATATTTCGACAAGAAAACAAAATGGCCTGAATTAGATAAATGACATTTCAGAATATTTCTGTAGAGAATTGTTTAGTTTTGATAGTTAGTACTTCGAAACCATTACAAATTGGTATTGGTATAATTTTCAACCCATTCATTTATATAAGGTAAGCTTGGTTTTCATATTATTTCTGTTGGACTATTATTTCCTAATATTATATTTTTATAATCAATAAATATTGATGAAAACTACGTAAAAGAAAGTCCCGCGTTGGCCACAACCCATTTTTTTTGTTCTAGAAACCCCGCGAACGTCACGTCACGCTTCCATGAGCTCCTTGGAGAGCATAGGTAAATAAACTAGAATTTCAGTATATTTCTTGTTGTCTTCAATATTACTAGAACGGCTGCGATTATAGCAAAAATAGTTAAACTCATAATGAAAGATATACATATTTCGCACAACATTTGTTTGAAAAGTTTCTTCAAGGAATGTATCAATTACGTGAAAACTGCTACGGAAAATCTAATATATCTTATTTATGTTGCCACAAAACACCTGTATGAGGATTATATGTAATATATTGTATGACCCATGCCTGACAAACTTGTTTGACAGAGAAACAAAATATAATAATAAGAGCTAAAGCAATTGGTCGTGTATCTGTAGTATTCTCGAATCAAAGGGTTTCATCAACAAAAATAGTGTGTCTCGTCGCATTAAATCCAAAAATATCTACATACTAACTTGCTACACTTATTATTTGGCATCCTAATTGAATCTGATTGCAGTTTATACTTCTCGAGTTAGATAGAGGGTCCCAAAATTTAAGACTCCTTAATAACTTATAAGTGGAGCTGAAGGCATAAGCGCCTTGTACCTAAGCGACGTAACAAACAGTTTTTGTTAATGGCATCTTTTTATCTGATAATGCTACAGACACACGACCGATTGCTTTAGCTCCTCTGTATTTCGTACGGCAAGCTAATAATAATAACCTTAAAGATGATAAATATATTTTAATTTTTTTGTCACTTTCGAAATTAGGAAAGTAATTCGTTTTAAAATGTCTTCTTGTTTCTATTTCAGAATGGCCAACGACGCCAGCGCCGTCAGAAGCTTCGGTGTCGATGATATCGCCACAGGGTAAATATACATTAAACATCATAGCTCAATCTCCTGCTAGAAACAGCCCTTTTTATTTATATTTTGTGCTAATAGCAAACTGATGGACAACATTTACTTTATTGGGATTCGACGGACGGTCGACGGAATTATGACGTTTGTCAACAGTAAATAATCCGATTTGTTTGTTCTTTATCTGAAATGAAAGTAAATACTATTATTATTTATAGCACCTTATAATGAACCGTTGATTAGATAGGAGTTTGCCCGTTTAGTGGTGACCTAGACATACTCTCCGCGTTATCTATGAAAGTTTCATATATTTTTGAACGAAAAAATTTTAATGTCGAAAAAAAGGACGAGCATATAAGTGGCTTAAACTACAAACTGATATCTTCATTTTAGCTTGAGATTTCTTTTTATAAAAAACATGCTTTGTTTGGGCCAAAGATTGTAAGTGCCTTAAGCCTTAAAGAATAGACAAGAAATCCAATAACAAAAGTTCAAAACACAGCCAATGATTTCCACGCAGAGCTGGGCATGATTTAATTCAAAAGGAATTGTAAATTGATTTAAATACATTTTTTTGAATTAATTCACGTGAATTAAGCCTTTTTCAAAAAGTTACAAATTAGGCTTGTGATTTAAGCCCTTTAAAGTAAATTGATTTGGGCTTGTGGATTGTTTTACTGATTAAATTGTAGCTTAATTCCTTTTCTAGGGCTTAATTCCATTTCTCTGGGCTTAATTTTTTTTTCGGCGGCTTAATTCCTTTTTCCTGAGCTTAATTCCTTTTACCTGGGTTTAATTCCTTTTCCTTGAGCTTAATTCCTTTTCCTTGCGCTTAATTCCTTTTATCTGGGCTTAATTCCTTTTCCGTTTTAATTTCTTTTTCCGGGGCTTAAATCACTCTACTGCGCGGCATTCTACATGCACACATACAGTGCGCGCAGCGAATGATGACTGGGGCTAACGCTGCGCGTATTGTACATGTTTTATTTTACTTGTTCAAACTCATAGGATTCGCTCGCTAGTCGCTACACACGAAATGTGCATCAGTTTACATTCGTTTGCAGTATATCGGTCAAGACTCGACTTGTGAAGTGTCATTTTTATAAGGTAAATACATTATTTCATATTTTTACTGTAAAAGTAAGTATAATCTACTCGTACTTATTTCAATTTCTACTATGGTTAAATTATTCTCCCACTGATTTCAATATATTTATGCAAGAATATAACTATATTATGATATACGACTCTTTGTTAATTGCTTATAATAATTAACTAACGAAATTAGTAACATCTAAATACTATATTAATTTTAATTTAGATAATAAGCTCGACAATGGAGAGCAACGAAATGGAAATGGATCCCTTTCATGTATCCGATGACGAGGATTTAGATCCAGATTATATACTGGAACTGGAACAGGATACGGATTTGGAACAAATAGCAAATACTGCCTTAAGCCCCAGTACTAGTAATACTAGTATTAGCTCAATTAGTACTGCATCATCCTCCCACAGTGGTGATTATTCTGAGCGAATCAAAACCTATAAATACTTAGACGGCAAATATTTCGAGGTAAGTTTAAATTATCTATTTGTTTCAAAATTTATCCATATTTAGTAGTGTACTACTACTATAAGAATACCTAATAGTAACTTTTTACAACTATATTTGTGAATAGTAGTTGTATGTAAATTTTCATTCTGTATTTCAAATACAGTATTTGTTCTTGTACATTGCTTATAGAGGTTGCGAATTCTCGACTATTTTTTATTCACGATATTCGGGAATGATGATTATTTATCATTATCATCAACATAGTTTCTTGATAATTTTCGTAAAGTTATAAATTTTTAATTAACTTACATACATAAACAAATACTCACGCCATTTCCCACAGTGTGAGTTAGCACAAATACTTAATTCAATTCAATCATACAACTATCATCTTCATCTTCACCATACATTCCTATTCAGACACTCTTCTTTCATCTCGTGCACATTCATAGTCATACATACTACATACATACTTAGTACTTTACATACATAATAATCACCTGTCACGACATCGTTGACCAAATATTATTCTATTTTTATCTGAACACACTTCTCTCATTCTTTGATTAATGTGACCGCTGTTTTCTTATGTTAATGCTTTTTGCTTATGCTGTTATGCTTATGCTTATGACATATTTTCAATAAGATGCACTATACATAAATGTTAGAAAATGTAATATTTTATAAATTACACAAGTTATCTCACTAAAAGAGTCACTATGTATTAACTAGTTAAATTAGTAAGTATAAAAAATCTATTAATCATTCTTATTATTACAGATACTAAGTGTAAATCCCGAGAATGAAAAAGTTATTGCCCAATGTCAATTATGTGTACCAAAACAAACAATTTTGAAAGGATTTGCGAATGTGTCGTCAAATTTTGTATGACATTTAAAAAGAGTTCATCCAAAATCCATTGATGAATATAATGCATACAAAAAAATCAAACAATGTAAACCGGAAACAAAAACGCCTACGCAAATGCGATCAATGAAGAAACAACATTGTGAAAAAAACAAACAACCTCAACCTAGTATAGCTTCTTGTTTTTCAAAAACACAAAACTTAATCAATCAAAATACTTTTGATGATAGAATAATTAAGTTTATTATAAATACTATGATTGCACCCTCTATTATAGAGAATCCAAGTTTCGTAAACATTTTTAATGGAATGAATGTGAAGGTGTTGAGCAGAGCAACTGCAATGCGCCGTATTACCACTTTGTACAATCAAACTCTGACTGAACTAAAGAGTAAAATTTCGGTTGCTAATTACATATGCACTACAGCTGACGTATGGTCTGCGAAACGAAGAAGCTTTTTTGGCGTAACGTGTCATTGGATAGATGACAACTTAAAAAGACAGTCTGCAGGCATGGCTTGCAAAAGGTTCCCAGGAACTCACTCACATGATAGGATTGCTGAAATGTTTGACGACATATACACCAATTTTAATGTTAATAGCAGTAAAATAATTGCAACTGTTACTGACAACGGAAGCAATTTCGTTAAATCATTCAAGGAGTTTGGCATTAAGTCAAATTCTAATAGTGAAAGTGGATTGGATGATTCAGATGACGAGTGTGAATTTACTGATTTAAATGAAGACTCCGATAAACAATCTATAATTTTACCAAAACATGTCAGATGTGCCAGTCACACTTTAAACCTGATTGTAACAACAGATTGTAAGAATGCCATTGAAAAAAATCAAACTTTTAGAGCAAGACACGTATCTGTTATGAGTAAATGTTCCGCATTGTGGGCCAAAGCCGGGAAACCCAAATCAGCAGAAATAATTGAAAGCGTACTAGGGCACACACTTAGTTATCCGGGTGTGACGTGATGGAACTCATTCTATGATTCCATTAAACAAATTATCTCAGAAAAAGATAAACTACTAACATTATTCGATAAATTAGAAATAAAAACCGCTCTAAAAGAAAACGAAATTGTTTACTTAGAAGAATATTGCACAATTATGCAACCTCTAGCAGCAGCATTAGATATTCTGCAAGGAGAACACAATACATATTTCGGATATTTATTGCCCAGTTTAGTTTCCTTAAAGATTAAATTAGAAAAAATAAATGATACTGAGTTATCATACACAAAACATATCCACTCGGCTTGCATCAAGGGGCTAATGAAAAGATTTCATTCTTATTTTAATCTAGGCATTGAGGCAAAAGAAGCTATATTTGCTGCATTTGCTATACCTCAATTCAAATTACGTTGGGTATCTGCCCTTAAGAATATAACGGATAATGCGGATATAAATATAATACAAAATTATATAATTGATATAGCGGACAAATATCAAGATCAAGAATCGACAGAAAAACCAAAATTTCATTATAAACAAAGCGAAACTTTTTTTGATTTCGGGGACAACGAAACTTGTATCAGCGGAATAGGCAGTTTGGAGCAAGGGAACAAGCATAAATTAGAATTAGAAATTTTACAATACCTAGAAGATCCAAGAAATGATTTAGATATGTTGAATCAATACCCAATTGTAAAAAAATTATTTGTTAGGTATAATACATGTCTCCCGTCATCTGCACCCGTTGAACGATTGTTTTCGTTCGCATCGATGATTAACTCACCAAGAAGACATGCTCTATCTGATTCTAATTTTGAAAAACTGGTTTTTCTAAAAGCAAATAGTCATGTATCGGCTCAAATTTAAAAATACTTGTGTTTGTATGGTTATTTAAAATTATTCTTTGTCCGCGATGTGGTAACCGGTACGTCATTAGTTGCTCAACTAATAATAAACAGTCTTCATCTTTGTCACAGGCATGTGTGTTCAATCGTTAATCATTTTACGTCTGTCTTATATATTCATCTCTTTTCCACTATTCGAAAAGAAAAAGAAACCCATACGAATATATTTAATGACGTACCGGTCACCACATCGCGGACAAAGTATAGGTACATTACTTTATAAAAATAATATTTAAGAATATCCGAGAGAATATCATTTTGTTATTTGTGTTTTTATAAAAGCAATAAATGTAAATAATAAATATATTCATAATATTGTTTATTTAATTGTAAGTGTGATTTAAATCCAAAAAATCCAATTCTCAAGAAGGCTTGTGATTTGTATTTTACGTACCTAAATCACAATTCATTTTGATTTGTGAATTAATTCACTTTGAAAAGGAATTGAAATTGTGAATTGTCCGAAAAAAAAAATATCATTGATTTGTGAATTGTGAATTAATTCCTTTCATTGGTGATTTTGCCCAGCTCTGTTTCCACGATACATTTCTAGTAGGAGTAGGAGTACCTTCTATTAAGTATGAGAGTATTTTAGGTTCAGAATCACTTATTTTTACGTTCAATTTAAAAACGGATCTGGTGGAGGTAGCGGCAAGTGTAGTGAATACGATTATCGACGCCGCGGAGAGAGGTAATTATAATTCGGCACAACTTTTCCCACGCTTGCAAACACTTCCTTTTTCTTAGCAAGCATTATTATACAATATTATCAAAAACTAACATTTTATCGATAATCCAAATTTATACATTTATTTTATTTTCTATATAATTTTATATGTGGTATACTATCAGGAATTATCCCAAATAATGTATCAAAATAAGCAAACCTTAATACCATTGCAGATAAAAACTATTTAATATATTTGGAATAGCCTGCACTCGACTATCTTATACGTAGTTTTCACTAGAAATATATATATATCCCAAATAAACTGTCAATTCAATCAATACTCCACAGCAATACTCTGAAATTGTATCATTTTGCTTATTATTATTACGATATCAAATACTTTTCCTTCAATATAAACATTTTTGTCAGTTATGGCCGTAGAGCATTCACAAACACATAGACAGACACACAGGTATCATTCCAAAAATAGTCACATTCGATTCGATTCGATTCGATTCAAAACTTGTTAATCCGTTGAAATCTCATTTTTGAATATTTTTATGATTACAAAACTTACTTATTACTGCGTATAAGAAAGTAAAATTTACCAAACAATATAAACGAGCATATTCTAATTATGTAAGCTTATACGTTTCCTTTTTAATTTTATATACAATTTTTGTAATTATTATTTTTCTTTATAATTAGAGGCTCCTGTAAGAATACTGCGCTTCGTGGACAGCATAATTGCTTTGGCAGTGGAAGGTAGTATTTGAATACTAATACATGTACAGGATTACATTAATTTCAACATGTCCAATTTCAGAATTACAGGTGGAACTCATTGTGAAGGAAGTGATTGACGATATAGTCATTGAAGCGTGCAGAGCAGTGAGATTTGCAGAGGAAGTGCATGTGCACACATATGAAGTGGATAGGAAACCTACGACGGTTCGGAAGTTATCCAGCCTAATTATGTTACGTGCAAAAAAGTAGGGCTCGATAACTTTGGAAGCACGGAAGGTAAATTTCAGTGGGGATGTCTAGGGGACATTCATGCGCATGCGTGAAGTTTTTCCCGACTGCAGAATGCGTGCGTCGCTAGCGCCTAGCGGTCAGTCTATGCGTGAGTTAGTCTAGTGAGCGCTTGTCGGATTTGCAATTTTTGCGAAACGACGGAACGACTTGAGCAGCGATAATGCATAATATGTCGCCAAAAGCTGAAAATGCCGCTGAAAGGAACTTGATTTCAATCAAAAGAAGACATTAAGCAAAATGCGACTTCGAAGCCAAACACCAATCCACAAGAAGCCTTCCAGAAATGTTTCCAACAATAGCGGGACCGAACCGCTGGGAGATATGTGTGCATTACCAAGACGCCTACTTTGAAGAGGATTCGGAGTCCATACCACAAAATTAATCATTGTATATTTGCCGATACTTTCTGAACAGACCTCGTATGTCGAGAAACCTGAAATGGTTTTGGATTACGTGTTTGCTTCGGCAGGCTTGTACTGGTACTAAACAAGCTTCAGACCGAAGGCTGAGTTTTGAGTGGCACTCTCGATTTATGGGCGCACAAACGACGTTCATGCATTGGCACGCTACATCAGTGAAATAGAACCAAATTGCTCTACCACTAAAATGTATGAATATTTGTTAATGTTCGCAATTTGTCAGCGGGACATCATACCGTGTGATAGTATACACAAACAAAACAAAACAAACTACAGTTAGTGAAGATGGTTGAAGATCAAGCAAATTATTTGGAAGTGTAAAGTTCTAGTATGGTGATACTGGTTGCACTATTTATTTGTAACAGTCTGTTTGAAAGATGCCTTGTTCCATCTCCTCACTTGTATTGTTTAATAAGCAGATATTGGTAACACAGTTAAAGCACTTCTTCGTTTGCTAGATGCTAGCCAAGTTGCCGTTCTAATGTGGCCGACAACATGCAAATCGAAAATTGAGAAAAGCCTGCACGCTGACAATAAGACCTCAATTGTTCACTAAATGACATCATCCTTATCAAACGCCGTACTCCTAGATCGCTCCTCTCCTCAAATAATTAATGAATACAGAAACAAACAAAAATAATGATTAATGAAGACCAATGAAGTTCAAATTAGTGATTTCGCAATTACTTAAATTGCTGCCTTGTCTCTCCTCCTCCCTCAATTATCCAAGCCGACATTTATATCGGCTAAAACTATTCCCCCATTTCTGGATGCACCGCAACTGCTGACCTAATATCGCCGACAACATCTAAATGCAAACTGACAACTTATTCCCATTCTCTACTTAAAAATTCACTCTGAAGTTCAACTCTTGATACGTAAAAAAAACTTATTTTCACCTCGTGCAAACTACGAAGCTCCTGAAAATCTGGATATCCCATTCAGTCTATGGAGTAATAACTAAATCTGAACCATGCATGTAAATCAATTAAGTATGAATTCTCTTTGTGTAGATTCTACACAGTTTTCATTACCAACCGATTCGCGTTATGTAAGTCTATTTTAATTTTATATATATATATATATATATATATATTTATATATATATATATATATATATATATATATATATATATATATGCAGTTATTTTGAAATATAATAGAATGAAATAATATCACACAATTATTTTCAGAATGAAACGACTTTTGTAAACTAATTATTTTAGGACCCATAAAACAAGAAAACGCTTTCGGAACTCATTACCTTATTCACAACTGAAGGTACCTAGGTTATTTATTATGGTAAATTTTATTATGTCGATATTCGAATTGTCTACTTACTATTAATTTATCATTATTAGATTCCAACAATTTAATACTGTAAAGAATGATCAACTACTACAAGATACAATTTATATTAGTGAAAATAGAAGAATAAAAAACAACTATCTGTCAAACAAACTTTAAAGCAATAAAACGAGTGTATAATTACAGATCACACGATCTAGACGCAGTAATCGAATTGTGCGCGTAATTTCACATCCACTTTCCAACACGGCTAACTCTCTTATAACCGAAATTAATAATACATAAAAATAAATCCTTTCAAACCTTAAATTGTAGACTCACAGTCTTTATTTGCCTTACATTTACTGGTACCTATGAATGTGTGTTTGTGTGTCTTTGTAGCTAAATATATATGCTTTTCAGGATAAAAATTATTTTCATGAAATATTTGAATTTAAACAAGCACTGGCGCTAGCGCCAGTGCTATCAGCTCGCCGTTCCGGCGAGCCCGGTCACAACAATAAATACAAAACTAAAAGCGATTGCAATTATTGTAGTACCTAATTTATTGTTCTTATGACATTTCATCGGCATTTAATATGAAATTAATACATTTCTAAGTTTACGCAGATAATTCTAAATCATCAACATTATACTCACATTGCCCATTGAACCAATCTAACCAATTATGATCCCAAGATTTATTTATTCCTGCACCATAACGGTCTTAATTTCCATAACCCCACTTTTAAAATTGCACACATGGGTAACGTTAATATCGTTCGTTTCGTGATTAGCCAAGGATATTGAAAATTATTTCATGAACATTTCCTAATTTTATTCATTAAAACACAGAAGAAAATGGTTTATACATAAAAAAATATAACCAAACAAATTACTGTCACGTAGACATAATTTCTTCATTTTACTAACAGATGGCGATCAATGTCTGATATACTTCAAAATATATTTATATATATTTTTTAAAGCCTATGGGCTCACAATTTGCAAAAACTTTATTCACATAAAATATCTTATAATTTTAAGTAAAAAATTATAAAAAATTTAAAAGTTGACTAAGGGCAGTATTTAGGAGGGTTCTAAATTTTGCTAAGGGCAGTATTTAGGAGGGTTCTAAATTTTGGGGGCCTATAACGCCGGCCCTGTACTGACAATTGGATTTAAAATGCGACGGGAACATCACGGGCATAGAAATTATTTGTATACCAAATTTCATTAAAATCGGCCCGGTACCTTCAGACGAGTTGCGGTCACAAACTCAGGTCTTACGACGGACCGACCGAGCGAGCGAGCGAGATACATACATCCAAGTATATGATACTTCAATCCAATATATTTTTGGATTCAGGGCGAAAATACAAGAACGTTTTGTAAAGATTTTTTTTCGATCCGAGCATGTTACAGACACACGACCAATCACTATAGCTATTTTGTACTTACTGTACGACGAGCTAAAAAGCGACTATGAGAGAAATAACTGGACGCTTCAGCCAACAATAATTTGTGTAGGAAAATCAATCGCAGAACTTTCCGAATTCTACATTTACATGTATGATATTATCTATAAAGTGAACTCATTTTTAAAAGCAGTTTCTATGACATTTCAGTTTCAGTTTCAGTTTAATATAGAATTGCCCCGCAGTGCATTCAAGCATGCTTATCCATAGAACAATAAAAAAAGACCACGGCTCTTCTCGCTCTGCTCTCTGAACTAGATGGTGCAGATTAGTTCATTAAATTTGTTATTATTATCTAGAATATAATATAATTGAATCTACTGTTTTATAAACAAGATTGCATATCTTAATTTAAATATATCAGATAAATGATATAAATGCAATTAAAAGATTTGGTGTAATAAATCATTATTTTAAATTGATTATATATCTGTTAATTATGATTGTGTTTGTAGAAAATGAGTAACAATTTCTTAATCATAAATTTGACGATCATTTTGGCGGGTATTATATCTCTACCAGCGATGTTGTAATTATAAAATCGGCCCTGGTGTGCCTGAAAAACATTTAATGCAGCTAAAGGCCAGGGTTCTTCTTTTCTTTCAATTGATAACTACATCATTCAGGAGTAAGTAAAGACAAAAATCAAAATAATCCGCACGGCATTTCTTTCGAAAAGTCACTTTTTCTATTTTTCGATTTCTTATTTTTAAGAAACATTAATATAAATTATTCTTATGAACAGTAGTCACATATTTTACTAACCTGGACTTTTCTATAATATAGGAACATAATATTTACATTATTGTTAATTGTTATATTCAAAATTATAATATTTAAAAAATAAAATTAAGCCGTTTGGGTTACGAATATGACGAAGGCTTGTAGAAATAAAATATCTTAGATTTGCTTGTAAAATTCTTGGATGCTTTAATTATTTTTCTTACGGCAATATTAAGGGGGCTCCAAATTTTGGGGCCCTATAATTCGAGAAGTATTAGATTTTAAGTGCGAGCAAACTCAGATAGGACAGCATGTATTTTGTGAAGCATATTATGTTCTAATCGCTTTTGTACCTGCAGAGGAATAGAGGTCACAAATTTAGTCTTACGAGTGAGTGACTAACATCCAAATATATAAGTTATATACTTTTGGATTCAGGACGATGAGACAAGAAAATAAAAATATAAATACATAATATAAATTTATATTTGAAGCCCCACTTAATGGTACAAGAAATTCTAAGATATTTTATGTCTTCAAGATTTTTGCATACTGTCAACCCAAAGGCCATAAAATATTATAATTTTGAATTTTAACATATGCATTAAATTTTTTTTTTATCAATTTAATCTAAATTTGGTACACAAATTATTTGGCATCCCATTTGAATTCGCTCGCACTATATATCCAATCGCCGGTATACTTCCCGAGTTATAGGGCCCCAAAATTTAGAGCCCCCCTTAATACTGTCCTTATAAAAATAATTGAAGCTTTTAAGAATTTTACTAAAAATTCGATGATATTTTATGTTTACAAGATTTTTTCATTTTGTTAACCAAAAGCCCGAAAAAAATTAATAAATATTATAATTTTGAATTTTAAAATATGCACTTCTTGTCAAAAAGTATTTGTATTTAAAATATATTTATTTTTTTATACAAATATTCAGTATAATCGGTCCGGTACCTTCGGAGAAATGCGGTGACAGTCTCAGGTCTTACGACCGACCGAGGACATGAGTTATGAATATTCTTGGATTCAGGGCGACAAGATGAGACGTATTTGTTAAGACTTGTATATGGTCTAGATGTGCCCCTCCTATGTTCTATCTCCAATATCACTAGAACGGCTGCACTTATGACAAAAATAATTATGTTTATAATAAAAGATATTAATATTTCCCACAACATTTATTTGAAAAGTTTCTACAATAAATGTACCAGTTACGAGAAAACTGCTACGGAAAATCTTAAATATCTTATTTATGTTGCCATAGTTATACATTTGTGAGATATTTCTTTAAGAAATAGTGTGCGCTATGCCTGAAAAAAATTGACAAATAAACAAAATAGAAATAATTTTGCACTGATTAACACAAATTGATTGACTGAGAACGTGCTTATGGTTATTGCAGATATATTTTAAGAAATAGTACGTATTAAAACTTATATTTGAATATGTTTACAAGGGGAATTTCAAAGAATCAACATCTGTGTTTCATATTGTAGAAACAGTATTTGATAACGTAATCAAATTATAAGCTAAATGGTACAATTTCAGGATATTACTGTGGACTATTGGTATTTCTTAACAGTTTGCTTGGGATATATATTTGTAATGAACACTACGTAAAAGAAAGTCGAGTGCAGGTCACTCCTCATTTTTATTTAAAATAGTATGAATTTCAGTGCTCGCATCGCATTGCATATATCATTAATATAATAACCCAGAAATGTTTGTATGTGAGTGAGTGTGTATGCGAGTGTGTATGTGTAGAACGCTTTTTTTTGTAAAAATGCAGATTGGCATAGACGGGGATCGAACTCACGACCTCCAGGGAGAAAGGCATGACACTTAGCCACTGCACCATGGCGACTGATAATAATGTTATAAAAAATAATCAAATAGTTTATACTGAAATAAAACAATCACTACAATTCTGAAATTCAGTCTGCTTTGAAATAGACAAAAACGAATCAAACGTCAGAATGAAATGTCAAAAAGCATGTTATTATTCAATTATTAAGTATGTAATATGAAATACGTGCATATTATTGCCTAATTAGCATATATTTTTATGCAAATACGTGTTTCTGTACATTTATTTTAATTCATAGTTAATATTTTTCACTTCAAAATGGCCAAGAAGCAGTGATTTTTGAAAATATGAGTTGCGGTAAGATTTTATAGTTCGTCAAATTATAATAACTGCAAGTAAGTAAATTTATAATTCTGATTATTAGAGAAATAAAATCTTGAAGAGATAATACAAACATATTTAGAAACATGTTTGGTTGGAAATTTTATTCTTTTATTTTTGATGGCACAATCCATTGTATTTTAGCATATAACTAATTATCATATTTTAAAACTGCCGTTGTGACACTGCATCAGTTTAATACTGCAACATTCAGAATCTAGCCTGATTATTTTATTCAAAAACAATAATGAATCAAATGTCAAATCATTATAAATGTTGTGTAAAAAGGATTTGTAATACATATTATTTGAATAATCGAATCAAATAATAAACAACAATCGTAAGTAAATTTATAATCCTGTTTTTTATATACAATCATAGAAACTGTCTAAATGATACAACACATATAACTTTGATTTTAACCTTGTATGGTGCATACAAGGTTAAAATCAAAGTTAAACAAAATTTTGTTTAAATTTATCGGATGTTACACAGTGCATGATAAGCGATCGATTAGTTAATCCTCAGCATAGTGATCTAAGAACAAAATAGCGTTCAAAGAAAGAACTCGATTTTTTCTTTATTATTATTTTCGATGTGGAAATTTGTATTACTATTATAGTCAAACGATACAAAATGAAGAAAAACCGTGTTATTATTATTAAATTACATGAAAATTCGCCATCAGTCAAAACTGACCTATGTTCTATATACCATATGGGCACATGGTGCCCACGGGTGACCCTAGTTATGAAATATTAGTTGTTTAATTTCGAATATCACAAAATTTGCATTGGTTCTTGCTCTATATCTTAATAATTATTTTATTTTTGCAAATAAATTACATATAAAATGATAAACGAATCTAAATTTGCGTTTAAGAAAAATAAAAGGAATTGGTGAATATATGTGTTTAGCTTGATTGTTTATTAATATTGTTAACAATTTACAAAAACATAAATAATTAAAAGAAACTTAAGCAAAATAATATTAATATGATTAAATGTTATTGCAGTTCAATGATAGAAAACATGAGCAATTGAAAGTACTGCAAATACAGGGTATGTAGATATAACTGTTGGATAATTATAGAAGAATACCTGCGGCTATGTGTGAACGCTCTACAGCCTAAGCTGTTGAAAGTAAAATTATGAAACATTAAACATAAAATTTGTATGTATAATACCGGTCGTGCACTTCTTAATTTTAAATAGATATAACGGACTACAATTATTACAAATTTAATATCTCAAATACGGCATGAATATGAGAAATTTTATTTATATAAAATATCTTTAAATAGTTTGCAACTGATTTAGATAAGTTTTTTGAAAATGGTGCCTTTTACTGAATACAATTTACGTTTTCCATATTATTGGCATAGTTTAATGATTATCGTACTATTCATAGAATACACAATATGGCATTATTAAATAAATATATAGTAATACTACGCACTAATTAAGTGAGGCTTTAATTGTCTTTTCTTTTCTTATAATTTATCTTAGGGTTGTAAATATATTAAAATTATATTTTTGGTTTTCTTATCAACTTATTTACATTATCTTACCCCCAACACTGAGGTTCTACCATCGGCCAGAAATCCATGTTATATAAATTAATAGTACATTCAAATATTCTTACCCTTGTTGAAACTGAATTAATTAACAAAACTAATATTACACACAATATTTTCTTCATTTTAAATGAATTTAATACAAATGACAAGAAAAACTAATTAAGTAAAAGATGAGTTGGACACTTTGTTCGGTTTAGTTTATATATGCAAATAATGAGTATATATATGTATATAATGTTTTATCTACCATCTTTTTATAATAAATATAACTAGTATTATTATCTATTTATATTGATTTGAATTCAAAAGACCATAATATATTTGAAATAATACAGCCAACTGATTGTTCGGTAATCATAATTGGATCTATGGCATTGAGCCTGAATTAATTGTACATATTTGTTGAAGTAGTTTTGCAATTGAAAATTCTCTAATCGTTTCCGCTCTGGTTAGTTTTTTAAATCCGCCAACTACCCCAGCGAGATGAAGCAGATGTAAACCTCACTTAAACCCCAAATAAATCCCTTACCTTCTAAAATTCTATGTTGAAGTGATTGTTGGTTTGAGTTTGTGTTGTTGAGAGACGAGACTTACTATTGAACTCATCTCTGTCTCAAAAGGTCTCGACTCGTTATCACTAGTTAACACTTAACACGTTAATTTTTGATAGTATAGATGTCAAAATTAACATTGAACGGAAACTTATTGAACGAGTTTCAATTTTTGAAGCACGGTAATTGTGTGCTGCCGGTAATTTTGATAGTTTGATCAGAGCATATATCTATTTAGTATATTCTTCGATCTTGCCTGGTATACAAATAACAACATATATTGTACTATTGTGACTAATAACAAAAGAAAATCGATGAAAAACTGGGATGGCCTTCACTCGACTCCCGTGTACTTTTATTATTTGCATGTAAGCTTAAAATATTGTAACTAGGGAAACGTAAATATAAAATAACCATTTTCAGAGGAAATTTCACTGTTAATGGTGCATTTTTCAAAAAATAAATATCAAATAAATGTTACCTGAAATTTTCGTCAGTCTATCAAAAGAAATTTACAAAAATTGCAAAACATTTTACATCTATAATATTTACTTTCTTTTACGAAGTAATAAGTAAGTATTGTAATCATACAAAATTTCGAACTCGAGTTTTCAACGGATATACATCTTTTGACCTCTGAATTGAATGTCACTATTTTTGGAATGACGTCTGTCTGTCTGTGTGTGTCTGTGAACGCTCTAGGGCCAAAACTGTCGAACAAAAAATTATGAAACTTCAAACTTAAGACTTGTATATGCCCTAAATGTACACCTTCTATTTTTGAAGAGAATATTCAAACCAGAAGTGCATGTTTACTACATACATTTTTTGTTCTATCTCCAATATCACTAGAACGGCTACACTTACGGCAAAAATAGTTAAGTTCATAATGTAAGAAATTAAAATTTCGCACAACTTTTGGTTGAAAAGTTTCTTCAAAAAATGTACTAGTTACGAGAAAAATGCTACGAAACATCATAAATATTTTGTTTACGTTGCCATGGTTTCGCATGTAGCTTATAAAATCAGATCATCTGTTAATTTGACAGGAAAACAAAATAGACTCAATTAGATAAAGACATTTCAGAATACTTCTGTAGAGTATTGGTTAGTTTGATAGTTGGTTTTGGTTTTATATATATACATATATATATATATATATATATATATATATATATATATATATATATATATATATATATATAAATGTCTAGTGAAAACTACGTAAAATAAAGTCGAGTGCAGGCCACTCCAGATATTTTTTTCATATTGTGAACTCCAAGGCAACAGAAATTAATAACAAATATTTTATTATTTTAAATTTTATTTACAAGCATAAAGTGGAAAAGTATTCCGCTGCTCGCATCGTATATATTTCCTATTAGACGACATTTAATTATTATGATATGCTAGACATATACTGCGGGAATTTTGTTCGCGATGACAAAGTAATTCACAATTTAAAAACGGTATTAGTTGTTTTATTAAATATTTGGTAAGTATTTTAATATGTATAATCTTAAACAATCATAGCTGCAGGCACCAATGTCTTCAGCCGTAGAATCTAGTAAGTGGATATTTATTAGTTTTTATTTATGTATTAAACATTACTTAAACACTGACGTTTTTAATGAAGAAATCCTAATTATAACCACTTATTTGTGAAAAAACGAAATGATATAAAATATTAATTAAAACGAAAGCATTTATTGAAATACAATTTTTTTTGTTGCCATAAACCGAACAATCAGCATTATTAGTATGTTCAAGACAGCTATAGTGTTTAGTCATGTGTCTGTAACATTCTAGGGCCAAAAATATTTCTTAGCAAAGAAATGTTTATCTCGTCACCCTGATTACGAAAATGTATATAACTTAAATTATGTCGCTCGCTCCTCCGTAAGACTAGCTTTGTGGAGTATCTCCTCTGAAGGTATCGGGCCGATTTGATTGTAATTTGGGTGGTCAAGAAGTTCCCTTTGCATTATTGTTATCAAGAACAATTCTTTTACATTTTATCGAATCAAAATTCAGTGCTTATAAAAAAAAATTGTGCTTCTATAATCGTTGTGGTTATAAAACAGTTCTCTATATATATTAAAAAATTAAACCATTCCCTGAATATATAATACGGCGTGCTAAAGGCATTGGTACTTTCCACCTATGCTTGTTTTTCTATAGTCCTTGGGCTCACAATTTGAAAAAACCTTGAAGCCATAAAATATTCTAATTTTTTTTTATATTTGTCTAAGGGTCGTATTAAGGGGGTCTACTAATAAAATTATAATGGGGCCATTCCGCCTGGCACCCATTAATAAATTAACATAATTTACTAGTTACATAGCCAGAGCTAATGAGCTATCAGTAAATCAATTGCTTATAACGCATTTTGATTAAATACCAAAAGGTGTATCAATAGAGGTATTAAGTTAAGAAGAACGCAGGAGTAATATAATATGTATTAACAACAATCGTATTCATGTGAAACAATTTGTATTTATTTAATTAAATATATTATTCATTTGTGTATTTATTTAAAGAACAGAAAAAACATGGGCTTCAACGATGATTCCCAATAATAATACATCTTTTTCGTAAGCTTCGAAAACTACTTTGAAGTAATACTTTTCTAATGGAAATATGTTCCACTTATTTGGGTCGAATCCAGCCTCAGTTGCTACATATTTACCCTAAAAATTTGAAATGTTATTTGGCATTGCAGTGCAATAATGAGCTTTGTAATTGGTGTTGTTAAATTACAATAAATTTATAAAAATAATAAGTTTCTGTCAAGAGTATTCAATTTAGTGTCGAATATCATTATCATTACATGACATTTCATATTTAAATTTTGGCCAAATAAACAAAATACAAATACAAGTTCAGCACAGTAAATAAAATAATAACTATAAAAACAGAAAGTATTCTTTGTAAAATGTACACGTAAATGAACTTTCTTGTGCTATATAAATACTATTGTACGACTGACTGAAAATGTCTAGCATTATTTGTTTAGTGAATACAGGAAAAGCTCTTTTGTTCTATAAAAAATGCTTAATTAATAACATTGACATGATATAATCGGTAACTAGATGCGCTTGTAATATTTCAAGCCATTTGATATTCCTTTAGAAGTAATATAATGATATTTATATAGTAACAGTAATTACCATTTTGAATGGGCATCTTAATTTTGGTGTAAAGGTTTTTATAAAAGGAGTCCAAGCCATGTCCTCGGCATTGAGTGTCATACAAACATTCGGTGGCTTTAGATTTATAAGATATTCACATGTGTCTGGTGCTTCCCTAACCAAACATCTAACAATTTTAACAATAATCTAAAATATATAATAAGATGCATTTAGTTATAATCGGTTGATACATTAATTCCAAAGCATTAAATGTATACGTATAGTATATTAAAAATTATTTTGAAACTAACCGAGTGTGTTTTATTTTATATTTAATCTTGTTTCAACGAGATCCTACAGCTAATTCCATACAATTCATTAAATGTATGATATGATTTTAACTAACATAATATTAACTTGTTGCATTAATAGTGGATGGTATATTTAATTAAATAGAATACAGTTATTTTACCACTAATATTATTAAAATAGAAATTCTATTTAAAGCCACTGAAATTTAATAAGATAATACTGATATTGTAACTGTTTGATTGCCAGTGTTTTATTGCGATCGCTTCAATGTTTCAAGTTTCAATTTATTAACTATCCTAACATTATAAATATTATTTTCAAAATTAATATGTATTTTATAATTTTTCATAGGTTTTACGAGCAAAATTTTAAGAAAATTGCTGAATATAAAAAAAAAATTAGTACAATTTTTCATTATTTTAATTTATTTCCTACAGGCAGTATAAGTATATACTCCGGACCTGTACATTTGAAATGCGATGGTTCCTTCAGGAAATATGCGGTCACAAAGTTAATTCTAACTACCGACTGCGCGAGGTACATTCAACCAAATATATGAGTTACATATATTTTTGGATTCAAAGCAACAATACAAGAACTATTTGTAAAGAAATATTATTGATTCGAGTAGCTTGCTACAGACACACGACCAAATACTAAAACAGTAGTACGACGAGCAAAAAAATAAATTGGTGATAATTGACATCAATATTTGCTGTAGATATATAAACTAAATATTGTACATCTTTTTGGTCCAAAAACATATATTGCCGTAGTTTCTTTCGAAAAGGAATATTTTTTAATTGTAAAATGTACAATACAATTAAATAATATACCTTTTCGAGAGAATCTACTAGAACGCGATTAGCACCAAATATCAGCACTTTTGGCTCTATTTCCGCAGTGAAATGTGAATTAAAACTATTACTATATCAAACCTTCAATTTGTTGCTGACTAAATCTCGTCTGGCTTCAAATTCTGCTTGGAAAAGTGAATTGTTATAAGGTGCTATACGAATATAATTCATCGGCATTGGATTATCTTTGGGCACTTCCATTGCATCTACCCGGTCAAATATTGTTTTCAGGCGCTACAATAACAATGTTTGTTTCAATTGATACTGTTACAAAAGACAGCAAGGCAAAGTAGTATGAAGGCGAAGGAGACATTGAATTACGAGATGTCTGCCTTCTTGATAGGTCGCAGTAAGACCAATACAGTGACTGCTATTTAGAAAATTGCGATTTCATTATTTATTCTGATATAGATAATATATTTTAGACGGACATTCTATTATCAAAATTAAAGGATTTTGGCTAAATCCAGAATTAACAGACTTTCTGTATAATTGGGAAATATAAAATTTTATATTTGTATATTGTCTAGATGTGCACCTCCTATTTTTGAAAAGAATATTCAAACCGGTAGTGCACGTTTATTCTATGCCTATTTAGATCTTTCTTTAATATCACAAGGACGAATGCACTTATGGCAAAATTAGTTGTGTTTATAATGAAAGTTATTATCTCGCACAACTTTTGCTTGAAAAGTTTCTTCAAAGTGTGAGCAAAAATATTATTACTAGTGTTGCGAAACACGATTTTAAACATTAAAAAATAAAACATATTTTCCGCATAAATTAAGTGAATGTATATGCAATTCATAAATAAATCGATTTCTAGTAGTCTGATACGTATACTAGCATATATTTTATTTTATTTTATTTTATTCATACCCTGTATTATGAAGTATTAGTTGCTTAATTTCGAATATCACAAAATTTGCATTGGTTCTTGCTCTATATCTGAATAACATTTTATTTTTTTCAAATAAATTACATTTACAATGATAAACGGATCTACATTTGCGTATAAGTAAAAATATGTATTATAGAATTGGTGAAAATATGACTTTTGCTTGATTGTTTATAAATATTGTTAACAATGTACAAAGACATAATTAATAACAAGATTTGGTACGCGTAAAACGCACCAACGCGCAGTGCTCGCCTTTAGGTAAAATATGCGTTGCCTATTGGTTAACAATTTGAAAAAAATTATATAGATATAAAAAGTTTTACATTTTTTTTAGATTATATAGATAAAAAAATTTTTTAGTGCATATTTTTAAATTCAATTTTATAATATTTAATAATTATTTTCAGGCTTTGGGTTAACAAAATGAAAAAATCTTGTAGGTATAAAATATCTTAGAATTTTCAGTAAATTTTTTAAATGTTTCAATTATTTTTATAAGGGCAGTATTAAGGAAGGCTCATAATTTTGGGGCCCTATAACTCGGGAAGTATATTGGCGATTGGATTTAAACTGCGAGCGGATTCAAATGGGATGCAAAATAATATGTGTACCAAATTTGGAGTGAATCGCTTTAGTACCTTCAGAGGAGTAGAAAGCACAAATTTGGTCTTACGAGCGACGACTAACATCCAAGTATATAAGTTATATACATTTTTGGATGCAGGGCGACGAGACTAACATTTTTTCTTTATAAATTTTTTTGATCCGAGTATGCTTCAGACACACGGCCGAATGTTTTAGCTTCTTCGGTACTACGTACGGCGAGTTAAAAAGATATTTAAGCAAAATGATATCAATATGAATAAATGATTTTGTAGTTCAATGATAAAACATGATCATTTGAAAGTATGTACTGAAAATACAGGGTATGTATTCGCCTTAAAGATATAAGTGTTGGTTAAGTATAGAAGAACGCCTGTCGCTGTGTATGAACGCTCTACAGCCTAAACTGTTTAAGGTAAAATTACGAAAAATATTAAACTTAAGATTTGTATGTATACCGGTCGTGCACTTATTAGTTTTAAATATTCGAAATAACAGAACCCTCTTACTACTTTATAATATCTAAAAAACGGCATGAATGTGAATAATTTTTATTCATATACAATATTATTGGTATTCTTATCAACTTATTTACATTATCTTAATCAACAGAAAGGACTACTGACGGCCACACATCTGTGTAGTCATACAAATTAATAATACATTCAATTAGTCTTACCCGTGTTGATACTGAACTGATTAACACAACTAATATTAAACACAAAATTTTCCTCATTTCAAATGAATTCAATAATAATGACAAGAGAAACAAAATAAAGTAGAAGATGAGTTCGATACTCTGTTCGGTTTATTTTAAGAATTAAAAAATTGGTTTATATATATATATATATATATATATATATATATATATATATATATATATATATATATATATATATATATATATATATATATATATATATAATGTTTTATCTACCATCTATTTATAATGAATTTAACTTGCATTATTATATATTTTAATTGATTTGCATTAAAAGGACTATAATATGAGTATATTTTATATAATACAGTCAATCGTTAATCATAATTGGATCTATGGCATTGAGCATGAATTTATTGTACATTTAAATTGAAGTAGTTTTGTAATTGAAAACTCTCTAATTATTTCCGCTCTGGTTCGTTTTTTGAATCCGCCAACTATCCCAGCGAGATGAGACGTCAAGTAAACTTCACCCAATAACTTAAACCTTAAATAAATCCAATATTCTATGTTGAAATGATTGTTGGCTAGAGTTAGTGTCTCTGTCTCAAAAGGCTCCACTCACCTTATATATATATATATATATATATATATATATATATATATATATATATATATATATATATATATATATATATATATATATATATATAGCGCCAGCCAATCACAGCACATTAATATATTTTTATATATTTATATGTGTATATATATATATATATATATATATATATATATATATATATATATATATATATATATATATATATATATATATATATATATATATATGTATCTATATAAATGTATATATAAAAATATATTAATTTGCTGTGATTGGCTGGCGCTTGGTATCACGTGAAGTCCTTACCCGGTGAACATTTTAAATCTTAAGTACGATTTATTTTTGGTATTTTAAAATTGATATAAAACAAGCATTGGCGCTAGCGCCAGTGCTACCAGCTTGCCGTTCCGACGAGTGCGGTCACATCAATAAATACAAAACTTAAAGTGATAGCAATTATTATAGTACAAAATTTATTGTTGTTATGATATTTCATCGGCATTTAATATGAAATGAATAAATTTCTAAGTTTACGTATATAATTCTAAATCATCGACATTATACTCACTCACATTGCCCATTGAACCAATCTAACCAATTATGATCCCGACATTTATTTATTCCTGTACCATAACAGTTTTAATTTCCAAAAACCCCACATTTAAAATTGCACACATCCACATGGGTTACGTTAATATTGTTCGTTTCGTGATTTGCCAAGGATATTGATAATTATTTGATGAACATTTCCTAATTTTATTAATTAAAACACAGAAGCAAATGGTTTATACATTGGAAAATATAACCAAACAAATTACTGTCACAATAGACATAACTTCTTTATTTCACTAACAGATGGCGATCAATGTCTGATATACTTCAAAATATATTTATATTATTTTTTTTAGCCAATGGGCTCACAATTTGAAAAAACTTTAATCACATAAAATATCTTAGAATTTTAAGTAAAAAATTCTAAAAATTTTAAAAGTTGACTGAGGGCAGTATTTAGGAGGGTTCCAAATTTTGGGGGCCTATAACGCCGGCCCTGTACTGACTATTGGATTTAAAATGCGACGGGAACATCACGGGCATGGAAATTATATGTATACCAAATTTCATTAAAATCGGCCCGGTACCTTCAGACGAGTTGTGGTCACAAACTCAGGTCTTACGACGGACTGACCGAGCGAGCGAGATACATACATCCAAGTATATGAGTTATATATATTTTTGGATTCAGGGCGAAAATACAAGAACTTTTTGTTAAGATTTTTTTTCGATCCGAGCATGTTACAGACACACGACCAATCACTATAGCTCTTTTGTACTTACTGTACGACGAGCTAAAAATATATATTTTAATATGAAAGACTATTTTTAATAATTATATATATTTATATATATATATATATATATATATATATATATATATATATATATATATATATATATATATATATATATATATATATATATATATATATATATATATATATTCAGGTCGACGCGACGAGTAAAGAACTTTTTGTTAGGAAAAGTTTTTGATGTGAGAATGATTTTTGCTCTTCTGTACTTAGTAAGGTGAGCTAGAGAATCGTAGTTTTAAATGGTTCGTCGTTCGGGTATTTCCAAAATAATAAAATCTATTTGAAAGAGAGCCTTTCCCAATGTACACAGTGAGTGCAAGTGAGACCAGTTTCTTGTAAACTTGTTTGGGGTTTATAATATTTGCCAGATGTGACCCAACCGTCTTAGGTTATCTGTTGGTTTCAGTTTTACAGCCATGGAATTTTGATGTCAACTACGGTTAATATTTTGCATTATTCTGTCTCTTGTGTGATTGTAAGAAGACCAATGCAATTAGTGATCAAATATATATATTGGTAGAATTTAGAATACAAGTTTGAAGTTAAAACGAAAAACACGTTGTTTCTCTATTTCTAATTAAGGTAAGTTGATTTATTATTACATTCGCATAATATCTTACTATTGTTATACATGGGTAATATTCTCGCAATTGCTTTATTAGGCTTTACAAAATAACAAATTGTACTTACTGTATTAGAGCAGGGTTTGCATGATTAAAACATGTTGACTAAAAATTTAAGTTTTACTTACTACTTTTGTATTGTATGGATGTATTTAAAAACTGATCCTTAACATGAATCAAATTTAAAATATATTTGGTTTGTCCTGATTTTGTTAACTATTTCCATGACTTATTGTAAATATAACAAAAATATATCAAATTTGAAAGGTTTAATTTTTTTTTATTTAGTCAAATACTACGAAGACTGGCAAGTAGTCGAATACCAAAGAAGTTTACTTGGAGGCGAGGCAGAAAATTGGAAAAGAACGCCAAGCTTTAGAAGAGGACGAAATACCGATTGTATCAAGCAAAGTGCAGTCACCCAAAATATTTGATGCATATTAACAATAATATTCATTTCAGCTCTGAGATGTGAAAAATGGCCAGATTTTTTTTTCCTTAATCATTTACACTAATTTTATCTTTTATAAATATATATATCTATGTTAAAATTATCACAACAATTACTTTTCTTTTTAGCTCGTCGTACAGTAAGTACAAAAGAGCTATAGTGATTGGTCGTGTGTCTGTAACATGCTCGGATCGAAAAAAAATATTAACAAAAAGTTCTTGTATTTTCGCCCTGAATCCAAAAATATATATAACTCATATACTTGGATGTATGTATCTCGCTCGCTCGCTCGCTCGCTCGCTCGCTCGGTCGGTCCGTCGTAAGACCTGAGTTTGTGACCGCAACTCGTCTGAAGGTACCGGGCCGATTTTGATGAAATTTGGTATGCATATAATTACCATGCCCGTGATGTTCCCGTCGCATTTTAAATCCAATCGTCAGTACAGGGCCGGCGTTATAGGCCCCCAAAATTTAGAACCCTCCTAAATACTGCCCTTAGCCAACATTTAAAATTTTTTGAATTTTCTACTTAACATTCTAAGATATTTTATGTGATTAAAGTTTTTTCATATTGTGAGCCCATAGGCTTAAAAAAAATAATATAAATATATTTTGAAGTATATCAGACATTGATCGCCATCTGTTAGTGAAATAAAGAAGTTATGTCTATTGTGACAGTAATTTGTTTGGTTATATTTTCCAATGTATAAACCATTTGCTTCTGTGTTTTAATTAATAAAATTAGGAAATGTTCATCAAATAATTATCAATATCCTTGGCAAATCACGAAACGAACGATATTAACGTAACCCATGTGGATGTGTGCAATTTTAAATGTGGGGTTTTTGGAAATTAAAACTGTTATGGTACAGGAATAAATAAATGTCGGGATCATAATTGGTTAGATTGGTTCAATGGGCAATGTGAGTGAGTATAATGTCGATGATTAAGAATTATATACGTAAACTTAGAAATTTATTCATTTCATATTAAATGCCGATGAAATATCATAACAACAATAAATTTTGTACTATAATAATTGCTATCGCTTTTAGTTTTGTATTTATTGATGTGACCGCGCTCGCCGGAACGGCGAGCTGTTAGCACTGGCGCTAGCGCCAGTTCTTGTTTAATCATATGTTTTAATTTCGTATCTTTTTAGCTCGTCGTACAGTAAGTACAAAAGAGCTATAGTGATTGGTCGTGTGTCTGCAACATGCTCGGATCGAAAAAAAATCTTAACAAAAAGTTCTTGTATTTTCGCCCTGAATCCAAAAATATATATAACTCATATACTTGGATGTATGTATCTCGCTCGCTCGGTCGGTCCGTCGTAAGACCTGAGTTTGTGACCGTAACTCGTCTGAAGGTACCGGGCCGATTTTGATGAAATTTGGTATACATATAATTTCCATGCCCGTGATGTTCCCGTCGCATTTTAAATCCAATCGTCTGTACAGGACCGGCGTTACAGGCCCCCAAAATTTGGAACCCCCCTAAATACTGCCCTTAGTCAACTTATAAAAATTTTAGAATTTTCTACTCAACATTCTAAGATATTTTATGTGATTAAAGTTTTTTCAAATTGTGAGCCCATAGGCTTAAAAAAAATAATATAAATATATTTTGAAGTATATCAGACATCGATCGCCATCTGTTAGTAAAATGAAGAAGTTATATTTATGTGACAGTAATTTGTTTGGTTATATTTTCCAATGTATAAACCATTTGCTTCTGTGTTTTAATTAATAAAATTAGGAAATGTTCATCAAATAATTATCAATATCCTTGGCAAATCACGAAACGAACGATGATAACGTTACCCATGTGGATGTGTGCAATTTTAAATGTGGGGTTTTTGGAAATTAAAACTGTTATGGTATAGGAATAAATAAATGTCGGGATCATAATTGGTTAGATTGGTTCAATGGGCTATGTGAGTATAATGTCGATGATTAAGAATTATATACGTAAACTTAGAAATTTATTAATTTCATATTAAATGCCGATAAAATATCATAACAACAATAAA
This sequence comes from Leistus spinibarbis, assembly GCA_933228885.1. Lineage (NCBI taxonomy): Eukaryota > Metazoa > Arthropoda > Insecta > Coleoptera > Carabidae > Leistus > Leistus spinibarbis. The sequence continues at coordinate 509,715 of CAKOGD010000048.1, read as the reverse complement.
TTTTGTACTATAATAATTGCTATCTCTTTTAGTTTTGTATTTATTGATGTGACCGCGCTCGCCGGAACGGCGAGCTGATAGCACTGGCGCTAGCGCCAGTTCTTGTTGTATAAAGTTTAAAAATATATTGTATTAAAATTATTAATCAATATTGTTTTCTTATTGTAAATATCTTTTTATAAGTTTACAAATATATTGTATTTATATTATTAAACATATATGCATATATCTTTTTAGCTCGTCGTACAGTAAGTACAAAAGAGCTATAGTGATTGGTCGTGTGTCTGTAACATGCTCGGATCGAAAAAAAATATTAACAAAAAGTTCTTGTATTTTCGCCCTGAATCCAAAAATATATATAACTCATATACTTGGATGTATGTATCTCGCTCGCTCGCTCGGTCGGTCCGTCGTAAGACCTGAGTTTGTGACCGCAACTCGTCTGAAGGTACCGGGCCGATTTTGATGAAATTTGGTATACATATAATTTCCATGCCCGTGATGTTCCCGTCGCATTTTAAATCCAATCGTCTGTACAGGGCCGGCGTTATAGGCCCCCAAAATTTGGAACCCTCCTAAATACTGCCCTTAGTCAACTTTTAAAAATTTTAGAATTTTCTACTCAACATTCTAAGATATTTTATGTGATTAAAGTTTTTTCAAATTGTGAGCCCATAGGCTTAAAAAAAATTATATAAATTTATTTTGAAGTATATCAGACATCGATCGCCATCTGTTAGTAAAATGAAGAAGTAATATTTATGTGACAATAATTTGTTTGGTTATATTTTCCAATGTATAAACCATTTGCTTCTGTGTTTTAATTAATAAAATTAGGAAATGTTCATCAAATAATTATCAATATCCTTGGCAAATCACGAAACGAACGATATTAACGTAACCCATGTGGATGTGTGCAATTTTAAATGTGGGGTTTTTGGAAATTAAAACTGTTATGGTACAGGAATAAATAAATGTCGGGATCATAATTGGTTAGATTGGTTCAATGGGCAATGTGAGTATGATGTCGATGATTAAGAATTATATACGTAAACTTAGAAATTTTTTAATTTCATATTAAATGCCGATGAAATATCATAACAACAATAAATTTTGTACTATAATAATTGCTATCGCTTTTAGTTTTGTATTTATTGATGTGACCGCGCTCGCCGGAACGGCGAGCTGATAGCACTGGCGCTAGCGCCAGTTCTTGTTTTATAAATAAACGAAAATCATTTGTTTTAATTTCGTATCTTTTTGTATTAAGTTTAAAAATATTTATTTATATTATTAAACTTCTCTTTTCTTTTTGTAAATAAACGAAAATCATTGGTTTTAATTTCATATTTCTTTATATTTAGCTTACGAATATATTGTATTTCTATTATTTAACATAAATATTGTTAATTTCTTTTGTTTTTACATTTATAATTTAAGTCTTACACTATTTTGTAAGTACATTTTGGTACAGTTATTGGTTTCTTTTCTATCTTTTTTATAGTACTTCGTAATATCAAATATACCTACACTAAAAATGTAGTATCTTTTTGGTATCTTTGTATACCATTTTTATAGCACTTCATAAAACCAATATAATATACTCTAAAAATACAGTATCTCTATATACCAGTTTTATAGTACTTCGTATGTACACTAAAAATTAGTATCTTATTGGTATTATTTATACCAATTTTATAATAGTACGTAAAACAAAATATATAATACACTAAATATATAGTATCGTTTGCTACTAAAAAGTAGTATTTTTTATACTATTTTTATAGTACTACGGAAAATCAAATATAATATATACTAAAAATATAGTATTTTTTAGGTACTCAATATATGATATACTTATTTAAATGGTACTTCAAATAGCTACATTGTATGTCTTCAAAAGCGGACATACCTACTTAATTTATAGTTGTTTTTGGTATGTTTGAGTAGCTATAAATGACGTATATGGAATTTAAAAATACGTATTTTTTAAGTATATTTTAGGTATATTCCGTGCAAAATGTTCGCCGGATATGCCTTAAGGGGGTATTACTCTTCCGATGGTAAAAAAAAACGATTTTTCAAATTTTGCATTTTTCGATACTTTATAATATTTAGTTTATCCCCCCAAAGTCGTTTTACCGTAAGGGATCTCCTTCATAAGTTTTTCGCTCATCAGAGCCAACAGTGTCGCGCGCTGAAATGGGCTTCTAGCGAGCGGTGAAACACTTGTCCCGAAACTTCAAACGCATTTTTCTCAAAACTACATTTTTCCTGCTGGTCGGAAAGATTTTTTTTTTTTTGTATCCAACGAATCAACTTGCGGTTTTGGTATAATATTCTCCACACTTTTCTTCGGAAATTGAACCTCTGTCGTTGCAAAATATTGAAAATTGGATTTTTCAGAGCGCCTCAAAGTTGAAAAAAACAAGCGAAAATCGACCTTTTTGTTCAGACGGCTGCCATTTTTCGATAAAATGTTTCGCCCGAGAGTCAATTTCCGTAGAATTTAATGCAGATTAATAATATTTACTCGATTTTATGTTTCAAATAGCGGAAAGTGCCAAAACCTTTCCGGCCGCACAGGCTGAGGCGCCGAACATGGTGCCCTTCGGTCGCCATTTTGGGACGGATCGACATGGACCACATACATAAAAAAAATACATTTTGTACTCTAAGAATTAATAAACAAGATGCAAAAAAGCTCAAGGTCCCAAGTGGTTTAGTTTGCCCACAAACTGAAACTGAAACTGAAAACCGTCTGAAATAGGCCGTCGGAAGAGTAATACCCCCTTAACCGCAACTTCCGCGTCGAGCGTTGATGCGCTTCAATTGCCGCCGCGTTGGTAACTTCCGCATTCCGCAATTGCTACTTGCCGTTTATCAGGATTGGCTATTTTGCCTACGTGCGCGAACCACAACTAGTTACAAGTTATCACTAGTTAACACTTAACACTTTAATTTTCGATAATATAAAAGTCAAATTTGACATTGAACGGAACCTTAGTAAGAATTAATTTCTCTGCAACTCGTGCCTTCTCGAAGAAGCAACCGAAGCGGTGGCAAACGATATAGACCAAGTATGTGAACTACATATATTTTCGGAATCAGGAAGACGTTAAATTTAAATTCAGTTTAAATATGTTAAAAAATGACGTAGACTATTCGCTAGTTTGTCTGTAACTGAGGCGATTTAAAACATTTCTTTTTTCAATGTCATTCTGGATGAATCTGTCTACCTCATAGCACATTATTCTGGTTAACAAATTAGTTTGGAGTCTGTGGCTGATAACATCATACATCACACACATCAGATCACCCAATCAAAGAACATATACAACAGATACGCCATAACGGCCGACCAAGCTACTGGCATGGCGAGTCCTTGACATTCACAAATGCACTCTAGCTAACAATTTGTTCATCAAAACGATTTTTTGAAATGAATTGGATAAATTTTAGGTTTTAGTATGGAATACTTCTCACTCATTGGTTGCTTCCTTCAGAGGTGCCTTGGGTGAATTCTAACTCCCTCATTCTGCTGAGGTAATTGGTGGATTCAACAAATGAACCAGGGTGTAAATATTCAGAAAATTAACAATTGCAAAACTATTTCAATGAGTAATCATAGATCCAATGTCATCAAAGCAAATATAATAAGCAAACAGTCCATTGAATTATTTAATATAAATTATTACTATTGCATTACTATATGTCATCAATAAATATATATTTTAGTTTCCTTCATGCAAATCTATATAATGTAATCATGATAGTAAAATGCATATATATATATATATATATATATATATATATATATATATATATATATATATATATACATATATATATATATATATATATATATATATATATATATATATATATATATATATATATATATATATATATATATATATATACTGTGCGTGTTGAAAGTTTGAAGGATTTTTGTGAAAGCGCAGAAATCGAATATAAAAGAATTCTTGGTTACAGCAAAACACGATAGCTAGCTCTTTTACCAGCTGTAGATAATATTTTAAAAATATACGAACCATTAAAATCATAATTTTTATCACAAGATGAATGTCCAAGAATATTGCAGCTCTTTTTTGAAAATGACACATCACAAATTTGGCTTCAGTTCATCCACAACCAAGCTACATTATTTCACAATGCTGTGAAAATTATTGAAGGGGACTAAATTTCAATTACGGAAGTGTCAAATGAAATCAATAATTTAAAAACAAAATTACGAGAAAGAATTGATAAGGATTCCTTTAATTATACGAATAGACATCACTAGGTTGGAAGAACAAGGTGCCATTAAACGACCTGATTTTCTGAAACATGTGAAAAAAAATTATAATAACTGCTTGGAATATCTTGAAGAATGGACAGTTCAATTCGAAGATATTAAAAATTGTCATTGGGTGACATTAAAAAAGGGAATTTTATGGGAATATGTGGAAAAATCTTTTGAATATATTAGTAACCATTTTCCGAACAATAATATTTGCGAAAATGATCTTTTTGATGAGGTGTCATTGGTGAAAAGATATGTTACAGATGAAAAAATTAAATGTTGGTTATCTGCAAATGTGGAAACAGACAAAAAATGGACGGAGTTATTCCTTCATTTTAAACAGAATAATATTCCTTATCAAAATATTTTGAAAATTCGCGCTCTCCCTTCCAGGAACAAATGCAGCAACAGAACGTGTTTTTTCTAGTATCAATAAAATATGGACAACTGAAAAAACGCAATTGAACATTAAAACTTTAAAATATATATTAAGTGTAAAATATAATTTGACCAATTCATGTGAAATATTTCACGACATATTAATAAATGATCAGAATCTATTGCAAAGTATTCACTCGGATCAAAAATATGACCGTGAAAGAAAATCATAATTTTTTTAAATAAAGAATTTAATTTGATTAAAAATCATGATGTTCAAATTATTATTTTTTTTTAATTATTTTTATAGTTACCAATAATTAATAATAAATACAATTTTGTACAAGTATATGAATGTATACAATAAAATATATATATAACTAAATTGTAATTCTCATTTCATCCCATTTGTCCCGCTTTGTCTCGATGAAAATGTGGTCACTTTACATTAGTGCCACATTTGCATGGGCAACGTCGAACAAATTCAACAATGAAGATTTAAATTCGTCCTCTTTCATTTTATTTGAGTCTCTGTTTACACTTTTTTGAAGGAGCTGATATTGCTCATAAAATTTTAACAACTGATCTATACAATGATCTTTTCTTTTAATTGGTATCTGAGCTTTTTGCCAAAATACTTTAATTTCATCTATGCAGATTTCAGCACTTTCACGTCATTTTAATTTGAGAATACGTATGTGATAAAAAAAAAAACTTTTAGCACTTGTTATTTTGATGGCAATTTATTACCGATAATTTGTGTGTCAACACAACCAATTAAGACGATGAGAAACCCATGTGAAAACGACGTTTTTCTGCGCCTTCACACAGCCCTTATTTTTGTTAGTATCGAATTTTGAAAAAATGTTCTACGTTTGGAATGAATGAAACTCTGAAATGATCGGATTAAAATTTTCAATTTTGGTTCCACTTTTTAAATAAAAATGTATAAATATGTCCAATTTTTAAACAATTCTTACAGATATATGTAAGCCAAATTCAAAAATCTAATCCGATCATTTCAAAGTTTGTTATTTCATTTCACATCATTGAAAATTTCAATTTTTTTCTATTTAAAACGAACTCCCTGTGAAGGCGCAGAAAAAGTACTTTTTCGTGTTATTTCTCTAAAATGTGTGACTGTTGCAGGGCGCCTCTATCGTTTATAAAATTAACTATATTGCTAGAAGTGAATTGGCACCGCCCAGAACAATATTTTCAAAAGTATTTATACGATGAAATATATTTCATAGACAGCATGTAGTATTTTGTTCTAATAAAATATTATACAATCGAGAATTATATAAGGTGGTACATTTGAATTTCTAGGGTCTTATTCAATAATGTGTTACACTAATTTTTTATAGGTTGAATTTAGAGGGTAGTTCATTATAAAATCCTCGCCCCTGAATTAATTATATATATATTTATTAAAATTCAGAGTGAACTACCCTTGGTTCAACCCTTAAAAATTGAGTTCGACAATCTATATATATATTGAATCAGATACAAGGAACTCTTGAGCGCAAGGAATTCAAATTGGCCATTCTTAATTTGCTAGTATTACCCTCTACCCTTAAAAGGACAAAATTAGAAGAATTTCTTAAATCTGAAATAATATTCGGCAATTCCGCTTAAAGTGAAAGTGACCTAGGAAATATTTAAGATGGGGTAGGTTTATCCCTTAAAAAATTGCCCCTCATATATGCATGCCGCACATCTATGTATACAAATTTGAGCTCAAGGAATTCAAATTGGCCATTCTTAATTTGCTAGTATTACCCTCTACCCTTAAAAGGACAAAATTAGAAAAACTTCTTAAATCTGAAATAATATTCGGCAATTCTGCTTAACGTGAAAGTGACCAAAGAAATATTTTAGAGGGGGTAGGTTCATCCCTTAAAAAATTACCCCTCATATATGCATGCCGCACATCTATGTATACAAATTTGAGCTCAAGGAATTCAAATTGGCCATTCTTAATTTGCTAGTATTACCCTCTACCCTTAAAAGGACAAAATTAGAAAAACTTCTTAAATCTGAAATAATATTCGGCAATTCTGCTTAACGTGAAAGTGACCAAAGAAATATTTTAGAGGGGGTAGGTTCATCCCTTAAAAAATTACCCCTCATATATGCATGCCGCACATCTATGTATACAAATTTGAGCTCAAGGAATTCAAATTTGCCATTCTTAACTTCTTAGGATTACCCTCTACCCTTAAAAGGACAAAATTAGAAAAACTTCTTAAATCTGAAATAATATTCGGCAATTCCGCTTAACGTGAAAGTGACCAAAAAAATATTTTAGAGGGGTAGGTTCATCCCTTAAAAAATTACCCCTCATATATGCATGCCGCACATCTATGTATATATATATATATATATATATATATATATATATATATATATATATTGTCACGTTTTTAGAATTTATTGGCATGCGTTGCAATTGGTTTTGTTTTAGAGTTTGTTGATTAGAAAATTATTATCTGTCACGATACTTTTTGCCGCTAATCTCGTTTATCGTTCCGCTTTCTCATTCGTTATTCTACCGTGATTCATTCTTTATTCTACCGTTGTTCTACCGTTGCTCTACCGTTGTTCTACCGTTTATTTGTTCATTTGATTTCGTTTGGAGCGGATACGCTACAGAAGAAGACGGAAGGGCGTTCTCCTAAGAGAACTGGCGCAGACACACCAACTAGTCTAAAGTCCAACGTCTTAAAGAAACCGGGTAGAGTATCCGTATCCTTTTCACCGTTTAATTATTTTATTTATTTTATTATTTATTATTTTAGTATTGTATTGGCGTTAAGCCCAGTTAAGTTCCGATTTCTATTTTGTAATAAATTTGTTTAATCCCGATTTCGTTTACATTTCTTACCAACGACGTCATAATTATAAAGGGTGTGTGCCAAATACACCTACGAGCTAGCCGGTGTGGATTTGCCGTGGCAATATATATATATATATATATATATATATATATATATATATATATATAAAAATACGAATAAATGTTTGCAATAATATTTTCAACATCAACTGGAAGTAAGTCAGATGCTGTTTGAATAGTATTATGTAGAATGTGCGCTGCACAACCTACTCCAATAATTTTTTGGTTCAAGTGTTCGTTAAGTTTCGTAAAAACGTTATTGATGCCTCTTCTAGCTTTTCCACCAAAATTTGCGTTAGTGTTATCCGCACAATTGGCAATAATTTTATAGTTCAAATTATTCTTTTTTAAAATAGTACTTATTGAAACAAAAATTATTTGTGAAGTTTCACCCGGCAATGAAACAAAATCTAATATTCTAATTTTAATTCCTGTTTCTGGATCAAAAAATCTAACAATTGTGGGAAATCATTTTAAATCTTTGTGGTTGGAAGCATCAGAATATATGGATATAAATGCGCATTTTTCTAATTATTTCTGCAATTGTGAAAACGAATATGGTGAAAAAACATTACAAATAATTGCTTCGGTTTTTGTCCTTGCACATGCAAATTTTTTGTCGTATAATATTTTGATCATTTGCGATGTACAATCCATTGATCTGAGACTTTGATTGTGGTTTATGGTGTGGAAAGCAAATAGCCCTTCCGCTAATGCTAGCTGTTCCATTTTAGACGAGGAAGCGGCATTATTCAATAATCTTTTGTGCCTCTTTGTCGCTAGATGTTTAGTAATATCATTAATAGATCTTGCTGTTGGCACTTGTTGAAACATTTTCAATAAAATTTGCAATAAAAGCACTCGTTTAGTTTCAACGAATTTGTTTAATGTTTATACGTATTTCGGCTTCTTAGGCCATCATCAGAACATATACAAGAAAATTTCAATGGGGTCTGTACTTATATCTAAGACAAATTGTAAACAATATGGAGGGGTTATATTAAGGGAAAACCAAGCAAGGATTAGAGTGGTTTTAGAAGCGGTGACGAGTTCAGATCTAACTGTTCATTCATTAAGTTCTTGTTCTGAGAAACTGCTTTATTGATCTCTAACGCTTCTAGAAGGTTCAACTTTAATCCTTTCTTGTTGACATGTAAAATCTTAAGACTATGGATGTCAAATTTATGATTCGATTCTAACATAAATTTGACATCCATAGTCTTAAGATTTTACATGTCAACAAGAAAGGATTAAAGTTGAACCTTCTAGAAGCGTTAGAGATCAATAAAGCAGTTTCTCAGAACAAGAACTTAATGAATGAACAGTTAGATCTGAACTCGTCACCGCTTCTAAAACCACTCTAATCCTTGCTTGGTTTTCCCTTAATATAACCCCTCCATATTGTTTACAATTTGTCTTAGATATAAGTACAGACCCCATTGTAATTTTCTTGTATATGTTCTGATGATGGCCTAAGAAGCCGAAATACGTATAAACATTAAACAAATTCTTTGAAACTAAACGAGTGTTTTTATTGCAAATTTTATTTAGTAATATCGTTTTTTCCACCATGTGAGACCGAAAATTCAGCATTGCATTTATCACATTTTATAATAAATGGAAATTCTCTGCTTAGCTCTTCATTAAATTTGCATTCTCTTTTTTTACTCATCTTTTATTCTGTGGAATACTAGAAATAAATTAAAAAAAATTACTACAAAGGCAAAAAAAGAGTATTAAATTTTACCTTCGTCAATCAAATAATGAGTCAAATTGAAAACAACAAACCGCACTGTCTAAGGGCAGTCCGCACTGTCTCGTAACGACAATGAACACCACCGAGTAAATCTAACTCGGTACATTGCCTAAATTAGTTAACTCTGCATGCATTTTATGTATTTTTTATTTCTTTATATTCACCATAATACTTAATAAATAATAGGTAATATATTTTTACAGTACATTTAAAATAAGAAATGCAGATATTTTCTAAAAAGCGGGACATTTTTAAAAATCGGCGGAACGCGGGACTGTCCACCAAAAAGCGGGTCTGTCCCGCCAAAATCGGGACGTGTGGTCACTTTACACTAATGGTCAATGAAAATACAATGCATTTTTGAACTGAGCAACGGAAAGATGGTAGAGTTGGTTACATAGCTAATATTGAGTCTGATGATAATGAACAAGTACAAAAGATAAAGGATGAACTACTACAACTACGTCGTGAAAAATCGGAGAGAGAAAAAGGTAAGGTCGATACGGTAAAATTGATTTTAAAATAATTTATAAAGTTGGATTGATTTATTAAAAATAATTGTGCCTTAATTTTAATCACAAATTTTTATTTTTATACATTTTATGTTAATTGAATAGATGAATTTGTGGAATTCACATCAAGCAGCGAAGTGGAAGGAGTAAATCCGTTGAGTCAAAAAACAATATCGTCTGTGTCAAATTTTTCCGATGAACTGCCAACTACTCAGCACCAAGAATCAACACAATCTCGTGGGACAATAAATATCGTAGATGATAAATTAGTAGCGATCTTCGATCATTGTAAAATAAGTGACCGTAATGCTGTACGTTTGATTGAGTAAAATTTAGAAAACCGGGTGCATTCCATCACGCTAGATGGATGTCGAAGGCCATATATACTATAAAAATATTTTTATTTCGTAAACAATTCACAATGATGGTGAAATTAATCAAATCAATTTCTGAAATTTGTATTTTTATTGCTACAGTATATATCAAAGCATGGTTTACTTGTCCTCTAGCATCTGAAGCTCCAAATAATGATTTATCATTTTTAAAAGAACTTATTGATTATGAATTGACAGATGCTTAAATATCTGAGGTGGCGTTGAAGAAATTTACGCAAGCACTTGTAGTATTTAAATCCAGAAACTGCAACTATGGCGTTTTTTGACGAAAGAATATCACTAAACATTAAGAACCAGATGGTGATTATGTTAAAAAGTATTGACAAAAGTTCAGAAAACTTGAAACGCTTCGAAATTCAAAATATTAGAGATGTATATAACTGGAAAATTGCTTCATTTGTATCATCAAGATCACCCCAGTTTCTCAAACGGTTTGGAATAAATACAGATTTTTTAAATTTAAATCCGTCTGAGTGGTGTCGAAATGAAGATTACCAGAAGGGTTTGCTATTGGTAAGAAGTTTGAAGGTTGTTAATGATATTGCTGAGCGTGCAGTAAAACTAATTGAAGAATACCATAGTATACTAAGCAAAAACCCAGAGCAGCAGCAATTTATAGTTCAATTTTTATCAGAATATAAGCAATATTATGCTGATACTCGAAAATCTGCAATAATTGAAAATATGAAAATGGATTAAAGCTAATTATCCGAAGGGTATCATTTTTTTATCTTGAAAATCAGAAAACTATCTGTTTTATTAATTGAAAAATCACACATATTAATCACAATTCCAAGAATAACATTGTATTTGCTTTTTTCTATCATAAATAAAATATTTATAACAAAAATTTGATATATTTTATAAAATAAGTATTTACTTAATAATTATATTTGATATTATTAATAATTATATAATAATTAAACTTTGAGCTCGAATAACATTTGAGCCAATAGATTTAACGAAAAATTATAAGAAACCTTTTTTGTAGAGCGTCAAATTTACAATAAAACATGAAGCGAATTATTACTTTTGATTCATTTGTCGCTGAGTTATAAAATTCTAAAAAAGAAATGGATTTTTTCCCATGTTATTTCCATAAGAAACTTAGGTTGGAGCGCGGACTATCTTAAAGTTAATATTAAGAGCTCAAACTTTCAGAGAATCTTTTATCAATTTGGAAGCATTTCAGCTCCTGGGAGCAAAGAAATTCGAAAATATCCATATTAAGGACCACCCTAATATATATATATATATATATATATATATATATATATATATATATATATATATATATATATATATATATATATATATATATATATATATATATATATATATATATATATATATATATATATATATATATATATATATATATATATATATATATATATATATATATATATATATATATATATATATATATATATATATATATATATATATATATATATATATATATATATATATATATATATATATATATATATATATATATATATATATATATATATATATATATATATATATATATATATATATATATATATATATATATATATATATATATATATATATATATATATATATATATATATATATATATATATATATATATATATATATATATATATATATATATATATATATATATATATATATATATATATATATATATATATATATATATATATATATATATATATATATATATATATATATATATATATATATATATATATATATATATATATATATATATATATATATATATATATATATATATATATACTCTCATTGAAGACTGATGCACCAATTACTTCTAGAAGAGTAAACTTCAATAATAATTTTGTCATTTAATTCAATTAAAACCGATGGAAATTAAGTGTTTAATATTCGTTCTGTTAAGATGGCATTCACCTTTAGCGGGATCAAAAAATCGTATTTTTTTTTTTTAGAATCGGACACTTTGAAGTGTTGACTATGGGTTTCTGAAGCCGTTTATCGAAATTCGAGTTGGAAATATGTGAAATTGCGATTTCAACAAAACAATGTTTTTGCTCACAAACGGCGTTTTCGCGCGCGTCAGTCTGAAGTTGAAACTTTAAACGAGTTTTTCTCGAAACCATATTTTTTAAATCGCGCGGTAGAATATCTCGACAACGAATTAACCGATTTTACTCTCGATAAGCGCATCTTAAAGGTAATCAAATTCTCTAGGAGTTGATCTTCGACAAAGTATGTCCAACAATTATTAATATGTTTTAAGGCCCGCCAAAGGAGAAAAAAAGTGGCAATAAATGACACTTTTCGTACGATGGTCGCCATTTTGCTAATTATGGTCCAAATGGACCACCCGAAAGTAGTTTCCTAGACAATTTAATACACTTTAAAACCCTTTTTTTTTTCAAACAACTGGGACCAGAGTTATGGTACCGCGCGCCAACCAATGCTAAATTGAGCTGCCCAATTTGGACCTGGACATCTTCGCTGGGGCCGAACGTACCCGACTTTAAAAAATACCTTATTAAAGAAAAAAGTTGAATAAATACGATACAAAAAACCGCGTGCGAATATCTCGAACGTACCCTGAGAAAAAAAATGTAAAAAAACAGCCTTTTTTTTCGTGCTCTAAAGGTGAATGCCCATTTAATTAGTTCAATTGCTACTACACGGGTAAGTTCCATTGATAATGCAAGATTTGTTGCCTTTGGTAGATATCAGTAAGTAAGATGTTAATATACGTAGATAAGAAAACCAAAGGTTTTATCAAAATATGAATAAAAATAAATTCTCCAAAAATATATTCTAAGTTATACAGACAGTTGGAAAGGCTACACACTTTCGTATTCATAGCTTGCACTATAAGTATATATATTGCTTTATTTATTGTCTTATAAATTTATGGTACAAAAATGTATGGTTATTAAGGATACGTACTTATATAATACCTTGTTTTTTAATTATCTAGAATCGCCCTCATTCTATAATTATAATAATGCTTTATTTTGTTTCAAAACCTTACCTTACGTTACTTTTGAAACAATAGCAATATGTATTGTAACTAAGGAAATGTGAATATAAAATAACAATTTTCAAAGGTAATTTTTCAGTAATTCAAAAAACTTTTTTAAATAAAATCTGATATTGGTATAAGTTTCCATTTTTAGCTCGTCGTACAGTAAGTACAAAAGAGCTATAGTGATTGGTCGTGGTCGAAAAAAAAACTTAACAAAAAGTCCTTGTATTTTCGCCCTGAATCCAAAAATATATATAACTCATATACTTGGATATACTATCGACATGTATGTATCTCGCTCGCTCGATCCAGGGAGTACTCTCTGGCTCGATCGCTCGCTCGCTCGGTCGGTCCGTCGTAAGACTTGAGTTTGTGTACGCCATCTGTTAGTGAAATGAAAAAGTTATGTCTATTTGACAGTAATTTGTTTGGTTATATTTTCCAATGTATAAACCAGTTGCTTCTGTGTTTTAATTAATAAAATTAGGAATTGTTCATCAAATAATTATCAATATTCTTGGCAAATCACGAAACGAACGATAACGTAACCCATGTGGATGTGTGCAATTTTAAATGTGGGGTTTTTGGATATTAAAACTGTTATGGTACAGGAATAAATAAATGTCGGGATCATAATTGGTTAGATTGGTTCAATGGGCAATGTGAGTGAGTATAATGTCGATGATTTAGAATTATATACGTAAACTTAGAAATTTATTCATTTCATATTAAATGCCGATGAAATATCATAACAACAATATATGTTGTACTATAATAATTGCTATTGCTTTTAGTTTTGTATTTATTGATGTGACCGCGCTCGCCGGAACGGATATATATATATATATATATATATATATATATATATATATATATATATATATGTATGTAGGTTAGCACCTTATTATCCACCATGCAATGAATGGACAATAATTGATGGCATGCTGTTTCTCGTTGTACTACCTTGAAGGTACCATCAATATGGATTTCGCTTACACCCGATACCACCATTGCCAGCATATGCTGTGCTGCAAACATAAGTACAACACTGTTGCCAGCGTGTATTATGCAGGTACTTAATATTAGAAGCAAATCTACTAGCCCACATTTCATTAGTTAAAATGTCTGCCAGCCCCTCTACGGTTGCAAATATGTTGGATGCCGCACTTGCATACCCATATTGCTGGGCACTTATGGGATCACTAAATACAAAAGCAATTTTTTTTTTCATATATAAATATCATATATTCCGGTAAAGACTATACTGTGCGGCTTCTTCGTCATAAATGACGTGTACATGTGTCCTTTCAGTAATTGCGCGTCTGGTCAACCTTCTCCAAAATCTTTGCACCGTATTATTTGCAATGGGGTGACCGTTATGTGGTTTTGTAACCACTGGCAATTCATTGCCAACAACAATCAGCCTTGCTCGACAGTATTGAGTTGGTCTTTTGGCACAATTTTAAGTATTAATAAAATAATAAGCTAATTGGTACAATTTCAGGGTATTACAGTGGAATATTGGTATTTTTGACAGTTTCTTTGGATTCTATGTTTTTAATGAAAACTACGTATAAGAAAGTCCCGCGTTGGCCACAACCCATTTTTTAATTATATCTTTGTTGGGTTATATGGTTAAGAAAGAAAATCACAGCGTGTGTACAAATTAAATAGGAGTTATATTTAGGAAAATGAATACAGGATTATTTATTATATGTTATCTTTGTATCCGTAGGCTAGTGCTAGTGGTTCTCGATGGTAATGAAATAGTTGTCGAGGCAGCACTTTCGTAAAGATGTCCGCGTGTTGCTCCTTCGATGGTGTATATTCCAATAAAAATTCATTGTTTGCGTATCGTTCTCGTATGTAGTGGAATCGCACGTCAATGTGTTTGCTCCTCTTATGGAATACGGGGTTCTTTATAAGGCTTATTGCGCTTTGCTTATCCATGTACATTGTCGTAGGTACGTCCTTGTGGTCTAGTAGTTCTTTGACTAGAGTTTTCATCCAGGCGATCTCTTTTGCGGTTTGACATGCAACCATACTCCGCATCCATGGTTGATAATGCAACCGCGTGTTGCCTATGTGAATTCCATGAAATCGTCCCCGAAGCAAGCTTCACAATGTATCCCGTGGTGGATACCACTATACGCGACCAATCTTTTCTGTTGACTGCACTCGAACTGCAATCCATAACTGATTGTACCTTTTAAGTACTTCAGGATACGCTTTACCGCTTTCCAGTGCATCATCATTGGATTTTCCAAGTAACGGCTGACTTGATTGACGGCGAACGATATATCCGGCCTCGTAGCTACTGATAAATACATGAGACTGCCGACTGCCTCTCGGTAAGGTGCTGTCGTGAAGTCTCCTGAGTGCTCTAGTGGACACAACTCTTGGTGTGGATCCACAGGAATGGTTACAGGATTAGCGTCCTCCATTCTGAATCGCTCCAAGACCCTTTTTGCGTAAGCTTCTTGATGTAAAAAAATTGATCCATCGATTGTTCGTTCTATTTGCATGCCTAGAAATAAATTTGCCTCATTGTATGTTATTTCAAACTCACGTTTGAGTTCTCCAAGAAGCTCGTTAATTATTTCTTGGTTTTCTGCCACGATCAATCCATCATCTACATAACTCGCTAAAATTAATTTTCGATTTTGAGATTTGAACACACATGGATCAGCGCTCGTCTTTTTACTTTCTTTTACAGAGTAATAAGTAAGTACAATTGTAATCATGAAAAATTTCGAACTCGAGATTTCAGCGGATATACATGTTTTTACCTTCCCTGAATCGAATGTGACTATTTTCGGCATGACGTCTGTGTGTCTGTGTGTGTGTGTGTGTGTGTCTGTGAACGCTCTAGGGCCAAAACTGTCGAACGAAAAATTATGAAACTTCAAACTTAAGACTTGTATATACACTAGATGTGCACCTCCTATTTTTGAAAAGAATATTCAAACCAGTAGTTCATGTTTACTCCATACATTTTTTGTTCTATCTCTAATATCACTAGAACGGCTACACTTACGGCAAAAATAGTTATGTTGATAATGAAAGATAATAATATTTCGCACAACTTTTGTTTGAAAAGTTTCTTCATAATTTGTACCAGTTATGAGAAAACTGCTACGAAAAAATTCAAATATCTTATTTACGTTGCCATGGTGATACCTACAATTGTGACAAATTTTATTATTTTTAAAACGAATCAACTATGAGTTACATCATTTGTTTCTTGTTTATTGTAAACAAACAAGCATTACTTTGACAGTTATCTGTATTAATTAATATTTAAATTATTGATTTCTTATTAGAATAAATTGTATCAGGTAAATTATTATAGAATCAATTTATATTATATATTTGCTGACATAATTAATTAACAATTTCCGAGTTTTACTGTGAAATTTTACTGTTTAAGAGTGAATACGATAAGTACTTCAAATTCAGATCCATTATAAATTGGTATAATTATCCAGTTATTTTCATTATATTATATATATATATATATATATATATATATATATATATATATATATATATATATATGTATATTAATATCTATCTATTGAAAACTACGTATAAGAAAGTTGAGTGCAGGCCACTCCAGATATTTTAAGTTGAATTTCCGCAGGAATTCAATGAAGCGTCGATTCCAGCATCGCGAAAATTGTTTTAGCACATAAAGGCTGCGTTTCAGTTTGCAAATTCTACCGGTTCCGTCATCATATCCCTCAGGTTGCTTCATATATATTGTTTCTTTAATATCCCCGTATAAGAAAGCCGTTTTTACGTCGAACTGCTTTATCTGCTTACGATCGCATGAAGCTATAGCAAGGATAGTTCGAATTGAATCGAAACGAACTACTGGACTGTGCGTTTCTTGATAGTCGATTCCCGCTATCTGACGAAATCCGCGTGCGACAAATCTTGCCTTGTATCTCTGAATACTTCCGTTTGTATCTCTCTTCAGTTTATACGTCCATTTACAATCAATTGTCCTCGTATTATCTGGTGCTTTCGCCAGCTCCCACACGTGATTACGGGCAAGTGACTAGAATTCTTCATTCATGGCTCTCCTCCAATTCGTCGCTTCCTCGCCTGTGATCGCCTCTTGATAGGATAGAGGTTCCTGACTTTCAGCTAGAAGTAAATGGTTGATGTCGATAGTATTTCCGTACCTGTCTGGAGTTCGCAGCGTTTTTCTATCTCGTAGTTTGCGACCTTTGCCTTGCTGTCGGTTCGCTTCAATATTAGCGTTCATTTCTCCCGCTGCTTCCACACGCTTGACGTCTACATTCGACTCATGATGAAGTTCCTCCTGAATTACCTGCCGCTCAGGTTTATCCTGCATTACCTGCGGCTCAGGTTGTTCTTCCTGATCTACATTTGATTCGACGTCATTTTCCGAATCCTTTCGCTTGCTTACGTCGATCCATTGCTCACTATCATCCTCTTCTTCTCGTGCAGTCGATTGCTTGCGTCTTCCCGAGAATACTACGTCCCTCGCCGTAGCGATTTCATTATTATCGGGGAACCCAACACGATATCGCTTGGTTTCATCGCCGTAACCGATGAAGTATCCTTTTCTCGCCTTTGCATCCAATATATATATGTATATATATATATATATATATATATATATATATATATATATATAAATAAATAAATATAAAACTGTGGATTGATGCTAGAACGTTCAATATTGCATTGAAGTTAATTTATTGTCCTTCACTCGACTCTACTATACATTCAGTTTCTATGTATATTGTATTATTTTGTTTCACATTGATTCATTGATTGCTAAAATGAATGTTAAAATGAATTGTAACTAAGACAACGTAAATGAAACAAGGCTATTTACAATATAGGTTTCTCAGTAAATATGTGTGTTAACAATCTTTCGAGAACGTTTAGAAATATCTGGAGTGGCCTGCACTCAACTTTCTTTTACGTAGTTTTCAATAGATAGATATTAATATACATATATATATCCCAAACACTTATCGTATTCACACTTGAACCGTCAAACTCGACAGTAAAACTCTGAAATTGTTATTTAATTATGTTAGCAAATATATAATATAAATTGATTCTATAATGATTTACCTGATACAATGTATTCTAATAAGAAATCAATATTTTAAATATTAATTCATACAGATAACTGTCAATGTAAAGTGTAGGTATCACTATGGCAACGTAAATAAGATATTTGAGTTTTTTCGTAGCAGTTATCTCATAACTGGTACAATTTATGAAGAAACTTTTCAAACAAAAGTTGTGCGAAATATTATTATCTTTCATTATCAACATAACTATTTTTGCCGTAAGTGTAGCCGTTCTAGTGATATTGGAGATAGAACAAAAAATGTATAGAGTAAACATGTACTACCGGTTTGAATATTCTTTTCAAAAATGGGAGGTGCACGTCTAGGGTATATACAAGTCTTAAGTTTGAAGTTTCATAATTTTTCGTTAAACAACTTTAGCCCTAGAGCGTTCACAGACACACACACACACACACACACACACACAAACACAGACAGACAGACGTCATTCCGAAAATAGTCACATTCGATTCACGGAAGGTCAAAATATGTATATCCGCTAAAATCTAGAGTTCGAAATTTTTCATGATTACAATACTTACTTATTACTCTAAAAGAAAGTAAAAATGGAAACTTATACCAATATCAGATTTTATTTAAAAAAAAGTTTTTTGAATTACTGAAAAATTACCTTTGAAAATTGTTATTTTATATTCACATTTCCTTAGTTACAATACATATTGCTATTGTTTCAATAGTAACGTAAGGTAAGGTTTTGAAACAAAATAAAGCATTATTATAATTATAGAATGAGGGCGATTCTAGATAATTAAAAAACTAGGTATTATATAAGTATGTATCCTTAATAACCATACATTTTTGTACCATAAATTTATAAGACAATAAATAAAGCAATATATATACTTATAGTGCAAGCTATGAATACGAAAGTGTGTAGCCTTTCCAACTGTCTGTATAACTTAGAATATATTTTTGGAGAATTTATTTTTATTCATATTTTGATAAAACCTTTGGTTTTCTTATCTACGTATATTAACATCTTACTTACTGATATCTACCAAAGGCAACAAATCTTGCATTATCAATGGAACTTACCCGTGTAGTAGCAATTGAACTAATTAAATGGGCATTCACCTTTAGAGCACGAAAAAAAAGGCTGTTTTTTTACATTTTTTTTCTCAGGGTACGTTCGAGATATTCGCACGCGGTTTTTTGTATCGTATTTATTCAACTTTTTTCTTTAATAAGGTTTTTTTTAAAGTCGGGTACGTTCGGCCCCAGCGAAGATGTCCAGGTCCAAATTGGGCAGCTCAATTTAGCATTGGTTGGCGCGCGGTACCATAACTCTGGTCACAGTTGTTTGAAAAAAAAAGGGTTTTAAAGTGTATTAAATTGTCTAGGAAACTACTTTCGGGTGGTCCATTTGGACCATAATTAGCAAAATGGCGACCATCGTACGAAAAGTGTCATTTTTTGCCACTTTTTTTCTCCTTTGGCGGGCCTTAAAACATATTAATAATTGTTGGACATACTTTGTCGAAGATCAACTCCTAGAGAATTTGATTACCTTTAAGATGCGCTTATCGAGAGTAAAATCGGTTAATTCGTTGTCGAGATATTCTACCGCGCGATTTAAAAAATATGGTTTCGAGAAAAACTCGTTTAAAGTTTCAACTTCAGACTGACGCGCGCGAAAACGCCGTTTGTGAGCAAAAACATTGTTTTGTTGAAATCGCAATTTCACATATTTCCAACTCAAATTTCGAAAAACGGCTTCAGAAACCCATAGTCAACACTTCAAAGTGTCCGATTCTAAAAAAAAAAATACGATTTTTTGATCCCGCTAAAGGTGAATGCCATCTTAACAGAACGAATATTAAACACTTAATTTCCATCGGTTTTAATTGAATTAAATGACAAAATTATTATTGAAGTTTACTCTTCTATATATATATATATATATATATATATATATATATATATATATATATATATAAATATATATATATATATATATATATATATATATATATATATATATATATATATATATATATATATATATATATATATATATATATATATATATATATATATATATATATATATATATATATATATATATATTGTAACGCGCGGATCTTAAATCCTACTCATTACGTCATTAAAATCTAAAAACGTCCCGTGACGTCAGTACGTAAAATTTAGTCAGATAAATAACTAACAAATAATTCAAAATCAAATTAATAAAATACTAACAATTTAAGTTAAACAAGAATTAATTTAATGAATTTAAATTAATTTAATACAAAAGAGCAATAACTTGAATTTAACACTAAAATAAAATTAACTTTAATAAAAATAACCGTTTTATTTTGAATCTAATTGTTTTAACAAATATCTCATTTGACTCTATTTTATTTAACATATTTTTAATTGGCGTGATCGTCTAAAATGAACCCTACGTTGTGTAACCGTGGTAACCTCATAATTCTTTTATCTAAAGTCGCACAGAAAAGGAAATATACAGGATAACGAAATAAAAAGAATTTGAATCCTTTAACATAAAAGTCAATTTATTGCACATACGTTTATGAAAAGCAGTTTCGATAACAGTCAATTGAATAAACATATTTTATCAAATTTCAAAACAAAAGTAGTTAAGTTGTTGAATATAATTTTTATATGATTCAAACCAAAACTACAATGTATGAAATTGTGAGTTACTTAAACAAATATGTTATACAATACATCTCACGTTTCACCGATACACCACTGGATTTAGCTACTAATTACGGACATCGACTGTTTTATTACTGCGTATAAAACCAACAGACACAGGTGTTCCCTAGGAGAGATTTTTTATCTCAACCCAGAGTGGTTTGGTGATATAGTTCATGTAGTCGGAATATTTTCTCAGTCACAATAAACCAACACCCTTTGTTGTGTGGATGATTTGAATACAGGTTTATTCAGTCGATCAGTAACCGTTATTTACTTTCAGTTTTGTGTATCGCGGAACCGCAGAACATACCATAAAACTATTTATCACATATCGCCCTCACAGTATCATAACAGAGTAATTTACAATAATAACTGAAATATCATTTACTAAATCATTATAAATTAATGAAATTTTACTAGTTCAATTTATTATGAATAAATGACAATTTTGCTTGTTCAATTTACCATCAATAAATGACAACTTTGTTTACTCAATAACAATAGATAATTGACAATTTTGCTTTTTCAATTAACTAAAAATAAATGACAATTCTGTTTGCTCAGTAACAATAGATAATCGACAATTTTGCTTGTTCAATTAAATATAAATTAATGACAATTTTGCTAGCTCAAAAAAGTTGATGATTGACAATTTTACTTGATCAAAACAATAGATGATTGACAATTTTACTTGATCAATTAACTATGAATAAATGACAATTTTACTAGCTCAAAACAATAGATAATTAAAGAATACTTGCTCAAGAAAATTAAGGGGTCTTCGCCTATTGGTTGGCAATCCTTATGTCTCCTCTCTTCGTTGGGGAATTATATTACAAGAAAGACCAAATCAATCACACAGCGTACGTTCAATTGTTTGAATCGATACCTTACACTCAATTAAGTTGCAGCTTCAAACTCAAACAATAAAACAAATACAACCTTGGTCAAAACTTGGGTTTCAAGTTATATAATATTTATAAATCTTTAAATACCAGCATTAATCACAATGTACACGTTCAATTGCTTGAATCGATACCTTACACTCAATTAAGGTGCAACTTCTAATTCAAACAATAATACAAATACAACTCTGATCAAAGCTTGGGATTTCAAGTTATATAACACTTATAGATCTTTAAATACCAGAATTGGACATAAAGTACACGTTCAGTTGTTTAAATCGATACCTTACACTCAATTAAGGTGCAACTTCAAATTCAAACAACAAAACAAATACAATCTCGCTCAAAACTTGGGATTTCAAGAAGTATATTATTCGCAGTTCTCCAAATACCAGAAGTAACCACAACGTACAAATTCAGTTGTTTAAATCGATACCATACACTCAATTAAGTTGCAACTTCTAATTTAAACAACAAAACAAATACGATGCTGGTCAAAACTTAGAATTTCAAGAATTTTAATATTCGAAGCTTTTAATATTTAGCAACAATATCAAACGTCTGAAGGTTTTGACAGAGCAAATCTGACTGTCTTCTCCAAATACAAATGCGTTCCTCAATGTCTTCAGATTTGAAACTCCACCCTCGCCAACAATGACGTCACTACAACAAATAAGTCGAAAACGAATCAGAACACATATTCTTAAAATATTTGGCTAATAATACTTCCCTATTCGTTCACATTTCCATATGGGTTTCGCCCCGCGTGGTACCCGGCCCTTCGTTCCTTTCCGTCGCCTCGAACGTATGCCCAGAGATGTTCTTACTCCCACCACAACACTTCACCACAATTATCACGAAAAATGTAACTCTTATTTAAACTTCAAAGTTTAAATAATTAACTAATTTGTTTATAACAATCGCGATCGAATAGAACCAATATCATTTTCCACAAACTTACATCATAATCCACGAACAATAATTTAGCTGTTATTCTCAATCTTATGATATTAAATAGAAATAAATGTGTTTGACAACAATAAATAACTTAATCTGAATTGTTGTCGCCGACTCAAAACAATATCAAACGTCTGAAGGTTTTGACAGAGCAAATCTGACTGTCTTCTCCAAATACAAATGCGTTCCTCAATGTCTTCAGATTTGAAACTCCACCCTCGCCAACAATGACGTCACTACAACAAATAAGTCGAAAACGAATCAGAACACATATTCTTAAAATATTTGGCTAATAATACTTCCCTATTCGTTCACATTTCCATATGGGTTTCGCCCCGCGTGGTACCCGGCCCTTCGTTCCTTTCCGTCGCCTCGGACGTATGCCCAGAGATGTTCTTACTCCCACCACAACACTTCACCACAATTATCACGAAAAATGTAACTCTTATTTAAACTTCAAAGTTTAAATAATTAACTAATTTGTTTATAACAATCGCGATCGAATAGAACCAATATCATTTTCCACAAACTTACATCATAATCCACGAACAATAATTTAGCTGTTATTCTCAATCTTATGATATTAAATAGAAATAAATGTGTTTGACAACAATAAATAACTTAATCTGAATTGTTGTCGCCGACTCAAATCTCGTCATCTATCGACTCAATTATACTGTGTTAATTAATTATTAACATAACCAAAATTAACCTTCGGAAATGTATTATTATTAACTAACTTGTTACATCTTCGGATGTAACAATTAAAAAATGAATTTAGATTAAAATGAAAAAAATAAAAAAATGAAGTTTATGCAGAATAACATTAGATCCCAGTTAATTATTGTAGTTATTGTTTAAATTATATATTTCTAAAAAAGATAATTTTAACTTGTAAATATTTCAACAATGGCATGATGGCCAAGGGCCAACATCTGTTTCCACTAAAGGTTCAGATACGCTATTCAAAGGAGATTTATGACCACCAAGAGAGGCAAACACTTGCAATTTGAGATTTTAAAACTAAAGACCCGTTCAAATATGCAAGTGTGTTGATGTTAGAATTTTTAAGATGCGTGTGTACAGTCGGACGCAGAAACATAGTTATATTTTATTTGTAATTTAAAAATGTTTCAAAGTTTAATACCGCGATATTTATAGTGAATTTGTGGCACGTTTCAATATATATATATATATATATTTATATATATATATATATATATATTTATATATATATATATATTGTAACGAAGCAAAATAGTTAAGCGCCCGCGTGCGCACGGCAAGCGAGTTGTTATCAGTCAGCGCTCCGAGTTTCGTTCGGTAGCCAGCACTCGGCCGAGTCCGGAATATTAAACACACCTCGCTGTGCCACGCACGCGCTCTCGTTCGATTCGAGACCCCACTTTAACCCCCACTCGTGACGTGTACAACACTAATTGATCGGTTTGATAAATAGCACAGATCGACAATAAAGATTCATTCTTCTTGGTGCTGAGATCAGGAAGAATCGGGTGCGAACGGTACTGGTGTTGAGGCTAGTATCGGCAAAGGAGCTCTGGGTGTTGGGATTCAGAGTGGAATTTGTGGAGCGTTTCTGTAGTATTTGCTAGGTGTTGAGATCTAGTAAATACGACAGCTGCTATTGTACAGGCTGCTAGGTGATGGGATCTGGTTGGCTTTTACAATAGTTGTACGCAGGCACCGGTAGCGTTTCTGTAGTATTTGCTAGGTGTGAGAATCTAGTAAATACGACGGCTGCTATTGTACAGGCTGCTAGGTGATGGGATCTGGTTGGCTTTTACAATAGTTGTACGCTGGCTTCGCGAACCGTTAACTCATTCATTTTGCTTTAGAAACATATTTATATTCTCTTGTTTAATTTAACGTAACTTCCATAACTTTCATTATTCCGTTGTTAGATTGATTCTAATATATTATTTTATTATATATTTGGGGTGATAAACCGGCGAATCTTTGATTCATACATTTTGTCTTTGAAAACATATTTATACTTTTGTTTAACTTAACGTAACTTCAAAAACTGTAATTATTCTGCTATTAGATTAATTCTAATATATTGTTTTATTGTATATTTTTGGGCACATCAAACTTAGCATTTGTTGTCGTAAAGGGTTGCGACCGCTGGTTTGATCCAAAATATATTTCATGTGTTTGTAAAGTAAATATCTATTATTTGTTAATGTTTGTAACATCTATATTTTGTGGGGAAAAATAAAATATCTGGGGATTAAACTACATTGTCATCTTTTATTATCAACGACCTCTGGAAATAGAATATTTCTTCACTGAGTACCGGGAAATCTGTCGCCGTACCCAAAAGCACGGTGTACAGATTGATATTGGCGCCCGAACAAGCAAAGTACCGAAAGTAAGCGTCACAAAACTGGCGCCCGAACAGGGACCTTGTTGATAACGAAATAAAAGATGGCAGGCGACGATATCGAGAACCAAGCTGGAGGTTCCAGCGAAAGTCCACAAACCAGCTGGATTTACAAATTAAATAAAGTAGATTTAATGACAGAACTCCGTAAATTCAACTTGTCGACCGATGGAAATGTCGCTGAAATGCGACAACGTTTGTCTAAATTTCTAAAAGAAGGGACCCGAGAGAATAACACTGATCCTGCTGTTCAACCGGGAATCAGAGAACAAGTCATCGCACAACCGAATATCATAAACTCTGCTCACATTTGTGACCTGGTGCGGAAATCGAATACCCACTTCGACGGCAAGACGGATCCAGTACTGTTCCTAGAACGTCTTGAAGAACTGAGAACAAGTTATAATTTCGCAAGCGAAAATCTATTGACGGCCCTGCCAGAACTGTTCCGCGGAACCGCTTTAATGTGGTATCGCAACAATAAATGTATGTGGGAAACTTGGTCAAATTTCCTAGACGACTTTAGAGCATTTTACCTTCCCGCTGATTACATTTTCAATCTGGAAGAAGAAATCAGCCATAGAAAACAGAAAACGGGTGAAAAAGGCCGAGATTACGTGATAGCACTTCAATCGTTAATACGTAGACACGAAGGTTTCACTACGACACAGACATTATTCCGTCTCTACACCAATCTACTGCCGGAATATCGACAATATATCCGCCGTGTCGACTTTTCTAACATCAGAGAACTGACAACACAAATTGAAACATTCGAAAAACTTCAAGATGAATTGAGACCATCACGTAATTCAAAAGTAGCTGCCGTGATAACTCCTTCTACTCAACCAAAAACCGAATCCACTCGAGAACATTATTATCAGCGAATGATATGTTGGCATTGCGGGAAAACAGGACACAGGAGATTCGACTGCAAAGAACGAGGAACCCTGTTTTGTTCCCAATGCAAGAAACGTGGCGTTATGTCTCGAGATTGTTCTTGTCAAGCGACGGGAAACGACCGTCGGACTGGCCCGCAGTTGGGCCCGACCAGTCCGTACCGCTGAAGCCCACATTTACCGACGGACAGATACGAGGTCATCCGATCATATCATTGGACCAAGAAACCGATACCGACAACCGCATTTTCGTCACAATGATAATCGGCACTCGTACGTTTTCGGCATTGATCGACACCGGATCTACACTGTCGTACATAAACGAAGACGTGACCGAATATTGCCGCAAAATTAATTCAAAAATCCGTAAACTCAACTCGAGGAGGGCTCAGCTCGCAAATGGAGAAATTATAACAATCCAAGAGGAAGTTGAGATTAGTTGTCTAATCGAAAACACACCGCAGATTGTGACACTATCCTGCTTGCCAAACCTCAGTACCGCCATACTTATTGGCATGGACATATTGATACAATGTAACGCCAATATCGATGTCGTAACCGGTCGAGTCACTTGTCGAAATATTGAAACGCCCGTTATTAACAATGTATGCTGTGTGAACCGTACGGAGAAACAACAATTAGATATATTTCTAGCGCAGGAATTACCGTTATTTAAATCCATATCTGGTGTTACGCCGCTGGTCGAACACAAAATACGTCTTAAAGATGCCACACCGATCAAACAAAGATACCGACCTCAAAATCCAAAGATGCAAGAAGTCATCAACGAGGAAATTACCGAAATGTTAGCTAATAACATAATCGAACCGTCAAACAGCGCTTGGAGTTCACCAATCGTAATGGTTCGGAAAAGGGATGGCAGACAAAGATTTTGTATTGACTTCCGCAAACTAAATGAAGTCAGCGTGAAAGACGCATATCCATTACCATTTATAAACGCGATATTGGATAAATTGAGACAGGCAAAATATTTTTCATCAATTGATTTAAAACATGGGTACTGGCAAGTACCGCTGTCACCGGAAAGCAGGCCACTCACCGCGTTCACAGTGCCGGGAGCGCTGTATCAATTCAAAGTATTACCGTTTGGTCTTCACGCCGCTCCTGCAACGTTTCAGAGATTGTTAGATGCAATAATTGGTCCAGATATGGAGCCCAAAGCCTTTGCCTACCTTGATGACATAATTGTCTTGGGATCCACGTTAGAAGAGCATTTGAATAATCTCAAAGAAGTATTCTACCGCTTACGCAAAGCAAATCTCCAACTTAATCCAGAAAAATGCCATTTTTGCAAGACAGAAATTAAATATCTTGGTCATGTAATTACCGCCGACGGGATTAGAACCGATCCGGATAAAGTAGAAGCAATCACCAGCATTCCACCGCCGAAAAATGTCCGGGAATTAAGACGATTCCTTGGCGCCGCCTCTTGGT
The DNA here is from genome assembly GCA_933228885.1 of Leistus spinibarbis. NCBI lineage: Eukaryota > Metazoa > Arthropoda > Insecta > Coleoptera > Carabidae > Leistus > Leistus spinibarbis. The sequence goes on along the minus strand of CAKOGD010000048.1, from coordinate 482,022 downwards.
ACCGCAGATTCGTTTCTAACTTTTCAAAAATCGCCGCTCCTTTAAACTCATTGTTAAAGAAGAAACAAAGATGGAAATGGACTGAAGAAAAAGAAACAGCATTTCGTACATTGAAAGAAACTCTGACCAGTGCACCCGTACTTGCGTGTCCAGACTTCAATAAGCCGTTCGTATTGCAAACCGACGCATCCAACAAAGGCTTAGGCGCTGCGCTAGTCCAACATGATAACGGCAAAGAGCATGTGGTTGCATACGCTAGCCGCTCACTCTCCGATCCAGAAATGAAATACTCACCAACGGAACGAGAATGTCTAGCCATCGTATGGGGTATCAGGAAAATGCGCCCTTATCTGGAAGGCTACCATTTTACTGTCATAACTGACCACCAATCGCTGAAGTGGCTACACTCGCTGAAAGATGCACACGGCCGAGTAGCGCGATGGGCGCTGGAGCTCCAACAATATGATTTCAATGTCCGATACAGACGAGGTGCGCTCAATCATGTAGCCGACGCATTATCACGGCAACCCCTTGACATCACCGAGGACGAGAAAAATAGAGAGTTGTGCGCTATCTCCAACCAAACAAAAATAAGAAGAGACACTTGGTATGAGAGAAAACTCAACGAAGTTAAGGCGAAACCAGGCGACTTTTCCGAATATTGCATTGAAGGAGGAAGGCTCTACCGTCATTTCTGGGATCCGGGTGATCTAACCGAAGCAGAGATGAGTACTCCATGGAAATTATGCGTACCACAAAATCAGCGAAGACAAGTTTTACATGAAAATCATGACCGTCCCGAAGCCGGACATCTGGGTATTGCGAAAACGGCTGCTAGAGTAGCAAGAAATTACTACTGGCCAGGAATGTTTCGCCAAATCGCTCAATATGTCCGAGGCTGCGAGAAGTGCGAACAGTACAAACCATCCCAACAAGTACCGTCTGGGAAAATGGGACCACCCCCCATAACCCGCCCTTGGGAGACGGTCTGCACTGATTTCGTAGGGCCATTACCACGTTCAAGTAAAGGTAACATCTATTTGATCGTTTTTCAAGATCGATTTACAAAATGGGTAGAATGCCGAGCACTCCGCAAAGCGACCGCCGCCACTGTGCTGCAATCATTAAGGGAATTAGTTATTTCACGCCACGGTTGTCCGAAAATACTTATTACCGATAACGGCACCGAGTTTGACAACCGCAACGTGAAGAAAACTTTAAACGAACTTGGGATAACGCAACGTTTTACGCCACCCTATACTCCACAGGCAAACCCTGCAGAAAGGGTGAATAGGGTGTTAAAACCAATGATTGCCCAGTTTTGCGAAGGGAATCACCGAAAGTGGGATGAGTATCTCCCTGAACTTTCATTCGCAATTAACAGCAGTCGCCACGAATCAACCGGATTCTCGCCAGCCCTATTAAACTACGGCCGAGAATTGGAGTTACCGAATACGCTGTATAGAGCGAAAAGCACCGATACCGATGTACCGACCGAAAATAATGCACCGACCGACACCGAAACACCGACCGATACCGAAACACCGACCGACACCGTACCGACCGAACGATTTCAGCTTCTAGGGAAACTGAAAGAAGTGTTAGACCTGGTGAAGGTAAATCTTGCCCGCGCCGCCACCAAACAAGGATATCACTATAATCTACGTCGTAGAGAAGTTCAATACCGAGTTGGCGAAAAGGTATGGCGGAAGAACAACACTCTGTCATCTGCGGCCAGGGGTATCACAGCCAAGTTGGCGCCCCGGTACTCAGGACCTCACACGGTTCTGAAAAAGATTTCTTCCCATGTCTACCGCCTCGAAGATGCCCAGGGTCGATGCTTAGACCGGGTACACGTAAAAGATTTAAAGCCATACCGTGTTACTAACTCTGTTTCAGAATAAAACTACCAGGTAATCAAACCACACCGAGCCCTAGCCTATGGTTTCAAAGTCCACTGAACGCACTGCGGCCCACCGGAGGAAGAAGTTTCGAGGACGCATCCCACTTACCGACAAGGAATACCTTTGGACGCACATTCCTAAAGACCAGCCCAAATGAATCACAATGATATTAAGTTGTATATTTAGAGGTTAAGAAAAATATCTTATTTAAATTATCAAACATATTTAATCAAATATATTCATTTAAATATATTTTTCTTTTTCGAAGTAAGAGGGGGGTGTAACGAAGCAAAATAGTTAAGCGCCCGCGTGCGCACGGCAAGCGAGTTGTTATCAGTCAGCGCTCCGAGTTTCGTTCGGTAGCCAGCACTCGGCCGAGTCCGGAATATTAAACACACCTCGCTGTGCCACGCACGCGCTCTCGTTCGATTCGAGACCCCACTTTAACCCCCACTCGTGACGTGTACAACACTAATTGATCGGTTTGATAAATAGCACGGATCGACAATAAAGATTCATTCTTCTTGGTGCTGAGATCAGGAAGAATCGGGTGCGAACGGTACTGGTGTTGAGGCTAGTATCGGCAAAGGAGCTCTGGGTGTTGGGATTCAGAGTGGAATTTGTGGAGCGTTTCTGTAGTATTTGCTAGGTGTTGAGATCTAGTAAATACGACAGCTGCTATTGTACAGGCTGCTAGGTGATGGGATCTGGTTGGCTTTTACAATAGTTGTACGCAGGCACCGGTAGCGTTTCTGTAGTATTTGCTAGGTGTGAGAATCTAGTAAATACGACGGCTGCTATTGTACAGGCTGCTAGGTGATGGGATCTGGTTGGCTTTTACAATAGTTGTACGCTGGCTTCGCGAACCGTTAACTCATTCATTTTGCTTTAGAAACATATTTATATTCTCTTGTTTAATTTAACGTAACTTCCATAACTTTCATTATTCCGTTGTTAGATTGATTCTAATATATTATTTTATTATATATTTGGGGTGATAAACCGGCGAATCTTTGATTCATACATTTTGTCTTTGAAAACATATTTATACTTTTGTTTAACTTAACGTAACTTCAAAAACTGTAATTATTCTGCTATTAGATTAATTCTAATATATTGTTTTATTGTATATTTTTGGGCACATCAAACTTAGCATTTGTTGTCGTAAAGGGTTGCGACCGCTGGTTTGATCCAAAATATATTTCATGTGTTTGTAAAGTAAATATCTATTATTTGTTAATGTTTGTAACATCTATATTTTGTGGGGAAAAATAAAATATCTGGGGATTAAACTACATTGTCATCTTTTATTATCAACGACCTCTGGAAATAGAATATTTCTTCACTGAGTACCGGGAAATCTGTCGCCGTACCCAAAAGCACGGTGTACAGATTGATATTGGCGCCCGAACAAGCAAAGTACCGAAAGTAAGCGTCACAAAACTGGCGCCCGAACAGGGACCTTGTTGATAACGAAATAAAAGATGGCAGGCGACGATATCGAGAACCAAGCTGGAGGTTCCAGCGAAAGTCCACAAACCAGCTGGATTTACAAATTAAATAAAGTAGATTTAATGACAGAACTCCGTAAATTCAACTTGTCGACCGATGGAAATGTCGCTGAAATGCGACAACGTTTGTCTAAATTTCTAAAAGAAGGGACCCGAGAGAATAACACTGATCCTGCTGTTCAACCGGGAATCAGAGAACAAGTCATCGCACAACCGAATATCATAAACTCTGCTCACATTTGTGACCTGGTGCGGAAATCGAATACCCACTTCGACGGCAAGACGGATCCAGTACTGTTCCTAGAACGTCTTGAAGAACTGAGAACAAGTTATAATTTCGCAAGCGAAAATCTATTGACGGCCCTGCCAGAACTGTTCCGCGGAACCGCTTTAATGTGGTATCGCAACAATAAATGTATGTGGGAAACTTGGTCAAATTTCCTAGACGACTTTAGAGCATTTTACCTTCCCGCTGATTACATTTTCAATCTGGAAGAAGAAATCAGCCATAGAAAACAGAAAACGGGTGAAAAAGGCCGAGATTACGTGATAGCACTTCAATCGTTAATACGTAGACACGAAGGTTTCACTACGACACAGACATTATTCCGTCTCTACACCAATCTACTGCCGGAATATCGACAATATATCCGCCGTGTCGACTTTTCTAACATCAGAGAACTGACAACACAAATTGAAACATTCGAAAAACTTCAAGATGAATTGAGACCATCACGTAATTCAAAAGTAGCTGCCGTGATAACTCCTTCTACTCAACCAAAAACCGAATCCACTCGAGAACATTATTATCAGCGAATGATATGTTGGCATTGCGGGAAAACAGGACACAGGAGATTCGACTGCAAAGAACGAGGAACCCTGTTTTGTTCCCAATGCAAGAAACGTGGCGTTATGTCTCGAGATTGTTCTTGTCAAGCGACGGGAAACGACCGTCGGACTGGCCCGCAGTTGGGCCCGACCAGTCCGTACCGCTGAAGCCCACATTTACCGACGGACAGATACGAGGTCATCCGATCATATCATTGGACCAAGAAACCGATACCGACAACCGCATTTTCGTCACAATGATAATCGGCACTCGTACGTTTTCGGCATTGATCGACACCGGATCTACACTGTCGTACATAAACGAAGACGTGACCGAATATTGCCGCAAAATTAATTCAAAAATCCGTAAACTCAACTCGAGGAGGGCTCAGCTCGCAAATGGAGAAATTATAACAATCCAAGAGGAAGTTGAGATTAGTTGTCTAATCGAAAACACACCGCAGATTGTGACACTATCCTGCTTGCCAAACCTCAGTACCGCCATACTTATTGGCATGGACATATTGATACAATGTAACGCCAATATCGATGTCGTAACCGGTCGAGTCACTTGTCGAAATATTGAAACGCCCGTTATTAACAATGTATGCTGTGTGAACCGTACGGAGAAACAACAATTAGATATATTTCTAGCGCAGGAATTACCGTTATTTAAATCCATATCTGGTGTTACGCCGCTGGTCGAACACAAAATACGTCTTAAAGATGCCACACCGATCAAACAAAGATACCGACCTCAAAATCCAAAGATGCAAGAAGTCATCAACGAGGAAATTACCGAAATGTTAGCTAATAACATAATCGAACCGTCAAACAGCGCTTGGAGTTCACCAATCGTAATGGTTCGGAAAAGGGATGGCAGACAAAGATTTTGTATTGACTTCCGCAAACTAAATGAAGTCAGCGTGAAAGACGCATATCCATTACCATTTATAAACGCGATATTGGATAAATTGAGACAGGCAAAATATTTTTCATCAATTGATTTAAAACATGGGTACTGGCAAGTACCGCTGTCACCGGAAAGCAGGCCACTCACCGCGTTCACAGTGCCGGGAGCGCTGTATCAATTCAAAGTATTACCGTTTGGTCTTCACGCCGCTCCTGCAACGTTTCAGAGATTGTTAGATGCAATAATTGGTCCAGATATGGAGCCCAAAGCCTTTGCCTACCTTGATGACATAATTGTCTTGGGATCCACGTTAGAAGAGCATTTGAATAATCTCAAAGAAGTATTCTACCGCTTACGCAAAGCAAATCTCCAACTTAATCCAGAAAAATGCCATTTTTGCAAGACAGAAATTAAATATCTTGGTCATGTAATTACCGCCGACGGGATTAGAACCGATCCGGATAAAGTAGAAGCAATCACCAGCATTCCACCGCCGAAAAATGTCCGGGAATTAAGACGATTCCTTGGCGCCGCCTCTTGGTACCGCAGATTCGTTTCTAACTTTTCAAAAATCGCCGCTCCTTTAAACTCATTGTTAAAGAAGAAACAAAGATGGAAATGGACTGAAGAAAAAGAAACAGCATTTCGTACATTGAAAGAAACTCTGACCAGTGCACCCGTACTTGCGTGTCCAGACTTCAATAAGCCGTTCGTATTGCAAACCGACGCATCCAACAAAGGCTTAGGCGCTGCGCTAGTCCAACATGATAACGGCAAAGAGCATGTGGTTGCATACGCTAGCCGCTCACTCTCCGATCCAGAAATGAAATACTCACCAACGGAACGAGAATGTCTAGCCATCGTATGGGGTATCAGGAAAATGCGCCCTTATCTGGAAGGCTACCATTTTACTGTCATAACTGACCACCAATCGCTGAAGTGGCTACACTCGCTGAAAGATGCACACGGCCGAGTAGCGCGATGGGCGCTGGAGCTCCAACAATATGATTTCAATGTCCGATACAGACGAGGTGCGCTCAATCATGTAGCCGACGCATTATCACGGCAACCCCTTGACATCACCGAGGACGAGAAAAATAGAGAGTTGTGCGCTATCTCCAACCAAACAAAAATAAGAAGAGACACTTGGTATGAGAGAAAACTCAACGAAGTTAAGGCGAAACCAGGCGACTTTTCCGAATATTGCATTGAAGGAGGAAGGCTCTACCGTCATTTCTGGGATCCGGGTGATCTAACCGAAGCAGAGATGAGTACTCCATGGAAATTATGCGTACCACAAAATCAGCGAAGACAAGTTTTACATGAAAATCATGACCGTCCCGAAGCCGGACATCTGGGTATTGCGAAAACGGCTGCTAGAGTAGCAAGAAATTACTACTGGCCAGGAATGTTTCGCCAAATCGCTCAATATGTCCGAGGCTGCGAGAAGTGCGAACAGTACAAACCATCCCAACAAGTACCGTCTGGGAAAATGGGACCACCCCCCATAACCCGCCCTTGGGAGACGGTCTGCACTGATTTCGTAGGGCCATTACCACGTTCAAGTAAAGGTAACATCTATTTGATCGTTTTTCAAGATCGATTTACAAAATGGGTAGAATGCCGAGCACTCCGCAAAGCGACCGCCGCCACTGTGCTGCAATCATTAAGGGAATTAGTTATTTCACGCCACGGTTGTCCGAAAATACTTATTACCGATAACGGCACCGAGTTTGACAACCGCAACGTGAAGAAAACTTTAAACGAACTTGGGATAACGCAACGTTTTACGCCACCCTATACTCCACAGGCAAACCCTGCAGAAAGGGTGAATAGGGTGTTAAAACCAATGATTGCCCAGTTTTGCGAAGGGAATCACCGAAAGTGGGATGAGTATCTCCCTGAACTTTCATTCGCAATTAACAGCAGTCGCCACGAATCAACCGGATTCTCGCCAGCCCTATTAAACTACGGCCGAGAATTGGAGTTACCGAATACGCTGTATAGAGCGAAAAGCACCGATACCGATGTACCGACCGAAAATAATGCACCGACCGACACCGAAACACCGACCGATACCGAAACACCGACCGACACCGTACCGACCGAACGATTTCAGCTTCTAGGGAAACTGAAAGAAGTGTTAGACCTGGTGAAGGTAAATCTTGCCCGCGCCGCCACCAAACAAGGATATCACTATAATCTACGTCGTAGAGAAGTTCAATACCGAGTTGGCGAAAAGGTATGGCGGAAGAACAACACTCTGTCATCTGCGGCCAGGGGTATCACAGCCAAGTTGGCGCCCCGGTACTCAGGACCTCACACGGTTCTGAAAAAGATTTCTTCCCATGTCTACCGCCTCGAAGATGCCCAGGGTCGATGCTTAGACCGGGTACACGTAAAAGATTTAAAGCCATACCGTGTTACTAACTCTGTTTCAGAATAAAACTACCAGGTAATCAAACCACACCGAGCCCTAGCCTATGGTTTCAAAGTCCACTGAACGCACTGCGGCCCACCGGAGGAAGAAGTTTCGAGGACGCATCCCACTTACCGACAAGGAATACCTTTGGACGCACATTCCTAAAGACCAGCCCAAATGAATCACAATGATATTAAGTTGTATATTTAGAGGTTAAGAAAAATATCTTATTTAAATTATCAAACATATTTAATCAAATATATTCATTTAAATATATTTTTCTTTTTCGAAGTAAGAGGGGGGTGTAACGAAGCAAAATAGTTAAGCGCCCGCGTGCGCACGGCAAGCGAGTTGTTATCAGTCAGCGCTCCGAGTTTCGTTCGGTAGCCAGCACTCGGCCGAGTCCGGAATATTAAACACACCTCGCTGTGCCACGCACGCGCTCTCGTTCGATTCGAGACCCCACTTTAACCCCCACTCGTGACGTGTACAACACTAATTGATCGGTTTGATAAATAGCACGGATCGACAATAAAGATTCATTCTTCTTGGTGCTGAGATCAGGAAGAATCGGGTGCGAACGGTACTGGTGTTGAGGCTAGTATCGGCAAAGGAGCTCTGGGTGTTGGGATTCAGAGTGGAATTTGTGGAGCGTTTCTGTAGTATTTGCTAGGTGTTGAGATCTAGTAAATACGACAGCTGCTATTGTACAGGCTGCTAGGTGATGGGATCTGGTTGGCTTTTACAATAGTTGTACGCAGGCACCGGTAGCGTTTCTGTAGTATTTGCTAGGTGTGAGAATCTAGTAAATACGACGGCTGCTATTGTACAGGCTGCTAGGTGATGGGATCTGGTTGGCTTTTACAATAGTTGTACGCTGGCTTCGCGAACCGTTAACTCATTCATTTTGCTTTAGAAACATATTTATATTCTCTTGTTTAATTTAACGTAACTTCCATAACTTTCATTATTCCGTTGTTAGATTGATTCTAATATATTATTTTATTATATATTTGGGGTGATAAACCGGCGAATCTTTGATTCATACATTTTGTCTTTGAAAACATATTTATACTTTTGTTTAACTTAACGTAACTTCAAAAACTGTAATTATTCTGCTATTAGATTAATTCTAATATATTGTTTTATTGTATATTTTTGGGCACATCAAACTTAGCATTTGTTGTCGTAAAGGGTTGCGACCGCTGGTTTGATCCAAAATATATTTCATGTGTTTGTAAAGTAAATATCTATTATTTGTTAATGTTTGTAACATCTATATTTTGTGGGGAAAAATAAAATATCTGGGGATTAAACTACATTGTCATCTTTTATTATCAACGACCTCTGGAAATAGAATATTTCTTCACTGAGTACCGGGAAATCTGTCGCCGTACCCAAAAGCACGGTGTACAGATTGATATTGGCGCCCGAACAAGCAAAGTACCGAAAGTAAGCGTCACAATATATATATATATATATATATATATATATATATATATATATATATATATATATATATATATGTTAATCTTAATGTTAATGTTAATCTTAATATAGTGTTTATTTTCAAAATAAGTTTATATATAGTTTGGTAACAAAACAAATCACACATACAAATTTATCATAATAATTAGCGATTAATATTATCACAAATATAAAGGAGTGAAACAATTGTAGTGATGTGGTTGTGTGCTGAATACGTACCTGTGCGCCTTTGACTGGGAGGCTATGATCGTAGTTATACAGTAACTGGCCGGGCGTTGGCCGGTATTTTGACGGCATGACGGGTCGCTGTGCTCTCAACGACTTACGTACTATGTGTGTATTCTGTTAATATAGCTGTGGCTAATGTGGCGCACAATACAATTGCTTATTATATATATATATATATATATATATATATATATATATATATATATATATATATATATATATATATATATATATATATATATATTGAATCTTTGTAATACATCTCATATATTTGGTTTATATGTATAGCTATGCAATGTATTTGTTTTATAAATACGAGTATGCTTACTTTGGGTAATTATGATACAACAATAACACCAATTTAGTAAGTACAATAGTGTATATAATGTTCTTAAAATTATTACAACAATATAGCATCAGTGGCCTGTAGCGTTTATAATTTTAGTTTCTTACAAGAGCCCAACGGTTCTGAATCTTTCTCGCCGTATTTTCTCTTAAGATAAACAGTTTGATAAGTTTTTGTTTCATCGCGCGACGCGACTCGCCAGTGTTTCGTACGAACAAATCTGTTGGGGTAGCTGAGAACAATAGGATCGGTGTGTTCTGTCACCATACGTTCTAGCGTCTCAAAATTTACAATATTATTATTACGATGATTGATTGTAATACCTTTAACTTTGCACACCGTTTTAAAGCAATCGTTGTTTCCCTGAACACGAACACGGAACCCATAGTTCTTCGGGCCGCCGCAGACGAACTTATCTATGAACGAGTTTTTGCCATATTTCTCAAGTTCGTCTGTCATACAGCCAAGATATATTCCGTGCTCTGGAAGCCATTCATCGCCGCTGTGTGTATATATAACACTGCCTGTGTCACAGTACAAAACGCGACGTCCAAGCCGCTCTAAAAATGTGTACAAATAAATGCGTGCCAGTGCAGTGGTGTACCCGGCAATAAAAACATTTGTGGACGGTGACGGCTCCAAACAGTTTTCGTTGTTTTTCCAATTAACGTACATCATGTCCTCGTTAATGGGTATGCAGGAGACAATTTCAAAGCTTGGACTTGAGAAATACTTTACCAACTCTTCATGGCTGGAAAGAATTGTTGTACGGACCAAATCATCTCTCATTCCAAATCGTCCCCATAAACTGTTTAGCTGTAGTTTGGCCATTGCACGGAGTTCTGGATTATCGGTAATTTTATCCTTGTCCAATTTAACACCTTCATGCTGGAAGAACGCATCAATGTACTGGTCTTGTAGCACTTCGTTGTCCATACACGCTGCAGGCCAGTTACTAGATTCTTGTTTGATTTTTTTAAATTTATTAACATACTCCGCAAATAGCCCTCCTGACGATTCGAATCGAGACGCCATTGACTCGCCGGGCGTTCCTTTAAAGCACGTTGTGCCATCATTTAGGCAACAGTATTGGCATCCGTGATAGAAACACCCTTGATATTCATAAATAATTTTACGATTGTCAATTTCTATGTAACCGTCAACCTTAAAACCAAGCACATGTTTCTCTGCTCCTCTGAACGCCTGTTGTATGGGCCTGTTTAGCTCTTTTTCAATCCACAACAACCAAACAGTTGCCTCATGCGATTGTTTATCTCTGTTTCTGTATCCTTGTGGCGGTACAATGGCTATCGTGTCAGCCTTCAAATAGTTCTTCCGACGCTATTGTGATTGATCGAATGAAGATGTCTACGTCGTTATTTGTTAGAAATATTTCCCTAAACTTTAAGCATGCCTTACGCAGTATAACCACATCATTTTTACAATAGGCAATGAGTTCGGTGCGCATATCGAAAGTGTAGTTGGTTTTTTGCAAATCGGTATACCATCAAGTAAATTTTTCATGTTCGTCGACCATCATTTACTCACAGCCATACTGGTCAATATCGGGTAACGGTCCTTTATATTTCAAATTTCCTCTTTTTATAAAATAATATGAAAAATATCCTTTTGTTAGCCGATTGTCAACACTTAGATTCAGTGCTTTCGGCATCTGTGATAATTTCATTGGTAAAAAATTTAGACTGTCTAGAAACCGTATGTTGTTTATTTGCATTGTCATAATTTTTGTTCCTCTTATTAGTAGGCTTGGCTTTAATTTTAACTTATCCACCATGTAGCGAAGCAAAAAGTGGCCGTCATAAGCTTTTAAATTGTGTGCAATAACAACGATTTGTTTCACCGAAGATCTGAACGATGACAGATAATCAAAAAACTGGCGAATCGGATCGTCTTCGAAAATGTGTTCGCGAACTCCACAAACATGACACACATCGTTGGTTAAATTGTCACTGCCCAGGCACTCAAAGCAACGTTGCTGTGCAACACACAAAATAGGAACATGTTCACGCAAATCAGAGGCAGGTGTTGTTTTAGCTTGACTGCACTCGAGATCGAAAAATACAAACAAGTGTGGTGGTGTTTTAGACTCGTCGGCTGTTATCTGTTTCATGTAACACTTGTGGTCGCTATCAACGTATTCCTAAATCATAAAATACATATCAAAATATAGAAAAAATTACTTCCTCTGTATTTAGCCTACCTTACACACAGCGCAGTATTTCTCGAAACATATATGTTTTGTCTTTCTCGTAGCTAGACTGAATGTTTTTGTGCAGATGGCACAGAAACGAATTGTTTCACACATCGTTCTGTTTCTGGGGAAACTATTTCGTATTTTGTGATTTTCTAAACATTTTTCCCCCGCAAAATATCGCTCACAATCATTACACTTAATTAGTGAGTCGCAATTGTCGTGTATCTTATTGCAACTAGTGCATGACAGACCTTTGCACTTATGATGGCCTCTTACCGCATACGGAATGTGACATATACGACAATAGAATTTTGTGTTAAACGCTCCCGTCACACTAGTTATTAAATTAAAAGGATTGTCACTGTACAGTAAATCTAGATATTTCGCATCTACAATATCTGGCCCTTCGTAGATAATAACGCGCCCTCTTCGATCATCACCGTAAACCGTTATCTTATATTCTTTTAGCGCTTGTTGAAATTGTTGAATTTCCTCTATTCCTCCGCTATTATCTAGATTTATATTGCACGCATTACACAAATCAGTTGCCTTTTGTTTTTTGTATGTTTCATTATTTTGCAATCTGACGTAGTCTATTTTATTATTTAGTCTTGCAATGCCGATAACAAGTGCTCTGACTAGACAAATACTGTCAATGTTTTGGATACAGACAATAGATGTTCGACGTTTGCAATATTCATGGAATGGTTGTAATAATGTATTTGGACGCCCCAAACCGGTAGGTAGTTGTGTGTGGGCCACACTTACCATCAGATTACCATCGAGAAGAAATGTTTTGTTACTCTGAATAACCGCTTGAATGGCACTTGTGATGGTGTTGACTGTGAGTTCTGAGAACTTCTTGTAGCTAATACCTACCGGATTTGAAATCGCATTGTTGCTATGTATCTCTAGATCGACGCGATCAGAGCCCCCAACATTCATTGTTGTTGAAATATAGCTTAACAATGTATCAAAGACGTGGTTAAGCCAATTCGAAGGATCTACAGACGGTGTGTATTCATCAATACTGAAAACAATTTCCCGCCAAACAGATTTAATTTTTTTTATATATATCTATTCCGAACGCTTAATACACGAAATGGTAGATTGTCGATTGTTGCCGTTGTTGATGACGATGTTGTTGGCGGTTCGCCAATATCTTTAAACGTATCCATTTTTACTTTCTAAATAAATACACGAATACACACATATAATTAAATCAGTATAAATTAGATATCTGTTTTGAACAATATACCTATGTATAGCGAATGAACTGTATTGAATGCCTAAAATCACAGTTTGTTCTAGCATTTATAGTAACAATGTGTAGATATGGAGGGTAGGGGGTATTTGTAAAACTAAGTTGAAACGTAAAATCAACAGTCCTTGTGTTGACCTTATATGATTCTTCGGAGTCTAATAATAATAATTCTTATCTCTGTTAATGTTAAAAAGTTGCCAGTTGCCGCATTCATTGTTTGCACGTGTTCGTCTTGCACACGTAGACTTACAGATGTATTTCAATACACACACACACATACACACAATAACATAGTTTGGAGTTGTCATCATTTGAGGATAGTATTAACAAAATTAATGATTACTATACGCAACGGTCATGTGGGTAATTTGATTCTATCGGGTATTATGTGTTGAGCGATTCACACCTGTTGGGGGTGGACATTTGTGCTGCAATTGATTTTAATATGAAAATACGATATTATTCAATGCACTTGATTTTGCGAGTCTACAAACATATCATTCTGTGATGGTTGCATCGTTGGATGGCAATCACGCGCCAAGAACGATTCTGTTAATGCGCTGTGATCATAAAATTGTGTGCAGCTGTATTATTGGAGGCCATGTTTTGCTAGTTTGGAACAACAGAACGGTGTGTCTTGCAGCGATGCAATTATTCGTATTCACATGCGACTGCTTGAAGAGCGCGTTAAACTGCTGGACCTACTACACATTGCCACCTATTACAATGACTGTAAGATAGCATCACAAATGCAACCAAAGACGCCTATGTCCCCTCACAGCGATAGCGAAGATTTCCCTCGCAACGACACGACGTCTGCAAAACATTGCCCAATTGGAATCTATATATATATATATATATATATATATATATATATATATATATATATATATATATATATATATATATCGAGACCTTTTGAGACAGAGATGAGTTCAATAGTAAGTCTCGTCTCTCAACAACACTAACTCAAACCAACAATCACTTCAACATAGAATTTTAGAAGGTAAGGGATTTATTTGGGGTTTAAGATTTTAAGTGAGGTTTACATCTGCTTCATCTCGCTGGGGTAGTTGGCGGATTTAAAAAACTAACCAGAGCGGAAACGATTAGAGAATTTTCAATTGCAAAACTACTTCAACAAATATGTACAATTAATTCAGGCTCAATGCCATAGATCCAATTATGATTACCGAACAATCAGTTGGCTGTATTATTTCAAATATATTATGGTCTTTTGAATTCAAATCAATATAAATATATAATAATAATAGTTATATTTTTTATAAAAAGATGGTAGATTATAACATATATATATATATATATATATATATATATATATATATATATATATATGTATATATATATTTATATATATATATATATATATATATATATATATATATATATATATATGTATATATATATATATATTATGTATCTGAGAGTGGCGACGTGATAACCGCATATACGGCTCCGTCACACGCATAGTAATTTATCAAAGTTTTCCTTAAATATCAAAGTAAAATTTATAGTTAAAGTGTGCACAAGGGTAGTAAGTGGTGAAGAAGTTTAAGTGTAGTGTATTAACCCCAAATTTTTATTACAATTAAATTACACACAATTCAGAATAAGTCTTCTGACGTGGTCTGCCACCGTAGCAGTTGTGAAGTTCCACAGGTGTGCTGCAGCTAGTTGCCCTGGCGGTCTCCTTGGTATTCCGGATAGCCTAGACGTTTCTGTAAATGATAACCAAAACTATGAACGGACTACGTTCAGTGAGAAGACTGGACACAAGTACTGAATATCGATGAATCTAAGTAACAACAATAATTAAGGCATTTGTAACAGGAGGATAGGGTAGAATACAGTGTTTAACTGCGCATAAGAAGCATCACAGCCTAAGCCACTAGTGCTTAGGTCTGCTAAAACCTGGCCCCGCGCCCCAGACTTGCCGTGGGACAACGGGAATTGCCAGAGGGATCTCTCCTCACAACCTAGTTGTGTGCGTCAACGAGAAGCTTGCCTCCGCCGCGGGACCTTACGGCATCGAGAGAAAGAGTAAACTCCTTCTCCGCCATATCCCTTCGAAGGTACGAAGGTAATCGTTGTGCTCCACACAAACTAGTGTGAATCTACAAGAAGCTTGCCTCCGCCATGAGATTTGCATGGTATCAGGAGAAAGAGTTGAAAGTCGAGTGAAACTCAATCCCCACCATATCTCCCCGGAGGTACAAGCGATACGTTGGGCTCAGTCCTGAGGATAAACATTAAAGTTGGCAGGTAAAGGCACCGCTGGCAACATACCGGTAAATATATATGCTACATCGCTGGGCACTTTCTCGACTATCCCCCGCACAAGGCGGTTCCAGGCCAGCACCATTACGAGGGTTAGGGATGGGAGATAATAACACATTTTGGCATACACACAACGTACATTCAGAATAATGGCTATCACCATTTACCTGTACTTATGATTGCAAGACTATAAACATAAACAGACAGACTTTACTCACCGCTAATACTTTCCCACAACACAGAGGTACAGAACACAATTCACTCACTACCTATCTCTCTGAACAGCAAACCTATACTAAAAGAGAACTAACATAGCGCACGAGTACAACGTACGCCCTTGGACCGCGTCCGCACAGGTCCCCCATGCCCTGCATTCAGAGACAGGAAACGACATAAATACATTTGCATAAGTTAATGAATTTTACCGCTGACAAGTGAAAATTAGCTACAAACTGACGACTAAATAAGTGAAATCACGGTATTATTTTTACAAGGTTAAGGTCAAACATCAACCTCGAAAAAAAAAAATACCGACTAACCCTTATAAAAAAAAATATCAGTGAATTCGTAATTTCATAAATAATGCCTGGTAAAAATGTTAATTTTTTTGATCGTACAGTTTCGAAGATAAAAAATAAAAACTATAAAAAATGACCTATTTTTGGGATTTTTATTTTTTATCTTCGAAACTGTGCGATCAAAAAAATAAACATTTTTACCAGGCCTTATTTATGCAATTACAAATTCACTGATATTTTTTTTTATAAGGGTGAGTCGGTTTTTTTTTGCGTAATCGAGGTTTGTTTAATCATGATAAATTTTGAGTAGTTTTATGTAATTAAGAAATATAACTTTGACCAAAAGTGTAACAATGTGTCCGTAATTCCTTCATATACAATAAACAGTCATTATTCAGCAGAATTTCTTTGTTTTCGAGCAAAAACAGGTAATTTCTGATCTGGAGAATTTATCAGCGTTTTAAAATGCATCGAATTTACATAGTTGTATAGTATCGCCCCCTGGCCAGTAGCATAACAAGGAACTAACGAATTTGGTTCGAGTATATTATGTCAACTTCTGAATTTCACAGATAGATGACCGTTTTACGAGTATCGCTTTGTTTACTAACAGTATTTGTAAGAAACCAAAGTCCTTGGTTTATTTTATATTTTAATATGTATGCACAGTTTGAACGCGTCATTACAAGATGTTAAGGGGTGAAATCAGTATATTTTCTGGCTGAGTTTAGCTATAAAAAACGCAGAAAAGTCGGTCGGTGGTTCGTGCGTGTGTGTGGGTGAATTAAATGCGGTTTGTGTACTTATGTGAATTTATGATTTAAACGTTTTGGAACATTTTGTGTGTTGTTGGGACTACGAGTAATTTTTGGTTGAAACGTTTACGGAATTTTTTTGTTTGAATAGTTGATTAGTTTTGTTTTATTTAAATCTTTTGAACTTTGAATATTTTTGCTTTCGTTTTGTGAAAATGGTTTTATTTGATTTAAATCATTTTTATATGGAATTTTTTTTTGTTTAGCGTTGTGAGACGTTGTGAGAATAGTTTTTAAGAAAATGTTTTGTACTTGTAATAATTCTGTTTGTTAAAATCATTGTGGCTTCAAAGTATTTTTATAATTTGTTCAATCTACCTAAGCATATTATTTGTATGATGTATATATGAATTATTAATAGTGTATTACTTTCTTTTACGGGGTAATAAGTAAGTATAGGGATCACCATAAAAATCAAGCTCGAGATTTTAATGGAAATATCCATTTTGAGGATACCTGAATTTGACTGTTTTCTCAATGATGTCGGTGTGTCTGTTTGTGTGTGTGTGTGAACGAGCTACACGTTACAGCTATACTGTTCAACGTAAAAATATGGTGTATTGAATTTAAGATTTTTGTACCTCAGAATAGAAAACGTCCTATTTTGAAAAGAATATTTCAACCGGAAGTGCTCGTTTACTCGTGTCATTTTCTAACTATTCTAGATATTCTAATTTTAAACAAGTTTTATTTCAAAAAATTTCTTCTAAACTGTATCATTCTCTAAATAATAGTTGCAATTGATTTTTTTAATATATATCATAGTTAGCTATTACTGGTATGTATTTGCTTTTTTTTTCAAATTAAAAAAAATTAAAAATTAGAATTGAACCTGCAACGGAACCGTAATCGAAATTCATTTGAAAAGCCATATGTATTTCCAAATTTGTAAGCGTCTCGCTGTCTGTATGCAACAATGTATTATATTCACTCTTACATTTATTACGTGTAGTTACATTGATACATATTATTCAGTGTGCTATATTGTATGTATGTATGTATGTCTCGTTCGGCGCATACACCATGATAAAATAAATAAATAAACCAGTATTACAGTTCAATCAATCAAATTTTCTGTTGGATAAATTAAATAAATTTTGTCCTTTGTTCAATATCTTATAAACAGCTGCAAAAATAGTTTGGTATGTTCACATTTTTAAGATCCGCCCCTGCCAGTAACGGAAATGTTTTTTTTTTTATATATTTTTGCTAATTTTGTTTTTATATACAGTGCGTAATTTATATTATATATATTTTCATTAGGAATGCAATGTTTTATTTTTCATAAAGCGATATTTCGTTCAAGATTGAAAAAATAATGAGAAATAGAATTTTTCACTTTACGAATAAAATTTCGTTATGCCATATTGTAGTCATTGAATGGTTCTAGACGGCGCATTTCACGAAATAATTTATATAAAGTTTTAATATATAATAAATTAATAAATAAGACCAAAATTAGACTGCCTAAAAGGTTCCCGTCAACATAAAAAAATTATTAAGATAAATTATGAAATTTAAAATATACATAACTTTTTTTTTTTTTTTTATCAAAAACATTATTTCAGATTGTAAGCTACGTATAAGAACTAAGAACCTATCGAACCTAATAATTATAAAAATGTTTATATGTAAAGCCTGAAAATATTGTATATTGTGGAATTTTATTTATACTTTATATACAAACAGAAACAAAGCAAAAAAATTAAACGGGGCGGCGGCGACGGACGAGGCTGTCAAGGAGGGGCAAAGGGAGTCGTGGTGCGGGACGAGGCCGTGAAGCTTATAGCCTCGACAAAATAATAAATATCATCCCATTGCTACAATAATTATGTAATTTATTTATTGTATTCATTTTTATTTGTTTTTATATTAAAAGAAAATTATATTTACTTTTATTATACTTTATTTATATTATTTGTTTTTTAATTTTTTTTATTTCCATATTACCAATAAATTCAAACTGCCTTCAAATAATTATGGATGTACTTTTCTTTTTCGTAGTATATGGTCCATTTAGTAAACGCTAAAAGTTTTAATTTAATCCAAGTCGATTTTGATCATTTTTTTAAAGTTATCAGAAAAAGTTTATAGAAAAGTTCCCCATAGATGATTTTATTTTTTCAATTGTTATTAACAAATAAGTGTTTCTATAAAACACTCTTAATTTAGAAAATGTATAATTCCTTTATTTATACAATTGTCTGAAATTTGGCAACAAGGTTTTTGTGGTTGCAGATTATGATATTGGATTTAAAATAGATCTAAAAACAAAATGGCGTCGAAAATATTTAAATCGTTTAAGTTAAAACATACAAAAGTTATTATATTAATAGAATTAAATAATTAATTTTATTATTAAACTATAATAATGCATTATTTTTAACAAATTATTATTTTAAATTATTTTAATAATAAATTCTTAATCAGCGATCTCAAAAAACTCTATTTCCGAAATTTCATGAAAATATGACTATTTTTATACTTTTTCCCCCGTCATTTTGGATCCGCCATATCTAATATATACTAATTTTCATATAAATCAGACAACGCCTTCATATTATGGCCTGGTGTTCGGGATTTCGAACCACTGTGCGACGCCGAGTTTTGAACGGCGGTGCGTCGAATTTAGTTTATCAATTCTATAACTAAGTCTTGTAACGCTCATACTTACACTGAAATGTAGATTCTGGTACAAGGTCCGACACACGGTATATTTTCTGGAGAAAAAGTAACGAATTTTGTATGTTGAAACTTGTACTAGTCGAACGCAGTCAATCGGTAATCATTTACTTTGTAATAAACTTGTTTTACGCATTAGGAAACACAGTTGGTTTGGGATATATAATTCTAGTGAAAACTACGTATGTATATGAAAGTCGAGTGCAGGCCACTATACATTTTATTTCTTTGTAAACTGATGACGTTCTAAATGCAATAAAAATTAATTTACTTGTGATCAAAATGCCCTTTACGAAAACATTTATTAAAAATACATAGTTACAGTAAAGTAAAATGTGCCGCCGTAATAAGTGAGGGCGAGTGCCGCCAGCCACCGTAAATTATTTTACATCTCGCTGCCGCTGTATAATATTTGTTGGCGCACAAACCTACACCAGAACAAAAAAAAATCACGCAATTTTGTTTTTAGACCAATTTTGAGGCCAAATTCGAAATCTGCGACCCCATAAACCTGGTTTTATAAAATTTCAGGCAATTATATACATAAATTAAAAAACACTTATTTTTTAATAACAATTGAAATAATATAAAGCACACCTTCTCACCTACGGGGAACTTTTCTATAAACATTTTCCGGTATTTAAAAAAGAAAATGATCAAAATCGGCTTTGAGTCATCTGAGTATATATTTTTATTTTAATATTTAAAATATACATATACATACTTTTCACTAACTCGGACATCTAAATTTGTTGTAAAATTGTTAATATATTATTTTAATTTTTAAAATTCGCGCTCTAATATCTAATCTAAATTTGAAATAGAAACCTATATAATATTATCGGCAATGGCAGAGTATAAGATTTTAGTTGATACATTGGCTACCAGAGGCACAGTTCTGTGACCACAGCCAAACTTTCAGTTTGCAATGCCTCCATAGTGGATTTTCTGCGAACTAGATAGACCTGATGGTTTTTCTTAAGACGATGAGAAACCCATGTGAAAAACGACGTTTTTCTGCGCCTTCACACAGCCCTTATTTTTGTTAGTATCGAATTTTGAAAAAATGTTCTACGTTTGGAATGAATGAAACTCTGAAATGATCGGATTAAAATTTTCAATTTTGGTTCCACTTTTTAAATAAAAATGTATAAATATGTCCAATTTTTAAACAATTCTTACAGATATATGTAAGCCAAATTCAAAAATCTAATCCGATCATTTCAAAGTTTGTTATTTCATTTCACATCATTGAAAATTTCAATTTTTTTCTATTTAAAACGAACTCCCTGTGAAGGCGCAGAAAAAGTACTTTTTCGTGTTATTTCTCTAAAATGTGTGACTGTTGCAGGGCGCCTCTATCGTTTATAAAATTAACTATATTGCTAGAAGTGAATTGGCACCGCCCAGAACAATATTTTCAAAAGTATTTATACGATGAAATATATTTCATAGACAGCATGTAGTATTTTGTTCTAATAAAATATTATACAATCGAGAATTATATAAGGTGGTACATTTGAATTTCTAGGGTCTTATTCAATAATGTGTTACACTAATTTTTTATAGGTTGAATTTAGAGGGTAGTTCATTATAAAATCCTCGCCCCTGAATTAATTATATATATATTTATTAAAATTCAGAGTGAACTACCCTTGGTTCAACCCTTAAAAATTGAGTTCGACAATCTATATATATATTGAATCAGATACAAGGAACTCTTGAGCGCAAGGAATTCAAATTGGCCATTCTTAATTTGCTAGTATTACCCTCTACCCTTAAAAGGACAAAATTAGAAGAATTTCTTAAATCTGAAATAATATTCGGCAATTCCGCTTAAAGTGAAAGTGACCTAGGAAATATTTAAGATGGGGTAGGTTTATCCCTTAAAAAATTGCCCCTCATATATGCATGCCGCACATCTATGTATACAAATTTGAGCTCAAGGAATTCAAATTTGCCATTGTTATCTTCCTTGGATTACCCTCTACCCTTAAAAGGACAAAATTAGAAAAACTTCTTAAATCTGAAATAATATTCGGCAATTCTGCTTAACGTGAAAGTGACCAAAGAAATATTTTAGAGGGGGTAGGTTCATCCCTTAAAAAATTACCCCTCATATATGCATGCCGCACATCTATGTATACAAATTTGAGCTCAAGGAATTCAAATTTGCCATTCTTAACTTCCTAGGATTACCCTCTACCCTTAAAAGGACAAAATTAGAAAAACTTCTTAAATCTGAAATAATATTCGGCAATTCTGCTTAACGTGAAAGTGACCAAAGAAATATTTTAGAGGGGGTAGGTTCATCCCTTAAAAAATTACCCCTCATATATGCATGCCGCACATCTATGTATACAAATTTGAGCTCAAGGAATTCAAATTTGCCATTCTTAACTTCTTAGGATTACCCTCTACCCTTAAAAGGACAAAATTAGAAAAACTTCTTAAATCTGAAATAATATTCGGCAATTCCGCTTAACGTGAAAGTGACCAAAAAAATATTTTAGAGGGGTAGGTTCATCCCTTAAAAAATTACCCCTCATATATGCATGCCGCACATCTATGTATACAAATTTGAGCTCAAAGAATTCAAATTTGCCATTCTTATTTTCCTAGGATTACCCACTACCATTAAAAAGACAAAATTAGAAAAATTACTTAAATCTGAAATATTATTCGGCAATTCCGCTTATCGTGAAAGTGACCAAAAATAAATTAGAGAAGATATTTCTTAAAGCCACCCCTCATATATGCATGCCGCAAAAAAAATTGAGCTCAAGGAATTAATATATATTCTTCGAAATAATTTATACAGCGAGCCGAAGATATTGGTGCCTATGGTACCTATATTTATTATATTATCATATATTTTTACTAATGATAATGCCCAAAACTGTTTATATTTTTTTGTTTATTTGTAATAGCAGGGTGCTTAGAATCCATGCATAAGAGCATGACTCACATTCGTCAACACAAGTAAATATTATTTTAAATCGCAACAATTACTACAATGTTCTATTTCAATTTTATAAAATTATGAGTTCACTTTGTATCTAGCTCTGTTAGCAGCAAGTTAGTTTTACATAAAAAATGGGATGACATGTTCTGGTTGAAGCACATGGAAGAAAAATTAGTTAAATTTTATACATATTGCCTTCTACCTGAGTTAGTAGATCCACGAATACCACGTAACGGACATATAAGGGATCCTGATTACATAATTGCAGCAATGCGAGAAAAAGAAAATAAAAAAACTGTTAATCGAAAATTATTTTAAAATTTCCATATAAGAAAAACATCGTAAATTTTTGAATATTTAAACCTAAATATTGGGGTCCTATAACTCCGGGAAAATACGGGCGATAGGATTTTGACTACGGTCGAATTCAAATGGGATGCCAAAGAATATGTGAATACCATCTTTGGTTTAAATCGCTCCGGGATCTTCAGATCTTCCTGTATCTCAAATGGCTAAAAACGGCCCCATACATTCAGAGATGATGTGCGGCCACAAATTTCGT
This sequence comes from Leistus spinibarbis, assembly GCA_933228885.1. Classification (NCBI taxonomy): domain Eukaryota; kingdom Metazoa; phylum Arthropoda; class Insecta; order Coleoptera; family Carabidae; genus Leistus; species Leistus spinibarbis. The sequence continues at coordinate 459,063 of CAKOGD010000048.1, read as the reverse complement.
AGTGAAATGGTAGACCAATTATCATTCATATACATATCTATTCTGTTGTTATTCTTATAATATATAAAAAATATTATTTGTTGTAAATATAATTCTATTATTAAAATATGTGTTTTTTTTTAAAATAATAAACGTATTTTTCAATATTGAATATATAATTCATTTTTCTGAAACTGAAAAAAAAAAACGTTCCAATAGTTATAATATATTGTATGAGCATTCTTGTTTATATATTTTAGAACGATATCGTTATTTGTATATGTAGAATAATAATGCATAGTTGTGTAAAAATCAGATACGAAGCATACGGAGAGTCAATTTAATTCTGAGTGTACTTTGTGCTCCCACTCCGTTGAGTGACCCACAACGTCACACAATTAGCACCGCCCAACAAGCTACACGTGCTATACTGCCCTAACACCCGACCCGTCCCTCACGTGCATGCAAGACGGGTTGCTCATCCTCTTAAGCGAACTGTCAACAAAATTCATCCGAGACTCGGTAGCGCGCAGCGCTCAGACACGGTAGCGCGCAACGCTCAGGCAAGTGACAGCCCAGAGCCGGACTAAGCCCAACGTACTGTGTCACGAAATCAGTGAATAGAGGCAGTGTTCTGTGAACGAATACACAAGTGTAAGACAAATGAGCACAGAAAGAAAACGCGGAAGAGAAAAAGATACTAACGAAGAAGGTGCGGCAGGATACGACGAACATTACTCGATATTTAACAGAAGCAAAAAAGTCATAAGATCACCGGAACAAAGAAGGGCATTGAAAGAAAGAAAAGACACTGAAAGTAAGACTTAATCTGATAGTGAAAACAAAAGTATCAACGCTGAAGAAAACAACATGGAAGAGCTAAAAGAAATGATGAGAGATATGATGAAAGAAATGTCAAAAAATACTGCTGAATTAAAGGAAGAAATCAAAGAACTAAAAAGAGATATGAGAAAGAATGAAGAAAAATGGGGAAAAGAGAAAAAGCAGCTGGAAAAAAGAATAGAAATCCTTGAGAACAGAGCGGAAAAGGAGGAAAGGGAGAAAAGAATAAAAAATATTATAATAAAAGGTTTGAGCGTTACAAAGGAGAAGGAGAAAGAAGAAGTAGAAAAATTCATTTCCACGAAATTACAAGTCAATGCGAAAATAGTTAAAGCACATAAATTAGGAACAGAGCAACATCCAGAAATTATATTGGCTGAGGTAGAATCATGGACAAAGAAACAAGAAATAATGAATGCCAAGAGTAAACTAGTCAACACTAAAATATCATTAATATAATAACCCAGAAATGTTTGTATGTGAGTGAGTGTGTATGTGAGTGTGTATGTGAGTGAGTGTGTATGTGTGGAACGCTTTTTTGTAAAAATGCAGATTGGCATAGACGGGGATCGAACTCACGACCTCCAGGGTGAAAGGCATGACACTTAGCCACTGCACCATGGCGACTGTTAATAATGTTATAAAAAATAATCAAATAGTTTATACTGAAATAAAACAATTACTACGATTCTGAAGTTCAGTCTGCTTTGAAATAGACAAAAACGAATCAAACGTCAGAATGAAATGTCAAAAAAGTTTTTGTGATAAATCTTCAATTCAAAGTTTAATCTTAAGTTTAAGGGGAGTAGCATGCTATAATTTCAATTTTTAAGTATATAATATGAAATAAGTGCATATTATTGCCTAATTATCATATATTTTTAGCAAATACGTGTTTCTGTACATTTATTTTAATTCATAGTTAATATTTTTCACTTCAAAATGGCCAAGAAGCAGTGATTTTTGAAAATATGAGTTGCGGTAAGATTTTATAGTTTGTCAAATTATAATAACTGCAAGTAAGTAAATTTATAATTCTGATTATTAGAGAAATAAAATCTTGAAGAGATAATTCAAACATATTTAGAAACATTTTTGGTTGGCAATTTAATTTTTTATTTTTGATGGTACAATCCATTGTATTTTAGCATATAACTAATTATCATATTTTAAAACTGCCGTTGTGACACTGCATCAGTTTAATACTGCAAAATTCAGAATCTAGCCTGATTATTTAATTAAAAAACAATAATGAATCAAATGTCAAATCATTAAAAATGTTGTGTAAAAAGGATTTGTAATACATATTATTTGAATAATCGATTCAAATAATAAACAGCAATCGTAAGTAAATTTATAATCCTGTTTTTTATATACAATCATAGAAACTGTCTAAATGATACAACACATATGCACCATACAAGGTTAAAATCAAAGTTAAACAAAATTTTGTTTAAATTTATCAGATGTTACACAGTGCATGATAAGCGATCGATTAGTTAATCTCAGCATAGTGATCTAAGAACAAAATAGCGTTCAAAGAAAGAACTCGATTTTTTCTTTATTATTATTTGCGATGTGGAAATTTGTATTACTATTATAGTGAAACGATACAAAATGAAGAAAAACCGTGTTATTATTATTAAATTACATGAAAATTCGGCATCAGTCAAAACTGACCTTATGTTCTGTATACTATATGGGCACATGGTGCCCACGGGTGACCCTAGTATATTGATAACGACCTAACCTTCGACGAAAGAAAAATCCAGCGGGAGATTAGGAGCATTGCCAAGGAAGAACGAACCAAGGGCAAAAAGGTGAAAATCGGTTACCAAAAGATAATTATAAATGACGAAGAATACAGATGGGATAAAGAAGAACTGGGGATAACTGTTTGGACCAAGGAAAAAAATGCAAAAAAGTAATAACTCTGAAAGTTAACTGTAGCATTAACACGACATAAGCAATAAAAAAGGACAAGAACCCGGAAAATCAACATGAGGTCCTATATTTAGGAACATGGCATGTCAGAGGTACTTTTGCGGAGGGCGCACTAAAAAATTTGATAAATGAAGCAAGAAGGTACAAAGTAGATATAATGGCATTACAGGAAACAAAACAAAAAGGAAATGAAATAATAGACATCGAAGACTACACGCTATTTAAAAGCGGAGGTGCGAACCGAATGCTTGGTACAGGCTTTCTTATCAGCAAAAGGTGCAGAGAGTCCGTAATAGATTTCAAACCAATTTCAGAAAGAATGTGTTACATAAGGATTAGAGGCAAACAAAGAAAATTGAGTTTAATAAATATCCACGCCCCAACAGAAGAAAAAGAGGAAGAAGAGAAAAATGAATATTACGAAAAAATAGATAAAATATATAACAACATACCGAGATATGACATAAAGATTATACTGGGAGACTGCAACGCAAAAATTGGAAAAGAAGAAATTTATATACAAACTATCGGAACACAAAGCAAACATGAGGACAGTAATGAAAATGGATTAAGACTTATTGAATTAGCAATGGAAAAAAAGATGAAGATCAGAAGCACCCAATTCGACCATAAGGAAATATATAAAGGAACTTGGACAGCACCAAATGGGGAAACAATTAATCAAATAGATCACATATTAATAGAGGAACAACACGCGAAATGCATTACAAACATAAGAAGCTACCGAGGAGCGGACGCAGATTCCGATCATCACCTGGTACGAGCAACACTGAAGCAGGGCATCAGAACAAGTGTAAAACACCGGAAAATACCAGATATAACATATGATCTATCTGAACTACAGAGAAAGGATAAACAAAAACAATATGAAGAAGAACTGGAAAAACAACTTAACAATTTGGGAAATAGTAATACCGTAATGGAACAATGGAGACACGTAGAAGAAGCAATACAAACGGCGACAAAAAATACTTTGACAAAGAAAAGTAAGAACAAAGAGAAAAGCTGGTATGACGAAGAATGTAAGAAAATAGTAGAAGATAGAAAAATAGCAATACAGAAATTGTTTAAAAATAACACAGAAGAAAACAGAATAACGTACATTAAAACAAGGAGAAAAGTAAAACAAATCTGCAGAAGTAAGAAGAGAGTAGCAAATGAACAAAACATAAGGATCATAGAAGAAAAGTATAAGAACAACGAAGTAAGAAATTTCTACCAAGAAGTAAAAAAATCGAAAATAGGACATCAAGCTAACGCAAACTACTGCAGAAGCAAAAACGGAAAACTTCTGGGAAATGACAGAGACAGAGCAGACAGATGGAAAGAATATTTCGAAGAATTGTTAAATACCAGAGATGAAGATGAAGCGACAGTACATGCAACACGACCTAACACCGAACCAATCCGAGAAGATATAAAACTGGAAACACCAACGAAAAATGAAGTTAAAAGAATCATTAGCAAAATGAAAAATAACAAAAGCCCAGGAGAAAATGGAATAAGAGCCGAAATGATAAAATATGGAGGAGAAAAACTGCATTCTAAAATATACGAGCTAATAAAAAAAATATGGATGGAAGAGAAGATACCAGAAAGTTGGACAAGAGCAGTATTAAACCCAATACACAAAAAAGGAGATAAAACTGTCTGCGATAATTTTAGAGGGATAGCATTATTAGACACAACGTATACAATACTAGCAACGCTAATAAAAGAGAAACTTAGCGGGTACTCAGAAAAAATAATTGGAGATTATCAATGTGGCTTCAGGAGTAACAGATCAGTTACAGATCAGATATCTGTGATAAAACAAGCCCAAGCGAACTTTTATGAACATAATAGAAACCTCTATGCAATATTCATTGACTTTAAACAGGCATATGACTGCATTAATAGAGATCGACTATACAGCGCAATGGAAGAACTTGCTTTACCAACAAAAATAATAAGATTAACGAAAATGACACTAGGGATTACGGAGAACGTTGTAAGGGTACAAGGCATCATAACAAGTCCTTTTAAAGTAGATAAGGGACTCAGACAAGGCGATCCACTATCGGCACTATTATTCAATATCGCGCTAGAAAAAATAATAAGAGAAAGTGGGATTCACACAAAAGGAACCATCTACAATAAAGACCACCAATGCATAGCATATGCTGATGATGTGACAATAATAGCTAGATCTAAAAACGAACTGCAAAAAGTAATAAAAAAACTACATCAGGAAGCCAACAAAATGGGTTTAAAATAAACGAAGGGAAATCCAAGTTCATGGAAATGGGAAATGATACAGAAGAACCCGATGGCAATGATTTTTTAACAGTCATAATCGATCAAAATAGGGAACTAAAATTTGATAAAGTTAAAACCTTTGTTTACCTAGGAGTAGCATTAAGACAGACCCAAGAAAGTAGCAAAGAAATAGATGCAAGAATAGCTAGAGGAAATAAAGCTTCGGGAGACCTCATGCAAGTACTCAGGGCAAAGCAAGTAACTCAGAAAACTAAAATCAGAATATACCAGACTGTTATACGACCAGCGGTTACATATGGTTGTGAGACATGGATACTAAATAAAAGCGAAGTAGAAAAAATTGAAAGATGGGAAAGAAAAATGTTAAGAAGAATATACGGCGGAAAAAAAATGGGAGTAGTCTGGGAAAGAAGATCTAACGAAGAAGTAATGAATATGTATGGAGAGCCAAATATAGTACAGATAATAAAAGCACAGAGAATAAGATGGCTAGGAAACATTCAGAGACTACCACGAGAAAGGACAAGCAGGATTATGCTCCGAGCAGGATTAATAGGTGTGAAAAGAAAAGGAAGACCCAGGAAAAAATGGTTAGATGCGGTAGAAGAGGACTTAAGGAAAATAGGAGTGAGAAACTGGACAGAAACTGCAAATGACAGAAAAGCATGGAGAGAAATAGTAAACAAAGCCCTAGGCCTGAATGGCCTGTAGTGCTAACCAATATATATATATATATATATTAATATATTGATGCGCTTCAATTGCTGCCGCGTTGGTATTAATATCTATCTATTGAAAACTACGTAAAAAAAAAGTTGAGTGCAGGCCACTCCAGATATTTTAAGTTGAATTATATATATATATATATATATATATATATATATATATATATATATATGTTAATCTTAATACAGTGTTTATTTTCAAAATAAGTTTATATATTGTTTGGTAACAAAACAAATCACACATACAAATTTATCATAATAATTAGCGATTAGAGAGAGAGAGACATATCACTATATACATACACATATATGTATATAGTGATATGGCTCTCTCTCTCTCTCTATATATATATGTATATAGAGCGAGAGAGAGACATCACAATATACATACACACATACATCTTTGAGATCCACACACACACATACTCGTTTGTTAAAATGTTATATGCTTATTTTATAACTTAAGATTGTATCATAACGTGCTCTAGCTATTTGTCCACCCCCCACCTAGACATTCATAAATAAAGATTTAATACAAATATTAATGGTCTTTATATATTTAATTTACGAATATCAAGGGTGTTTCTATCACGGATGCCAATACTGTTGCCTAAATGATGGCACAACGTGCTTTAAAGTCAATGGCGTCGCGATTCGAATCGTCAGGAGGGCTATTTGCGGAGTATGTTAATAAATTTAAAAAAATCAAACAAGAATCTAGTAACTGGCCTGCAGCGTGTATGGACAACGAAGTGCTACAAGACCAGTACATTGATGCGTTCTTCCAGCATGAAGGTGTTAAATTGGACAAGGATAAAATTACCGATAATCCAGAACTCCGTGCAATGGCCAAACTACAGCTAAACAGTTTATGGGGACGATTTGGAATGAGAGATGATTTGGTCCGTACAACAATTCTTTCCAGCCATGAAGAGTTGGTAAAGTATTTCTCAAGTCCAAGCTTTGAAATTGTCTCCTGCATACCCATTAACGAGGACATGATGTACGTTAATTGGAAAAACAACGAAAACTGTTTGGAGCCGTCACCGTCCACAAATGTTTTTATTGCCGGGTACACCACTGCACTGGCACGCATTTATTTGTACACATTTTTAGAGCGGCTTGGACGTCGCGTTTTGTACTGTGACACAGGCAGTGTTATATATACACACAGCGGCGATGAATGGCTTCCAGAGCACGGAATATATCTTGGCTGTATGACAGACGAACTTGAGAAATATGGCAAAAACTCGTTCATAGATAAGTTCGTCTGCGGCGGCCCGAAGAACTATGGGTTCCGTGTTCGTGTTCAGGGAAACAACGATTGCTTTAAAACGGTGTGCAAAGTTAAAGGTATTACAATCAATCATCGTAATAATAATATTGTAAATTTTGAGACGCTAGAACGTATGGTGACAGAACACACCGATCCTATTGTTCTCAGCTACCCCAACAGATTTGTTCGTACGAAACACTGGCGAGTCGCGTCGCGCGATGAAACAAAAACTTATCAAACTGTTTATCTTAAGAGAAAATACGGCGAGAAAGATTCAGAACCGTTGGGCTCTTGTAAGAAACTAAAATTATAAACGCTACAGGCCACTGATGCTATATTGTTGTAATAATTTTAAGAACATTATATACACTATTGTACTTACTAAATTGGTGTTATTGTTGTATCATAATTACCCAAAGTAAGCATACTCGTATTTATAAAACAAATACATTGCATAGCTATACATATAAACCAAATATATGAGATGTATTACAAAGATTCAATATATATATATATATATATATATATATATATATATATATATATATATATAATAAGCAATTGTATTGTGCGCCACATTAGCCACAGCTATATTAACAGAATACACACATAGTACGTAAGTCGTTGAGAGCACAGCGACCCGTCATGCCGTCAAAATACCGGCCAACGCCCGGCCAGTTACTGTATAACTACGATCATAGCCTCCCAGTCAAAGGCGCACAGGTACGTATTCAGCACACAACCACATCACTACAATTGTTTCACTCCTTTATATTTGTGATAATATTAATCGCTAATTATTATGATAAATTTGTATGTGTGATTTGTTTTGTTACCAAACTATATATAAACTTATTTTGAAAATAAACACTATATTAAGATTAACATTAACATTAAGATTAACATATATATATATATATATATATATATATATATATATATATATATATATATATATAAATATATATATATATATATATAAATATATATATATATATATATTGAAACGTGCCACAAATTCACTATAAATATCGCGGTATTAAACTTTGAAACATTTTTAAATTACAAATAAAATATAACTATGTTTCTGCGTCCGACTGTACACACGCATCTTAAAAATTCTAACATCAACACACTTGCATATTTGAACGGGTCTTTAGTTTTAAAATCTCAAATTGCAAGTGTTTGCCTCTCTTGGTGGTCATAAATCTCCTTTGAATAGCGTATCTGAACCTTTAGTGGAAACAGATGTTGGCCCTTGGCCATCATGCCATTGTTGAAATATTTACAAGTTAAAATTATCTTTTTTAGAAATATATAATTTAAACAATAACTACAATAATTAACTGGGATCTAATGTTATTCTGCATAAACTTCATTTTTTTATTTTTTTCATTTTAATCTAAATTCATTTTTTAATTGTTACATCCGAAGATGTAACAAGTTAGTTAATAATAATACATTTCCGAAGGTTAATTTTGGTTATGTTAATAATTAATTAACACAGTATAATTGAGTCGATAGATGACGAGATTTGAGTCGGCGACAACAATTCAGATTAAGTTATTTATTGTTGTCAAACACATTTATTTCTATTTAATATCATAAGATTGAGAATAACAGCTAAATTATTGTTCGTGGATTATGATGTAAGTTTGTGGAAAATGATATTGGTTCTATTCGATCGCGATTGTTATAAACAAATTAGTTAATTATTTAAACTTTGAAGTTTAAATAAGAGTTACATTTTTCGTGATAATTGTGGTGAAGTGTTGTGGTGGGAGTAAGAACATCTCTGGGCATACGTCCGAGGCGACGGAAAGGAACGAAGGGCCGGGTACCACGCGGGGCGAAACCCATATGGAAATGTGAACGAATAGGGAAGTATTATTAGCCAAATATTTTAAGAATATGTGTTCTGATTCGTTTTCGACTTATTTGTTGTAGTGACGTCATTGTTGGCGAGGGTGGAGTTTCAAATCTGAAGACATTGAGGAACGCATTTGTATTTGGAGAAGACAGTCAGATTTGCTCTGTCAAAACCTTCAGACGTTTGATATTGTTTTGAGTCGGCGACAACAATTCAGATTAAGTTATTTATTGTTGTCAAACACATTTATTTCTATTTAATATCATAAGATTGAGAATAACAGCTAAATTATTGTTCGTGGATTATGATGTAAGTTTGTGGAAAATGATATTGGTTCTATTCGATCGCGATTGTTATAAACAAATTAGTTAATTATTTAAACTTTGAAGTTTAAATAAGAGTTACATTTTTCGTGATAATTGTGGTGAAGTGTTGTGGTGGGAGTAAGAACATCTCTGGGCATACGTTCGAGGCGACGGAAAGGAACGAAGGGCCGGGTACCACGCGGGGCGAAACCCATATGGAAATGTGAACGAATAGGGAAGTATTATTAGCCAAATATTTTAAGAATATGTGTTCTGATTCGTTTTCGACTTATTTGTTGTAGTGACGTCATTGTTGGCGAGGGTGGAGTTTCAAATCTGAAGACATTGAGGAACGCATTTGTATTTGGAGAAGACAGTCAGATTTGCTCTGTCAAAACCTTCAGACGTTTGATATTGTTTTGAGTCGGCGACAACAATTCAGATTAAGTTATTTATTGTTGTCAAACACATGTATAACTACGATCATAGCCTCCCAGTCAAAGGCGCACAGGTACGTATTCAGCACACAACCACATCACTACAATTGTTTCACTCCTTTATATTTGTGATAATATTAATCGCTAATTATTATGATAAATTTGTATGTGTGATTTGTTTTGTTACCAAACTATATATAAACTTATTTTGAAAATAAACACTATATTAAGATTAACATATATATATATATATATATATATATATATATATATATATATATATATATATATATATGTAGAGAGAGAGAGACATATCACTATATACATACACATATATGTATATAGTGATATGGCTCTCTCTCTCTCTCTCTCTATATATATATATATATATATATATATATATATATATATATATATACATATATATATATATATATATATATATATATATATATATATATATATATATATATATATATAGAGACACATACATCTTTGAGATCCACACACACACATACTCGTTTGTTAAAATGTTATATGCTTATTTTATAACTTAAGATTGTATCATAACGTGCTCTAGCTATTTGTCCACCCCCCACCTAGACATTCATAAATAAAGATTTAATACAAATATTAATGGTCTTTATATATTTAATTTATAAGTTTACATCGTCAAAATACCACGATCCCCTGAACATATATCATACACACACAGTATCCAAGAACCAAATCATTACATACAATACATTCACGTACACACACACACACATCAACCTCATACAAAAATTAATATATTCTCTCTCTCTCTCTCCACATTATTAATCCACACAGTCTGAAATTTATTCCCGTCCACTTAAGCGCTTTACAGACTATCCAGCATTCGCTATCTTAACGCGCGCGTGACCCCCGCCGTATTGTACCAGCGGAAGCGGGCCAAAGGCAGAGTTCATCAGTATGTCAGATACCAGCGATAGAACAACATGTGTTCCACACAGTCACAGTTTCATATTTTCAAGGTTGTTATATTTTAATAAAGTTATTTATAGTACTATATCTCGCTTCATGCTCGCTTTGCTATAGCCTTAGACTATCGTACCAGCGGTAATCAGTACGTCGGAGACCAGCAACGGGGCAACATGTATACTGTACAGTCACATTGAGATCCCGCGATCCTATGACCTTAAGATCCCTGCAACCTAACATACTAACGCATAGCATAGAAGACCACAGCAAGCTGAGATACCAACCAATAGCATGCAAGTTACTACATAACAACGAATGTACCCCTCCCCCTCCCCGTCAAATGGTTGCGATCAGAAAATTGTTCTTTGTAAAATGGTTAGGCTTTGATGATATACACAGTTCTTGCATTTCTAAATAAATCATAATATACTCACGGGCCTAGGCAGCTGTTACAGACATACACATACCATTACAGGCAAACACAACTCCCACTAAAAAATTAAAATTTAAAATTATTATTATTTTTTTTTTTTTTTTTTGGATTGCGTAGGAGAGCATTTTGCGCTCGTGACGTGATCGTCTGGTTAGGGTGGGCCTAATACTACTGAGAAGTATTCAATACTAAAACCCCAAATTTATCCAATTCATTTCAAAACAACGATTTGATGAACAAATTGTTAGCTAGAGTGCATTTGTGAGTGTCAAGGACTCGCTAGTAGCTTGGTCGGCCGTTATGGCGTATCTATTGTATATGTTCTTTGATTGTGTGGTCTGATGTAATCCAGAAAAATGTAAAATAATAATAGAAAACCCTTAACCACAAAGTATTTTAATTGAGCTAAATACGTATTTCGACAACTAAGTTGTCATCATCAGTAGCAATGGGAGTATAACGTAATATCTCTGGCTCAGGCTAGAACCAAAAATGATGTGCACTTTACCATTATATCAAGGTTACACAGTGTAACCAGAGCACATCATTTTTGGTTTTTGCCTTAGCCAGAGATATTACGTTATACTCCCATTGCTACTGATGATGACAATTTTGTTGGCGAAATACGTATTTAGCTCAATTAAAATACTTTGTGGTTAAGGGTTTTCTATTATTATTTTATGTTATCAGCCACAGACTCCAAACTAATTTGTTAACCAGAATAATGTGCTATGAGGTAGACAGATTCATCCAGAATGAAATTGAAAAAAGAAATGTTTTAAATCGCCTCAGTTACAGACAAACTAGCGAATAGGCTACGTCATTTTCTAACATATTTAAACTGAATTTCGTTTTACGTCTTCCTGATTCCGAAAATATATGTAGTTCACATACTTGGTCTATATCGTTTGCCACCGTTTCGGTTGCTTCTTCGAGAGAGCACGAGTTGAAGAGTAATTAATTCTCACTAAGGTTCCGTTCAATGTCAAATTTGACTTTTATACTATCGAAAATTAAAGTGTTAAATGTTAACTAGTGATAACTTGTAACTAGTTGTGGTAGGCAAAATAGCCAATCCTGACAAACGGCAAGTAGCAATTGCGGAAGTTACCAACGCGGCAGCAATTGAAGCGCATCAATATATTTATACTAGGGTCACCCGTGGGCACCATGTGCCCATATGGTATACAGAACATAGGTCAGTTTTGACTGATGGCGAATTTTCATGTAATTTAATAATAATAACACGGTTTTTCTTCATTTTGTATCGTTTGACTATAATAGTAATACAAATTTCCACATCGCAAATAATAATAAAGAAAAAATCGAGTTCTTTCTTTGAACGCTATTTTGTTCTTAGATCACTATGCTGAGATTAACTAATCGATCACTTATCATGCACTGTGTAACATCCGATAAATTTAAACAAAATTTTGTTTAACTTTGATTTTAACCTTGTATGGTGCATATGTGTTGTATCATTTAGACAGTTTCTATGATTGTATATAAAAAACAGGATTATAAATTTACTTACGATTGCTGTTTATTATTTGAATCGATTATTCTAATAATATGTATTACAAATCCTTTTTACACAACATTTTTAATGATTTGACATTTGATTCATTATTATTTTTGAATTAAATAATCAGGCTAGATTCTGAATTTTGCAGTATTAATCTGATGCAGTGTCACAACGGCAGTTTTTAAAGTGATGATAATTAGTTATATGCTAAAATACAATAGATTGTGCCATCAAAAAAAAAAGAATAAAATTGCCAACCAAACATGTTTCTAAATATGTTTGAATTATCTCTTCAACATTTTATTATAATTTGACGAACTATAAAATCTTACCGCAACTCATATTTTCAAAAATCACTGCTTCTTGGCCATTTTGAAGTGAAAAATATTAACTATGAATTAAAATAAATGTACAGAAACACGTATTTGCTAAAAATATATGATAATTAGGCAATAATATGCACTTATTTCATATTATATACTTAAAAATTGAAATTATAGCATGCTACTCCCCTTAAACTTAAGATTAAACTTTGAATTGAAGATTTATCACAAAAACTTTTTTGACATTTCATTCTGACGTTTGATTCGTTTTTGTCTATTTCAAAGCAGACTGAACTTCAGAATCGTAGTGATTGTTTTATTTCAGTATAAACTATTTGATTATTTTTATTTTAACAGTCGCCATGGTGCAGTGGCTAAGTGTCATGCCTTTCACCCTGGAGGTCGTGAGTTCGATCCCCGTCTATGCCAATCTGCATTTTTACAAAAAAGCGTTCCACACATACACACTCACTCACATACACACTCACATACAAACATTTCTGGGTTATTATATTAATGATATATATTTTTATTTATATATAAATATATTTATATATATATATATATATATATATATATATATATATATATATACATATATATATATATATATATATATATATATATATATATATATATATACATATATATATATATATATATATATATATATATATATATATATATAAAAGCAGGTGAGTCGAGCCTTCTGAGACAGAGACGAGACCACATATAATGCTTCGTTTACGCATGGCTGTTCTATGCCAATTAACGCATATGCGCTCCGCCGACAAAAGATGGATATACAAAAAACCTATGTAGTGTTTACGCTAACTTTTCCACCATGCCACGTCAACAGCCATGCGTAAGCGAAGCATTATGCTTCGTTTACGCATATTAAATCTAATCACAATAAATCCTAATCAATGGTAATTATATCACGGACACTCACAGTTTACTACGTCAATTTGTCCTGTCAGCCTTGATATTGTATTCTTTGGTATACTTGCATTTAAACTGTTCATTTCTTTAAAATGCCATTTTTCTAATTTATTTAAATATTGGTCCCCTCTATTCTATAAATTAACTAAAATAATAAAGGTATCTGTATTACCTAGACTAGGCTGGCTGGCCATCTGTGTTCCTATGTTATAAGCTTCGCCCATGCGCTATGCCATAAAGTTGAAATATTCACGTACGACCATGCGTCGGCAGTTGACGTGGCAGGGTGGAAAAGTTAGCGTAAACACTACATAGGTTTTCTGTATATCCATCTTTTGTCGGCGGAGCGCACATGCGTAACTTGGCATAGAACAGCCATGCGTAAACGAAGCATAAGTCCCGTCTCGAAGTAACACTAACTCTAGCCAACAATCATTTCAACATAGAATAATGGATTTATTTAAGGATTAAGATATTGAGTGAAGTTTACTTGACGTCTCATCTCGCTGGGGTAGTTGGCGGATTCAAAAAACGAACCAGAGCGGAAATAATTAGAGAGTTTTCAATTGCAAAACTACTTCAATTTAAATGTACAATAAATTCAGGCTCAATGCCATAGATCCAATTATGATTAACGATTGACTGTATTATATAAAATATACTCATATTATAGTCCTTTTAATGCAAATCAATTAAAATACATAATAATGCAAGTAAAATTCATTATAAATATATGGTAGATAAAACATTATATATATATATATATATATATATATATATATATATATATATATATATATATATATATATATATAAACCAATTTTTTAATTCTTTAAATAAACCGAACAGAGTATCGAACTCATCTTCTACTTTATTTTGTTTCTCTTGTCATTTTTATTGAATTCATTTGAAATGAGGAAAATTTTGTGTTTAATATTAATTGTGTTAATCAGTTCAGTATCAACACGGGTAAGACTAATTGAATGTATTATTAATTTGTATGACTACACAGATGTGTGGCCGTCAGTAGTCCTTTCTGTTGATTAAGATAATGTAAATAAGTTGATAAGAATACCAATAATATTGTATATGAATAAAAATTATTCACATTCATGCCGTTTTTTAGATATTATAAAGTAGTAAGAGGGTTCTGTTATTTCGAATATTTAAAACTAATAAGTGCACGACCGGTATACATACAAATCTTAAGTTTAATATTTTTCGTAATTTTACCTTAAACAGTTTAGGCTGTAGAGCGTTCATACACAGCGACAGGCGTTCTTCTATACTTAACCAACACTTATATCTTTAAGGCGAATACATACCCTGTATTTTCAGTACATACTTTCAAATGATCATGTTTTATCATTGAACTACAAAATCATTTATTCATATTGATATCATTTTGCTTAAATATCTTTTTAACTCGCCGTACGTAGTACCGAAGAAGCTAAAACATTCGGCCGTGTGTCTGAAGCATACTCGGATCAAAAAAATTTATAAAGAAAAAATGTTAGTCTCGTCGCCCTGCATCCAAAAATGTATATAACTTATATACTTGGATGTTAGTCGTCGCTCGTAAGACCAAATTTGTGCCTTCTACTCCTCTGAAGGTACTAAAGCGATTCACTCCAAATTTGGTACACATATTATTTTGCATCCCATTTGAATCCGCTCGCAGTTTAAATCCAATCGCCAATATACTTCCCGAGTTATAGGGCCCCAAAATTATGAGCCTTCCTTAATACTGCCCTTATAAAAATAATTGAAACATTTAAAAATTTTACTGAAAATTCTAAGATATTTTATACCTACAAGATTTTTTCATTTTGTTAACCCAAAGCCTGAAAATAATTATTAAATATTATAAAATTGAATTTAAAAATATGCACTAAAAATTTTTTTTATCTATATAATTTTTTTCAAATTGTTAACCAAAAGGCCATAATATCTAAATAGCACTGCTCGCAACGCATATTTTACCTAAAGGCGAGCACTGCGCGTTGGTGCGTTTTACGCGTACCAAATCTTGTTATTAATTATGTCTTTGTACATTGTTAACAATATTTATAAACAATCAAGCAAAAGTCATATTTTCACCAATTCTATAATACATATTTTTACTTATACGCAAATGTAGATCCGTTTATCATTGTAAATGTAATTTATTTGAAAAAAATAAAATGTTATTCAGATATAGAGCAAGAACCAATGCAAATTTTGTGATATTCGAAATTAAGCAACTAATACTTCATAATACAGGGTATGAATAAAATAAAATAAAATAAAATATATGCTAGTATACGTATCAGACTACTAGAAATCGATTTATTTATGAATTGCATATACATTCACTTAATTTATGCGGAAAATATGTTTTATTTTTTAATGTTTAAAATCGTGTTTCGCAACACTAGTAATAATATTTTTGCTCACACTTTGAAGAAACTTTTCAAGCAAAAGTTGTGCGAGATAATAACTTTCATTATAAACACAACTAATTTTGCCATAAGTGCATTCGTCCTTGTGATATTAAAGAAAGATCTAAATAGGCATAGAATAAACGTGCACTACCGGTTTGAATATTCTTTTCAAAAATAGGAGGTGCACATCTAGACAATATACAAATATAAAATTTTATATTTCCCAATTATACAGAAAGTCTGTTAATTCTGGATTTAGCCAAAATCCTTTAATTTTGATAATAGAATGTCCGTCTAAAATATATTATCTATATCAGAATAAATAATGAAATCGCAATTTTCTAAATAGCAGTCACTGTATTGGTCTTACTGCGACCTATCAAGAAGGCAGACATCTCGTAATTCAATGTCTCCTTCGCCTTCATACTACTTTGCCTTGCTGTCTTTTGTAACAGTATCAATTGAAACAAACATTGTTATTGTAGCGCCTGAAAACAATATTTGACCGGGTAGATGCAATGGAAGTGCCCAAAGATAATCCAATGCCGATGAATTATATTCGTATAGCACCTTATAACAATTCACTATTCCAAGCAGAATTGGAAGTTAAGCGAGATTTTGTCAGCAACAAATTGAAGGTTTGATATAATAATAGCTTTAATTAACATTTCACTGCGGAAATAGAGCCAAAAGTGCTGATATTTGGTGCTAATCACGTTCTAGTAGATTCTTTCGAAAAGGTATATTATTTTTCAACTATAAACATTAGGTTATAATTGTAAAATATACTATACAATTAAAAAATATTCTTTTTCGAAAGAAACTACGGCAATTTATGTTTTTGGACCAAAAAGATGTACAATATTTAGTTTATATATTTACTGCAAATATTGCTGTCAATTATCACCAAATTATTTTTTTGCTCGTCGTACTACTGTTTTAGTGTTTGGTCGTGTGTCTGTAGCAAGCTACTCGAATCAATAATATTTCTTTACAAATAGTTCTTGTATTGTTGCTTTGAATCCAAAAATATATGTAACTCATATATTTGGTTGAATGTACCTCGCGCAGTCGGTCGTTAGAATTAACTTTGTGACCGCATATTCCCTGAAGGAACCATCGCATTTCAAATGTACAGGTCCGGAGTAATCTAGAGCCCTTCTTTATACTGCCTGTAGGAAATATTTTAAAATAATGAAAACTTGTACTAAACAATATTTTTTATACTCAGCAATTTTCTTCAAATTTTGTTCCTGAAACCTATGAAAAATTATAAAATACATATTAATTTTGAAAATAAAAATATAATGCAAGGATAGTAAATAATTTGAAACTTGAAACATTGAAGCGATCGCAATAAAACACTGGCTATTATTGCAATCAAGCAGTAACAATGTCAGTATTATTTTTCGTTTTTATCTTATTAAGTTTCAGTAGCATTAAATAGATTTTTTATTTTAATAATATTTGTGGCAAAATAACTGTTTTCTATTTAATTAAATACAACATCCACTATTAATGCAAAAAGTAAATATTATGTTAGTAAAAATCATATCATGCATTTAATGCATTGGAATTAATTTGTCAACCGATTAAAACTAAATACATTTTTTATATTTTAGATTCATATACGAACCGTTAAAAATTAAATACATCTTAAATATTTTAGATTATTGTTGAAGTAATTCGATGTTTGGTAGGGGAAGCACCAGGACACATGCGAATATCTCATAAATCTCAAGCCACCAAATCCTTGTATGTTCCTCAATGCCGAGAACATGGCTTGGACTCCTTTTATAAATACCTTTACACCACCATTAAGAAGTCCATTGAAAATGGTAATTACTATTTTTATATAAATATCATTATATTACTTTTAAAAGAATATCAAATGGCTTGAAATATTACAAGCACATTTAGTTACCGATTATATCATGTCAATGTTATTTATTTAGCATTTTTTATAGAACAAAAGAGCTTTTCCTGTGTTCACTAAACAAATAATGCTAGTCATTTTCAGCCAGTCATACAAAAGTATTTATATAACTCAAAAAAGTTTATTTACGAGTACATTTTACAAAGAATACTTTATGTTGAAGTCAGTATTTACATACATGTTCATTTCATCTTACAGAACTAATATGAATGCAATTAAATTGTGATCATAGTTAAAGTTAGTTATTATTTTATTTACTGTGCTGAACTTGTATTTGTATTTTGTTTATTTGGCCAAACCTTAAATGTGAAATGCCATGTAATGATAATGATACTTACAGAAATTCGAGACTAAATTAAATACTCTTGACAGAAATTTATTATTTTTATAAATTTATTGTAATTTAACAACACCAATTACAAAGCTCATTGTTGCACTGCAAATATGATTTCAAATTTTTAGGGCAAATATGTAGCAACTGAAGCTGGATTCGACCCAAATAAGTGGAACATGTTTCCATTAGAAAAGTATTACTTCAAAGTAGTCTACAAAACTTACGAAAAAGATGTATTATTATTGGGAATCATCGTTGAAGCCCATGTTGTTTCTGTTCTTTAAATAAATACACAAATAAATAATATATTTAATTAAATAAATACAAAGTGTTTCACATGAATACGATTGTTGTTAATAAATATTATATTACTCCTGCGTTCTTCTTATTAATCCGATTAATCTTCCTCAAATGTAAATGAATGTGAATGATGACATAGCTCAAATGGTATAGCCCCGGAGGTTCTGGGTTCGAATCCCGGTGGCATCTGTTAATTTTTCCTCAATAGTTGAATGTTTGAATTAAAATAATTATATATATATATATATATATATATATATATATATATATATATATATATATAAACAAAACCAAACTAACCAGAAATACAGAAATATTCTGAAATTTCATTTATCTAATTGTGTCAATTTTGTTTTCTTGTCAAAATAACAGATGATCCGATTTTATAAGCTACATGCGAATCCATGGCAACGTAAATATGATATTTATAATGTTTAGTAGCATTTTTCTCGCAAATGGCACATTTTTCGAAGAAACTTTTCAATCAAAAGTTGTGCGAAATATTAATATCTTTCATTATGAACATAACTATATTTGCCGTAAGTGAAGCCGTTCTAGTTATATTGGAGATAGAACAAAAAATGTATAGAGTAAACATGCACTTCCGGTTTGAATATTCTTTTCAAAAATAGGAGGTGCACATCTAGGGCATATACAAGTCTTAAGTTTGAAGTATCATAATTTTTTGTTCGATAGTTTTGGCCCTAGAGCGTTTACAGACACATACACACACACACACACAGACATACAGACAGACAGATGTCATTCCGAAAACAGTCACATTCGATTCAGGGAAGGTCAAAACATGTATATCCGTTGAAATCTCGAGTTTGAAATTTTCATCATGATTATAATACTTACTTATTACTTCGTAAATTTACTTTGTAAATTTCTTTTGATAGACTGACGAAAATTTCAGTTAACATTTATTTGATATTTATTTTTTGAAAAATGCACCCTTTACAGCGAAATTTCCTCTGAAAATGGTTATTTTATATTTACGTTTCCCTAGTTACAATTTTTTAAGCTTAAATACAAATAATAAAAGTACAAGGAAGTCGAGTGAAGGCCATCCCAGCTATACTAAATAGATATATGCTATGATCAAACTATCAAAAACACCGGCAGCGCACAATTACCGTGGTTCAATTGCTGGTTCAATTGAAAGTTTTACTGGACTGTAAATTTCATACTTTTTCCTAACCTAGGTTCAAAAATTGAAACTCGTTCAATAAGTTTCCGTTCAATGTTAATTTTGACTTCTATACTATCAAAAATTAACGTGTTAAGTGTTAACTAGTGATAACGAGTCGAGACCTTTTGAGACAGAGATGAGATCAATAGTAAGTCTCGTCTCTCAACAACACTAACTCAAACCAACAATCACTTCAACATTGAATTTTAGAAGGTAAGGGATTTATTTGGGGTGTAAGATTTTAAGTGAGGTTTACATCTGCTTCATCTCGCTGGGGTAGTTGGCGGATTTAAAAAACTAACCAGAGCGGAAACGATTAGAGAATTTTCAATTGCAAAACTACTTCAACAAATATGTACAATTAATTCAGGCTCAATGCCATAGATCCAATTATGATTACCGAACAATCAGTTGGCTGTATTATTTCAAATATATTATGGTCTTTTGAATTCAAATCAATATAAATATATAATAATACTAGTTATATTTATTATAAAAAGATGGTAGATTATAACATATATATATATATATATATATATATATATATATATATATATATATATATATATATATATATATATATATATATATATATATATAAATATATATATATATATATATATATATATATACATATATATATATATATATATATATATATATATATATATATAT
This sequence comes from Leistus spinibarbis, assembly GCA_933228885.1. Taxonomy (NCBI): domain Eukaryota; kingdom Metazoa; phylum Arthropoda; class Insecta; order Coleoptera; family Carabidae; genus Leistus; species Leistus spinibarbis. The sequence continues at coordinate 438,354 of CAKOGD010000048.1, read as the reverse complement.
ATATATATATATAATCATATAATATAATATATATATATATATATATATATATATATATATATATATATATATATATATATATATATATATATTGTGACGTAGTACATTTACGCGCCTGGCTGCCGGTGTACCGTGGGCCTACCGAGGTCACCCGATCCGACGCTGTCGGTCGTGCGCGACCGGTGGACATGCTCTCAGCCCCACTCAAATCACTGAGGCGTGACGAATCTCAGTGATATAAGCACGCCCTCAGCGTGAAACGAGGTTCGTTCGTTCGTTTATCTTGTGCTGAGTACACAGCTGACCGTCCAGTAAACTCCCCTGGTAAGCACAACTCCGTCTCGTCTACCATACTTAACCGTATCTCTGCGTTGCTATCTTAGTCTGTCCTAAGCCGGCATCGTAGAGTCCAGCCGTCCGTCCCACTATCCCTACCTGACCGTGTACTTATCCTGCTATCTTAGTCTGTCCTAAGCCGGCATCGTAGAGTACATCCGTCCGTCCCACTATCCCTACCTGACCGTATACCTATGCTGCTATCTTAGTCTGTCCTAAGCCGGCATCATAGGGTACAGACCCCAGCCCAATTACCCGTAGATGCCCGTGTATCCCCCGCGAATGAAAAGCCGTTACCCGTATCTGCGTCCCAGATAAATCCGTCCCCGTAACGACTTCTCGAGTAGTGTTATTATTAACATTACAATTATTCATACCGTTATTACTATTATGCCCGATTTCTTCACATTTTATTTATACTTCGATTAAAGATTAGCGAAGTTTAGAAATATATTGGTTTTCTTCACTCTATGTCACGGTTATCTAATCTAAGATTAGTTACTCTTGAATTTAGATTTGGCAACGTTGGAATTGTAATTCGCAACTAACTTCACCTTCACAAACTAAAATAATTATCTGTCAAAACGAAAACGAAAATTATTATCTCTGTTAAAAAAGTGTTGGTTAAAATGGAGAAAGGAAAAAGAGTAGCAAATTTTACAAAATCAGAAATTAATATACTTGTAGATATAGCATTAACATACAAGCACATCATTGAAAATAAAAAAACTGATGGAACAACATCCCAAGAAAAAATTATAGCCTGGAATGCGATTGCGGAACAGTTTAATAGTGTGTCAGGAAATTTTGGACGTTCTGCAAAGGCAATTAGGTTAAAATATGATGCTATTAAAAAGGAAATGCGAAAAAAATGCGGTAACTTGAAAATACAACATGGTTTAACGGGTGGTGGATTACCAAACTGTGGTGAATTGCTCGCACACGAGGAGAAAATTCTTTCCGTTTGTGAAACCAGTATTATCGGCCTCAAAGCTGTATTCGACGATGATGTGAATATGCCAAGTACATCCTCTGCCTATAAACCGCAGCAGCTGGCTGAATCTATGGAAGAGGAAGAAATTATATATTTAGAGGAAGAATACAGAGACGAACTCATCAAGGAAGTCCCTGCCCATGTGTCAGATTTGCAATCGCCTTCATTTGCACCAACCACCTCTGGCACACAAGATTTGAAAATCATAAAGAAGTCCGGATCGGCAAAGCGGGAAGGACCATTGCCCTACAATAAGTACCCGTTTAGGAGTCATAAAACAACGCCGCAACAAAATCAAACAAAACAAAAACACGCAGGAAATTCCGAATTAGTTGAATTAAAAAAAGAATTATTGAAACTGCAAATCAAATTAACTGAACAGGAAATGGAACAAAAACAAAAAATAGCTTCAATAACGCTAGAAAACTTACTGTTGGACCAAGCCATTAAAGAAGCACAATTAAAAAAACTGCAATCTTCATATATGTATATATATATATATATATATATATATATATATATATATATATATATATATATATATATATATATATATATATATATATATATATTTTAATTATTATACATTATCAATACAAAAATATTTTAAATACAATTATAATCAAAATATACAATTATAATAAATTACAATTATAATCAAAATATACAATTATAATAAATTACGCATATAATAAAATTTGATAAAAACACTAAAAATGTAGATTATTTACTACAAATATTATTTTTAAGAATGTGAACCAAATATTGTTAGGGATGCCGATATCTTTTTTTTTTTTTTTTCATTAAAATTAACAATATTGAATGAAAATGGCATTTCTTATGAAGTGTTTGTTCGCAACACAGTAATAATCGTGAATATTTAATCATATTTTCTATTAATTCAGGGCTTGATATAAAATAAAACAAGATCCAAGAATGCTACAGATACACTAGCGAATGCTTTAGCTTCTTCAGTACTTCGTACGGCGAGCTACAAAATCGATATTGTTAGAAAAGCGGTCGCTAAATAAGTCGAGTTCACACAAATCGATTATAAAAATCGGTTATTAAGAAATAGATTTTATGAAAAATCGATTTAATATCGGCATCTCTATTGTAACTTACCTTTATGCTGAAGCACTTCATACACATATGCTTAATTTATTAACCTGGAACATAAAATAGAACAAGAATGTAATACATATATTTATATATCAAAAACATACGTACTCTGCAAAATAGTCATCGATAAGTGCTTGCCTAACAGCATTGTCTCTCCCGGCTCTGGGTCTAATCATTTTATTGTCTCTTTCATCTTCGTCAGCAAGCACCTCTTCTACAACGGGTGGCTCTTCTTCTCCTGCATCGTTTACTAAACGACGTTTCCACACTCCAAAAAAGCGCTCAATAATATTTCGAGTTCTTATGTGGGCTTCGTTGTACCGCATTTCACCTGGTCTCACTGGATTTAGCAATGGGGTAAGAAGGTAATCCGCCGTCACCGACTAACACCCCGTTATGGTACTCATGATTATGGAGTCTGCTTTGCAAATTACTATGGGCAAATATATGGTTGAATCATGAGCTGATCCTGGCCATCTCGCAACAACATTCATTGCTTTCATGTTGTAATCACAAACAACTTGTACATTTAATGAAAACTATCCTTTTCTGTTGCGAAACACTTCTGCAATAAGGAATAGCATATGCGATTTATATCAAAAATAGTTATGATAATATACCTACCTGGTGATTGAATTCTAATATCTAATATGTGTGCAGTCAATGCACCCAATAACTCGTGAATGGCGTCCAAGTTATCCGGCATCTTTATTGTTCTCCCGAGAGTTGCGATAATAATTGAAACTTTTTTGACAACACGACATGCTGTACTTATGCACACACCAGATAAATCACCACTCGCACGTAAAAAATTGCCCGTGGCATAGAACTTTAACGTTAACAGCCCTGATTACCTATACTATACCAGATAGACCAAACGTATGGAGTGAATGGCTCCGCGTGATAAGTGTAGTTCAAAATATGTCTACTAGATGGAGAAGTCGGTACTCTAATTCTACCGTCGTGTATCTAACACCGACAAACCCTGATTACATTGTATATACATATGCTAGGCCAGTGGTTCCCAAAGTGGTCCCTATGGACCCCAAGGGGTCCCTGGGATCATTCAGGGGGTCCTTGAAAAATTAAAATCGATTTGGGGGTCCCTGCACAACGTCAGGGGGTCCGCGCAAGGTTTAATATAAAATAAAATAAATGTGACACATTTTTATTAATATGGAAGTTAAAATAAATAACTAGGAATAAATTATTATTAGCAATTTTTACATCCTAAGTAAAATATAAATATAGAGAAATATAGAGAGTAAAGACAATGATTTGCGGCACAATTTAATTATCTCAAAAAATGACATCGCTTATATGACTGATTTATTTGCCAGATTTAACGAGACTAATTTGAAACTACAAGGTGACACATTAAATTTAATCAAAACTAAAAGTGTAATATCTGCCTTTGTTGCAAAACTTTTACTATACAAACAAAACTTGGGAAGAGGAGAATGTTCTCAGTTTCCAAATCTTTCAAAATTGCAAAATAGAGATGAAGATTTGTTTGCTTATTGTTAACACTTATGGCATTATGGGTTATTGTACAGAAGTTGTTGATTGCTTTTCCGTCTTCCTATTTGGTAGAACGTGGATTCAGTGCCGTTATGAGCCTTGTCACAAAAAAAAGAAACCGACTAGAAATTAGTACTCGTGGGGATTTGCGGTTGCTACTCACAAACATTGAGCCAGGCATAAATGCACTCATAACATCCCATCAGGTTCATCCAAGTCATTCATTATTTTTGTATTTTAAAACCAAAGTTATAATTTTAATAAATACTTCATCAACAAAATATTTTATTTTTACGTCACTATTTACCATTCAAGACATCAAAGTTTAATTTTTAATTTTTCTATTATGCAAGTACATATGTAGTTTTTCACCCAGGGTCCGTGGGAAAGTTTTGACAATGAAAGGGGGTCCGTGGGCCAAAACAGTTTGGGAAACACTGGAATTTATCAGCGTTTTAAAATGCATCGAATTTACATAGTTGTATAGTATCGCCCCCTGGCCAGTAGCATAACAAGGAACTAACGAATTTGGTTCGAGTATATTATGTCAACTTCTGAATTTCACAGATAGATGACCGTTTTACGAGTATCGCTTTGTTTACTAACAGTATTTGTAAGAAACCAAAGTTTTCTTTTACGGGGTAATAAGTAAGTATAGGGATCACCATAAAAATCAAGCTCGAGATTTTAATGGAAATATCCATTTTGAGGATACCTGAATTTGACTGTTTTCTCAATGATGTCGGTGTGTCTGTTTGTGTGTGTGTGTGTGTGAACGAGCTACACGTTACAGCCTATACTGTTCAACGTAAAAATATGATGTATTGAATTTAAGATTTTTGTACCTCAGAATAGAAAACGTCCTATTTTGAAAAGAATATTTCAACCGGAAGTGCTCGTTTACTCGTGTCATTTTCTAACTATTCTAGATATTCTAATTTTAAACAAGTTTTATTTCAAAAAATTTCTTCTAAACTGTATCATTCTCTAAATAATAGTTGCAATTGATTTTTACTTTCTTTTACAGAGTAATAAGTAAGTATTGTAATCATGAAAAATTTCGAACTCGAGATTTCAACGGATATACATGTTTTGACCTTCCCTGAATTGAATGTGACTATTTTCGGCATGACGTCTGTGTGTGTGTGTGTGTGTGTGTGTGTGTCTGTGAACGCTCTAGGGCCAAAACTGTCGAACGAAAAATTATGAAACTTCAAACTTAAGACTTGTATATACCCTAGATGTGCACCTCCTATTTTTGAAAAGAATATTCAAACCGGTAGTTCATGTTTACTCTATACATTTTTTGTTCTATCTCCAATATCACTAGAACGGCTACACTTACGGCAAAAATAGCAATATTCATAATGAAAGATAATAATATTTCGCACAACTTTTGTTTGAAAAGTTTCTTCATAAATTATACCAGTTATGAGATAACTGCTACGAAAAAACTAAAATATCTTATTTACGTTGCCATAGTGATACCTACAATTGTGACAAATTTTATTATTTTTAAAACCATGAGTTACATCATTTGTTTCTTGTTTATTGAGAACAAACAAGCATTACTTTGACAGTTATCGGTATGAATTAATATTTAAAATATTGATTTCTTATTAGAATAAATTGTATCAGGTAAATTATTATAGAATCAATTTATATTATATATTTGCTAACATAATTAAATAACAATTTCATAGTTTTACTGTGAAATTTGACTGTTTGAGTGAATACGATAAGTACTTCAAATTCAGATCCATTATAAATTGGTATAATTATCCAGTTATTGTCATTATATTATATATATATATATATATATATATATATATATATATATATATATATATATATTTATATATATATATATATATATATATATATATATATATATATATATATATATATATTAATATCTATCTATTGAAAACGACGTAAAAGAAAGTTGAGTGCAGGCCACTCCAGATATTTTTATTTTAATATTTAAAATATACATATACATACTTTTCACTAACTCGGACATCTAAATTTGTTGTAAAATTGTTAATATATTATTTTAATTTTTAAAATTCGCGCTCTAATATCTAATCTAAATTTGAAATAGAAACCTATATAATATTATCGGCAATGGCAGAGTATAAGATTTTAGTTGATACATTGGCTACCAGAGGCACAGTTCTGTGACCACAGCCAAACTTTCAGTTTGCAATGCCCCCATAGTGGATTTTCCGCGAACTAGATAGACCTGATGGTTTTTCTTAAGAAACAATATATTTATTTTCCCTTAAATACGCTCTTGTAAATATATTTATTCTTATTTAATTTTTATTTAATTTCCAAAATATAAACCCTATAAACATTTTGCATAAGAATTATATGACAAATATGTACTGCGCGACAGAAAACACCGCCAACTTTCAAATTCTGTAATCTTTTGCCACTAGCGCCTCTGGCAGTTGAAGGCAAAACTACAAATGACAAGTGTTGGCTCCTGGTGCTTGAAGGCACCGAAGCGCAGCCATACGATATATGGACTTGGTATATCTGATATAGGTAATCAGGGTACCATACTATGTTCTAAAGTGTATGTATCGTGAATGTCCATTTATGTGTCTTACAAATTAAATATATAAACAACGACACGACTTGTTAATTCGTCAATCGACCTCTGGAAACCGTTTCTCCAACTGAACTCCCGGAAGATTGTCTAACGCCGTACATGAAAGTACGACGGGCAGACTGAATATTGGCGCCCGAATAAACCACCGAAAACAAGCGTCACAATATATATATATATATATATATATATATATATATATATATATATATATATATATATATATATATATATATATATAATAACTTTAATGGATGATGCTGTTGCCACTCGGTGAAACATAATGAAAAATTAAAATAAAATAAAAACACTCGGTGTAAGTTTCACAAAAATAATTTATTGAGCCGACTAGTTTCGGTTGTTAAACCATCTTCAGGTCTGACATGAGAATACATGAAACAAGCTTATATACTAAAATTAACAAGATTTACAGTATAACCTTACATACTAAAATACAGTGAATACACAAGTTCGTTCACAAGGTTAAGGGATTAAGCGGTATATGAGGAATTTCCAGAAGGTGGGTAAAAACAAAACTTTGTCGGAGAAGGATTAAAGTAAAGGGAAATTATGGCAGGTAAGTTGTCGATCTTATAAATACACTTACTAAGGTAAAATTTGGTTCAAATATGGAACAATTTCAGAAAAATAAATGTCTAACTGTTCATTGAGTATGGGTTCTTTTCGGGTTATGGCTTTATTTATTTCTACGAATTCTAGAAATGATAGTTTATCACCTTTCTCTGCTATGTGTAATATTTTTAAGTTATCTATTTCGCAAGTATGGTTTTCTTCTATTAAATGATTGGCTAAGTTAGAGTCAGTTTTTTCCAATTTCCAGGAGCGCATGTGTTCATTGAATCTTTTTCCAAAGCTTCTACCTGTTTGACCTATATAAAATGAATCACAATTACTGCAATTAATTTTATATATTCCAGATGAGTCTAGTTTATCTTTGGAAAATAATTTATTGTTCACTAATAAATTCTTTAAATTATTGTTATTGTAAAAACCTGGTATAATGTTGTCTGATCTAAATTTATTGGCTATTTTGGTCGAAATATTTATATATATATATATATATATATATATATATATATATATATATATATATATATATATATATATATATATATATATATACTCATTATTTGCATATATAAACTAAACCTAACAAAGTGTCCAACTCATCTTCTACTTAATTCATTTTTCTTGTCATTTGTATTGAATTCATTTAAAATGAAGAAAATATTGTGTGTAATATTATATATGATGGCTTAACACCCCCAGCGGGGTTGCGCCGCTCCTCTGTACAGCTCTCTAGATCCTTGTATCAGGGGGGATCAATCCCTATCTCCTTCTGTTCCTATGTTCATACTTATATTTCTGCATGATTTCCTATCTGATGTTTTTGCTTGCCAATTTGTAATTCCTGCGTTGTGTAGGTCATCTTTGACTTCTTTTATCCAGGTTGATCGTGGTCTGCCTCTTCTCTTTCTCCCTGGTTCCCATTCTAATATAGTATATATCATTGATTCTGCACCTGCTCGCCATATGTGCCCTAGCCATTTCACTCTTTGCTGCTTAATTTTTTTAACTATATCTTCACCATCTATTTCATTTAATATTTCACTGTTCATTCTTATTCTGTATTCAGCATCAACTTTGATTGGTCCTAATATTGCTCTTAATATTTTTCGTTCTAGTATTCTAAGTTGTTCCTCTTCTTTGTTTGTCATTGTTAGTGTCTCTGCGTCATACATCAGTATAGGCCTTATCATTGACTTATATACTTTAATTTTTGTTGATTTTGTTAGTATTTTATTCTTTAATAGGTTTTTATAAATGTTAAAAGCTTTGTTAGTTGAAAACATTTTTTTTTTATTTCTGCCTCTCTGTCCCCTTTGTTAGTTATCATTACTCCAAGGTATTTGTATTTTTCTACCTCCTCATATTCATTTTCTCCTATTTTAATCTCATGATTGTTGTTGTTTGTTTTCATTCAGTGTCAGTCCAATTTTTTTTCCTTCTACTATTATTTCCTTTAACATATTTTCCAATATGTCTCTTCTCTTTGTTATAATGACAACATCGTCGGCGTATGCTATCATTTGTCCTCCATTTATTCTAATTGATTTCCTATTTATTTTCTTTGTTATATATTCTAGTGCTAGATTAAATAAAGTAGCCGATAGTGCATCTCCTTGCCTGACTCCATTGTTTGTTATAAATTCATCTGTATCACCGTTCTTTGTTTTTATACACACTTTTGATTTATTCATTGTCATTTTTATAAGTTTTCTCAGTTTGGGTTCAATTTTTAATTCTTTTAGAGCTACCATTAGTTTCCCTCTCTTTATCGAGTCAGAGGCCTGTTGAAAGTCTATAAAGAGCAGTTCTATATTTATTTTTGCTTTATGTGCTTTTTCAATAATTTTTTTGAGCGTATGTATTGCATCTATTGTTGACTTTCCTTGTATGAATCCGCATTGATATTGTCCTATTTTATTTCTTGTTGATCTTGTCAATCTCTTTTGTATTAATGTTGACAGTATCTTGTATGCATTGTTAAGTAATGTTATGCCTGTTATGTAATTTTTGCATTCCTTAGGATCACCTTTTTTATGTATTGTTACGATTTGTCCTATTTCCCACTTTTTTGGCATCTTTTCTTCTCTCCAGATTTTGGTTATTAGTTTGTGTATTTGTTCATTTAATGCTTCGCCTCCATACTTTATGAGTTCCATGTTTATCCCATCCTTTCCTGGTGCTTTCCCATTTTTACAATTTCTAACTATACTCCTGATTTCCTCTAATGTTGGTTCTCCCACTATATCTTCTTCTATTTCTTCATTTTCTTCTTCTTCCTCCTTCTCCTCTTCTATGGCTGTATTTATTTCCGACAGTAGCTCCTTGAAATAATCTTTCCATACTTGTTCATATTGTTGCTCCGTCTCTGTTATTTGTCCATTTTTATCTCGCATATGATTAATATTTATTTTATGTTTGTTGTTTTGTTGTCTGATATCTTGATAAACACGTTTCGTGTTTCTATTCGTTCTTGCAGTTTCCATATTTTTACTTTCTTTTACAGAGTAATAAGTAAGTATTGTAATCATGAAAAATTTCGAACTCGAGATTTCAACGGATATACATGTTTTGACCTTCCCTGAATCGAATGTGACTATTTTCGGCATGACGTCTGTGTGTGTGTGTGTGTGTGTGTGTGTCTGTGAACGCTCTAGGGCCAAAACTGTCGAACGAAAAATTATGAAACTTCAAACTTAAGACTTGTATATACCCTAGATGTGCACCTCCTATTTTTGAAAAGAATATTCAAACCGGTAGTTCATGTTTACTCTATACATTTTTTGTTCTATCTCCAATATCACTAGAACGGCTACACTTACGGCAAAAATAGCAATATTCATAATGAAAGATATTAATATTTCGCATAACTTTTGTTTGAAAAGTTTCTTCATAAATTGTACCAGTTATGAGAAAACTGCTACGAAAAAACTCAAATATCTTATTTACGTTGCCATGGTGATACCTACAATTGTGATTAATTTTATTATTTTTAAAACGAATCAACCATGAGTTACATCATTTGTTTCTTGTTTATTTCAAACAAACAAGCATTCCTTTGACAGTTATCTGTATGAATTAATATTTAAAATATTGATTTCTTATTAGAATACATTGTATCAGGTAAATTATTATAGAATCAATTTATATTATATATTTGCTGACATAATTAATTAACAATTTCAGAGTTTAACTGTGAAATTTGACTGTTTAAGAGTGAATACGATAAGTACTTCAAATTCAGATGCATTATAAATTGGTATAATTATCCAGTTATTTTCATTATATATTAATATCTATCTATTGAAAACTACGTAAAAGAAAGTTGAGTGCAGGCCACTCCAGATATTTTATTTTAACATCTATCCATTTTCTTTTATTTCTTCTTAATACCTTATTACAGTCTTTTCTTGTGTTTTCATATTCTTCCTTATATTTTTCTTTATTTGACTGTATCCATTTAATTCTAGCTTTTGCTTTTAGTTCTGTTATTTTTTTGCATTCTTCATTGAACCATTCTTTTTTATTTTTTCTTTCTTGTATTCCTACTTTTTCTTCAGCCGCTTTTATTATGTTTGTTTTTATTTGACACCATTCTGAATCCATATCTTTTTCTGTGATCTCATTGCTTAGTATATTTGCTTCTATTTTTCCCTCATATTCATTTCTGTTTTGTTCGTTATTTAATTTTTCTCTGTCCCAGATTGTGTGTTTCTTTTTATATTTGGTTGTTCTTTTTACTTTCTGTTTCATTGTCGCAGTTACCATGTAGTGGTCGGAGTCCGCGCATGCTCCTCTGTACGTTCTGACATCTTTTATAGTTGTTTGTCTTCTTTTAATTATTAATATATGGTCTATTTGTGAATAATTCCTTTCATCCGGTGATATCCATGTTATTTTGTGTTGCCACGGGTGTTCATATTTTGTGCTGCTAATTGTCATATTTGTTCTTATTGCAAAATTACATAACCTTTGCCCATTATCATTCGTAGTGTTATGTATTGTATGTTTTCCTGCAACTTCCTTAATATAATCTTCTCTTCCAATTTGCGCGTTTAGGTCAACTAAATTATTATTATTATATCTTCCTTTGCCATATTTTCTAATTCAAACCATTAATATTACCCAAATTAACGTTTAAAATAAATCATGAAAAAATATCTAATATAACCATAAATCTTAAAACGCTAAGATTGGAAAAAATTGACTATACACCCATTGAAGAAATAAAGAATGTAACTATATTAACACATCAACTAAGTTATTGGAATATTATAGTTTATATAATCATAATTATGGCCATATGCTTTATAATAATTAAATATGTGAAAAAATATAAAAATAATAATAAACAAAGGAAAGATAAAATAGAGTTAGAAGATATTCAGCTACCAGGAGGAGCTGTGTTTTAAAAAAGGGAGGAGTTATAATACGACTATGATAGAACGCCTTTGTTTAATAGTCCTGATGTAGCACTTCGCTATCACAGGAACTGTAGCAAACAATAACATGTTAGTATAAGCGTAGTTAGTCTTGATTTGTAACTTGTATTAGCAACACATATTATATTATATTCATATTCAATAATAAAGTTTTTAAAAATATAAACATCATCAAAAACATCCATCATTCGGTCCCAGTTGCAGATATCAAAACGGAACTAGAAAACAAAGGCTTTGCAGTAAGAAATGTCTCAAACATCATTAGTTGGCACACGAAAGAACCTCTACCACTATTTTTTGTCTATCTTGAACCAGCGAAAAACAACAAACTAATATTCGAGATAACACATTTACTCGGCATGAAAATCAACGTGGAACCACCTCGAATAAAGAAATATATCCCTCAGTGCACCCGCTGCCAAGAATATGGGCACACCAAAACATATTGTAACAGACAATATTACTGTGTAAAATGCGCTAAACAACACCCCACAAAGGATTGCACCAAAAGCAAAGAAGCACCGCCTAAATGCGTGCATTGCCATGGAGCTCACCCCGCAAACTACAAAGGTTGCACCGTCTATCGCGAAATACAAAATTCTAGAAACAAACCAACCAATCCAAAATCAACACAAAATTACAGGAAAGCTGACGACCAGCAAACACCACGCAGAGAAAAAACCTTCAGCACAATAGGCAATAACGAAACAACCTCCGCTGAACGAGTCGAATCCCCCCAAGGTAATGCCACCACAGAAGGAACATCCTCAAGTCATGATGATATAACCCTATCACAATTCCTAAGAAGATTCGAGACAATGTTTACTCAGCTAATGAACCAAAACACTATGATATTAAACATAATAACCACATTAGTTAAATACAAGTAATGGATAATACAAGATTAGTAATGTGGAATGCAAATGGCTTAGTCCAACATCGACAAGAAGTGGAATACTTCCTCAAAGAACAAAAAATTGACATTCTACTAATAAGTGAGACCCACTTTACTGACAAAAATTACTTTAAAATAGCAAAATACCCAACATACCATACCGAACACCCCGACGAAAACGCCCACGGAGGCACTGCTATAATAATTAGTGACAAAATATGCCACTATGAAATTGAAAAATGCGAAAAAGATTTCCTCCAAGTCACTAATATCAAAATAAATGATGGGAGTGGAGAACTAGCATTAGCTGCCGTATATTGTCCTCCCAGACACGACATCAAACAAAATCAATTTGAAGAATACTTCGAGTCACTTGGCCCAAGATTCATCGCAGGTGGAGACTATAATGCAAAGCATACGCAGTGGGGTTCAAGAACCTTCAACCCCAAAGGCAGGGAACTACATAAAGCAATAACAAACAAACAATTTAGTCACATTAGTACAGGAGAACCGATATACTGGCCCACTGACCTCTCAAAAATTCTTGACTTATTGGATTTCTTTGTAATAAATCATCATTTCCAACTACGATCTCTCATCTGACCACTCGCCTGTTATACTAACACTAAGCTCCACAATTATTAACCAAAATCAAAAACAGACTGGCATAACTTTCGCAACTCTCTACAAGAAGAATGTGACATCGATAATGCTGTTGCTCATATTACTCAAACAATCCAAAATGCTGCATGGTCCTCCACACCTAATCTAGAAGCAAAAAAATCAAATTTAATAAATTATCCAAAATATGTGAAAAAAAAAATTGCGGAAAAAAGAACAATGAGAAAGAAATGGCAGTTGTCTATGAACCCAGGAGATAAGAACATACTAAATAGAATGACAAAGGAAGTCAAAAAAGTTCTACTAAAAATAAAAAATGAGACATTTGAAGAACACATCAGAAATCTCTCAAACCACTCTCAAAACGATTATTCACTGTGGAAGGTCACAAGAAAACTACAACGACCACAACAACACATACCACCGATACGAAAAGAAGATGGCACTTGGGCAAGGGCAGATCAGGACAAAGCTGAAATTCTCGCGAAACATCTCTCAGAAGTATTCCAGCTAAGAACACCCCCTTGCCCCTTCGGCAACAAACGACATAGAAAATGAAGTGCTACAATTCCTAGATGCACCACTACAACTCTCTAAACCAATCAAATATTACACGCCAGCAGATATAAAACACGAAATCTCACTACTAAACGATAAGAAAAGCACCAGGGTTCGATCTGATTACTGCAAAAGTCTTAAAAGAAATACCAAAAAAATTAATTGTACTAATTACTCAAACACAATGAGTACAATACTTTCCGATACAATGGACACTAGCCCACATTATAAGTGTACACAAACCGGAAAAGCCGGCCCATGAAGTAACATCCTACAGGCCAATATCACTACTGCCCGTTCTGTCGAAAATTGCTGAGAAACTGATACTAAAACGCCTAAAACCAATCATAGAAGAAAATTGCATAATTCCACAACATCAATTCGGATTTCGGGCGCAGCATTCTACAATTGAACAAGTAAATCGAGTGGTCAATAAAGTTGAAGAAAGCTTCGAGGAACGCAAAGTATGCAGTGGAGCATTCTTGGATGTCAGCCAAGCCTTTGACAGGGTCTTACATTTAATTTTAGATTATATTGATATTTCCGGCGAGCGCGGTCACATCAATAAATACAAAACTAAAAGCGATAGCAATTATTATAGTACAAAATTTATTGTTGGTATGATATTTCATCGGCATTTAATATGAAATGAATAAATTTCTAAGTTTACGTATATAATTCTAAATCATAGACATTATACTCACATTGCTCATTGAACCAATCTAACCAATTATTCCTGTACCATAACAGTTTCAATTTCCAAAAACCCCACATTTAAAATTGCACACATCCACATGGGTTACGTTAATAACGTTCGTTTCGTGATTTGCCAAGGATATTGATAATTATTTGACGAACATTTCCTAATTTTATTAATTAAAACACAGAAGCAAATAGTTTATACATTGGAAAATATAACCAAACAAATTACTGTCACAATAGACATAACTTCTTTATTTCACTAACAGATAGCGATCAATGTCTGTTATACTTCAAAATAAATTTATATAATTTTTTTTAAGCCTATGGGCTCACAATTTGAAAAAACTATAATCACATAAAATATCTTAGAATGTTGAGTAGAAAATTCTAAAAAATTTAAATGTTGGCTAAGGGCAGTATTTAGGAGGGTTCTAAATTTTGGGGGCCTATAACGCCGGCCCTGTACTGACGATTGGATTTAAAATGCGACGGGAACATCACGGGCATGGAAATTATATGCATACCAAATTTCATCAAAATCGGCCCGGTACCTTCAGACGAGTTGCGGTCACAAACTCAGGTCTTACGACGGACTGACCGAGCGAGCGAGATACATACATCCAAGTATATGAGTTATATATATTTTTGGATTCAGGGCGAAAATACAAGAACTTTTTGTTAATATTTTTTTCCGATCCGAGCATGTTACAGACACACGACCAATCACTATAGCTCTTTTGTACTTACTGTACGACGAGCTAAAACACACTTGGTTGGTTTCAAAATTTAATATAATATAACTTAATACGTATTTCGGCTTTTACACCCTCGTCAGAAGTGACGGAAAGAAGTAAACTGTAAGGTATATATATATATACATACAAATAATTATAACAGGTATAAGGTTAAAGTCTAAAATGAACTTAATTCTAGAATAATCTAAGTTACAATATATACAAGGTATACAAAGTTGAACACAATTGCAAAGGGATAAATAACGGTAAAAGGATTAAATGAATGTTATGTTTAAAAGCGGTGATACCATAAGGTCTAATTGTTCATTCTCCAAGAGATTTACCTTGTTTTATAGCTCTGTTTATTTCATACGCTTCTAATACATTCATTCTTAATCCTTTCTTTACAAAATGTAAAATATTTAGGGAATCCAAGGATATTATATGGTCGTTCTCTGTCAAATGTTTTTCCTAATCTCCAAGGTCTGACATGTTCATTGAATCTTATACGGCAACTACGACCTGTTTGTCTTATGTAGGTAAAGGCACAATTGTTACATTTTACTTCATAAATTCCGCTGTTATTCATTGATATTAAGTTTATTATTTACTAGTAAATTATTTCATGTGAAATTATTATAAAAAGCAGCGGAAATATTTGCATCTATTAATTGCTTAGAAATGTTATTGCTGATATGGTTAATTAATGTAAGGTATCTTCCTATACACTTTAGGTTCCGTTATAGGAGGACCTGTGTATAATTTTTTCAAAATCTGCTTCTTTTGTCTCCTATGTAGCAAAGTATGGATGAGTATTTAAAAACCTAATTTACTTTAGATTCCAGAATCCGGGCATTGGATCCCGGATAAGGACATGGTCTAACCCACCGGGGTTCGAAATGCTTCACGCATATGACGTGGTTCCTTCGCACATGTGCTTGTGCTATTTTATATAACGCAGGATTGTTGACGATTTTCAACCAATGTTGAAATTGATCGTTCTTCATAGGAAACATCACAAAACGTACCAAAACGTACACGTATCGTATGTGTTGACCTGCATCCTGGAACGCTACAGGTTCGAAACCCAAGCGACATGATTCCTTATTGAACAATAACCAACAAATAAAAACAAACGCTTCTAATAAAACAAGTAGGGAAGTCTTAAAAAAGACTGACACATATGTCAGTTCATGAGTTTTCATTTGTCACTGCGCATGGCACACACAGGGCACACACACACTAATAATATACATTGCAAAATATACCTTTATTCAAGCTGCTCGCCAGTCGCACTCGCACCAATAATTGCCGCTATATGTATACGGCCCGCTCCCGCATTACACTTTGGGATTTACGTTTCGAAAAATTAGTTGGTGGCGCACTCTCTGGCCATTTAAAAATTATATTCTTGGAAAATCATGTCACTAGCGCCTCTAGACTGCTCCACTTAAACTTTTATAATACACTCTCCGAGTGGGGCTATATTTCTTCTCACTCTCGCTACTCTCTGCTTCGATCCCCGTCTATGCCAATTTGCATTTTTACAAAAAATGCGTTCTACACAAACACAGAAACAAACATTTCTGGGTAATTATATTCATAATTATAAAGAAAATGGGTTGTGGCGAACGCGGGACTTTCTTTTACGTAGTTTTCAGCAACATTTATTGATTATAAAAATATAATATTAGGAAATATTAATCCAACAGAAACAATATAAAAAACCAAGCTTACCTTATCTAAATGAATGGGTTGAAAATTATACCAATACCAATTTGTAATGGTTTTGAAGTACTAACTATCAAAACTAACGAATTCTCTACAGATATATATTGAAATGTCATTTATCTAATTCAGACCATTTTGTTTTCTTGTCGAAATATTGACAGGCGCAGATGATCCGATTAATTAAGCTTCATTCGAAACCATGACAACGTAAACAAGATTCTTTAAATTTTCGGTAGCTGTTTTCTCGTAACTGGTACATTTATTGAAGAAACTTTTCAAACAAAAGTTGTGCGAAATATTAATATCTTTCATTATGAACATAACTATTTTTGCCGTAAGTGCAGCCGTTCTAGTGATATTAGAGATAGAACAAAATATGCATAGAGTAAACATGCACTGCCGATTTGAATATTCTTTTCAATAATAGGAGGTGCACAAATAGACCATATACAAGTCTTAAGTTTGAAGTTTCATAATTTTACGTTGGACAGTTTCGGCTCTAGAGCGTTCACATACACACAGACGTCACTCCGAAAATAGTAACATTCGATTCAGGGAAGCTCAAAACGTGTATATCCGTTGAAATCTCGAGTTCGATTTTTTTGGTGATCCCTACCTATACTTACTTATTACCTACTCTGTAAAAGAAAGTAAAAATAGTAGGCACTTGCAGTATCCTGTCTTTTGAAAAGTAAGAATTGGTGTAGCACAGTGTACACTACAAAATAACTAGCTATGTACATACACTGCACTACACATAGTAAATATTTCATCGAACAAACATAATAATGGTACTGAATAATAGTAAAGGAAATTGGCCTTTTCATCATTTAACGCAATGAATAAGTATGAAGTACGATTAATCAAAGTTATGAATGAATATACCTCCTTTAACGAAGTGATTGATGAACGTGAATACGTCAGCCACGCACATCTCTGCTGAATTCAACGATTTCATATCTTCCGCATTTGTTAGACATGGTCTGCACACTTTGGGTGCTTTCCAACAAGGACCTTGTTGACATTGTGTAACACAGAGTCTGATAAACTGCGTTCCAACTACGCTAGAGTACAACTTTCCTCGACTCTGTGAGATGCTGTGAGACACTGCTAAATGGCAAAGTCTGGTGGTGTAATGGTGTCACGAATACCAACCTTTACAAAATTTATCAGTAGATTGAACGCGTCTATGTGTCCCGCGCAATTTTAAGTATAACCAAATCTAACAGAGAGTAGTATATGTTTTATTATATTTTCGATGTCAAATATGAGTGCACCAGATTTAGATATTGGAGGAAATGGTATGTAACGAGTTGCGCGCACTCTGTTGGTTAGAGTTCATAGCTTCTAAAGCATTCCAACTAGTACGCGGCACAGTGTTCGGTAGAGTTTGGGAAAGTCTGACAATGTCTCTCAAAGTTCTCTTGTTGGAAAGCGCCCTTTATCAATCACCGACATAGCTTGTTGAAGTTAGCTTGGGATTGGGATTCGTTTTTCCCACTACAATCCCAATATATAACTGGATTGGATCCCTGAGATCATTTTTCTTTTTATGCTTAAAACCTTGTTTATACATAAATAGCGATGTTCTAATTAGTGTATTTATGTTTATAAACTATTATGTGATCTATACTATAATAAAAAATTATAAAATCTACTATAAATTAGTAATTACAGCAAAAATTCCGTGCAGAACCAGTACGATAAATCTTGCGATCCTACGTTTTATTTATTTACGACCATACTAAAATAGGACTCACCCCAAATATTTCATATATTATAGATTAGGGTGTGTTAAATCAAATGCAATTATAAAAATTTAATAAAAAAAATATATATTTGGAGAAAACCGACATTGAAGTCCAAAATACGCATGCCGAGGGACGTTTTATTTGTTAATAATTATAACACAGGGGGTCACATAAGATAAAAATAACAACATTTTGGTTAAAATACATATATATTATTTGCGCAAGAGTGATTTATAGAATTTATACCGGCAACGTAACTGACATGTTCGTTGAGCAAAGCCCGAACCCAAACATGTTCGTTGAGCCAATCTGGAACCGGTAAAGCAAATCTCAATAGAACGCAACCAGCAGAAATACATTGCGATACGATTTATTTATTAACGACCATACTAAAATAGGACCCATCCCAAATATTAAATATAGTATAGATTAGGGTGTGTTTAATCAAATGCAAACATAAAAATTAAAATAAATATATATATATATATATATATATATATATATATATATATATATATATATATATATATATATATCATTAATATAATAACCCAGAAATGTTTGTATGTGAGTGTATATGTGAGTGTGTATGTGAGTGAGTGTGTATGTGTGGAACGCTTTTTTGTAAAAATGCAGATTGGCATAGACGGGGATCGAACTCACGACCTCCAGGGTGAAAGGCATGACACTTTGCCACTGCACCATGGCGACTGTTAATAATGTTATAAAAAATAATCAAATAGTTTATACTGAAATAAAACAATCACTACGATTCTGAAGTTCAGTCTGCTTTGAAATAGACAAAAACGAATCAAACGTCAGAATGAAATCAGTCAAAATTGGTTTTTGTGTGATAAATCTTCAATTCAAAGTTTAATCTTAAGTTTAAGGGGAGTATCATGCTATAATTTCAATTTTTAAGTATATAATATGAAATAAGTGCATATTATTGCCTAATTAGCATATATTTTTAGCAAATACGTGTTTCTGTACATTTATTTTAATTCATAGTTAATATTTTTCACTTCAAAATGGCCAAGAAGCAGTGATTTTTGAAAATATGAGTTGCGGTAAGATTTTATAGTTCGTCAAATTATAATAACTGCAAGTAAGTAAATTTATAATTCTGATTATTAGAGAAATAAAATCTTGAAGAGATAATACAAACATATTTAGAAACATGTTTGGTTGACAATTTTATTCTTTTATTTTTGATGGCACAATCTATTGTATTTTAGCATATAACTAATTATCATATTTTAAAACTGCCGTTGTGACACTGCATCAGATTAATACTGCAAAATTCAGAATCTAGCCTGATTATTTAATTCAAAAACAATAATGAATCAAATGTCAAATCATTAAAAATGTTGTAATACATATTATTAGAATAATCGATTCAAATAATAAACAGCAATCGTAAGTAAATTTATAATCCTGTTTTTTATATACAATCATAGAAACTGTCTAAATGATACAACACATATGCACCATACAAGGTTAAAATCAAAGTTAAACAAAATTTTGTTTAAATTTATCGGATGTTACACAGTGTGATGCAATAAGCGATCGATTAGTTAATCTCAGCATAGTGATCTAAGAACAAAATAGCGTTCAAAGAAAGAACTCGATTTTTTCTTTATTATTATTTGCGATGTGGAAATTTGTATTACTATTATAGTCAAACGATACAAAATTAAGCAAAACCGTGTTATTATTATTAAATTACATGAAAATTCGGCATCAGTCAAAACTGACCTATGTTCTGTATACTATATGGGCACATGGTGCCCACGGGTGACCCTAGTATATATATATTAGTAGAAAATCGACATTGAAGACTAAAATTACGCAAGCCGAGGGCCGATTTATTAATTTACGGCCATAATAAGATATGAAGCAAACCAAATATTTTATATAATATTGATTAAGGTGTGTTTCATCAAATGCAATCATAAAAATTTAATTAAAACAAGATTTGGTACGCGTAAAACGCATCAACGCGTAGAGCTCGCCCTTAGTTAAAATATGCGTTGCAAGCAGTGGTTTTTAATTATTATGGCCTTTTGGTAACAATTTGAAAATATGTTATAGGTGTAAGAAGTCTTACACTTAATTTTAGATTATATTGATAAAAAAAAAATTATTATTTCATACTTGAAAATTCAAAATTATAATATTTAATAATTTATTTCGGGCTTTGGATTAACAAAATGAAAAAATCTTGTAGATATAAAATATCTTAGAATTTTTAGTAGAATTTTTAAGTGTATTAATTATTTTTATAAGGGCAGTATAAAGGGAGGCTCTAAATTTTGGGGCCCTATAACTCGGGAAGTATACGGGCGATTGGATTTATACTGCGAGCGGATTCAAATGGGATGCCAAATAATATGTGTACCAAATTTGGAGTGAATCGCTCCGGTACCTTCAGAGGAGTAGAGGGCACAAATTTGGTCTTACGAGCGACCGAGCGAGCGACGACTAACATCCAAGGGCGACGAGACGAACACTTTTTAGCTCGTCGTACAGTAAGTACAAAAGAGCTACAGTGATTGGTCGTGTGTCTGTAACATGCTCGGATCGAAAAAAAATATTAACAAAAAGTTCTTGTATTTTCGCCCTGAATCCAAAAATATATATAACTCATATACTTGGATGTATGTATCTCGCTCGCTCGGTCAGTCCGTCGTAAGACCTGAGTTTGTGACCGCAACTCGTCTGAAGGTACCGGGCCGATTTTGATGAAATTTTGTATGCATATAATTTCCATGCCCGTGATGTTCCCGTCGCATTTTAAATCCAATCGTCAGTACAGGGCCGGCGTTATAGGCCCCCAAAATTTGGAACCCTCCTAAATACTGCCCTTAGCCAACATTTAAGATTTTTAGAATTTTCTACTCAACATTCTAAGATATTTTATGTGATTAAAGTTTTTTCAAATTGTGAGCCCATAGGCTTAAAAAAAATAATATAAATATATTTTGAAGTATATCAGGCATTGATCGCCATCTGTTAGTGAAATAAGGAAGTTATGTCTATTGTGACAGTAATTTGTTTGGTTATAAATTCCAATGTATAAACCATTTGCTTCTGTGTATTAATTAATAAAATTAGGAAATGTTCATCAAATAATTATCAATATCCTTGGCAAATCACGAAACGAACGATATTAACGTAACCCATGTGGATGTGTGCAATTTTAAATGTGGGGTTTTTGGTAATTAAAACTGTTATGGTACAGGAATAAATAAATGTCGGGATCATAATTGGTTAGATTGGTTCAATGGGCAATGTGAGTGAGTATAATGTCGATGATTTAGAATTATATACGTAAACTTAGAAATTTATTCATTTCATATTAAATGCCGATGAAATATCATACCAACAATAAATTTTGTACTATAATAATTGCTATCGCTTTTAGTTTTGTATTTATTGATGTGACCGCGCTCGCCGGAACGGCGAGCTGATAGCACTGGCGCTAGCGCCAGTTCTTGTTCTTTATGAAATTTTTTGATCCGAGAATGCTACAGACACACGACCGAATGCTTTAACTTCTTCGGTACTACGTACGGCGAGCTAAAAACATAGACTTGGAGAAAATCGACTTTGAAGTCTAAATTATGCAAGTCGAGGGGCGTCTTATTTGTTAATAACAATAACACATAAGATAATGCTAACAATATTAAGGCACCATTTAGCTGGTTGTGGCTGCAAACGGATTTCTTTTATCCCATATGTTATATAGAATATTATTCGTTAAATTATTGAAATTAGCATTTATTAATGAAACTATGAACATGTTACAATAATATATAAAACCAAGTACCTATATATGTTTATAAATTATATGAATATATATTGGTAATATAATTACATTTTTGTTTATTTCACATTAATATACCAATTATAAGAATTAACAAATTAAATATATATTTAAAAATATTATAAACATTATTTATTATTAAATCAATATACCTTGTTTTAATATTCTGAAGTTGAACAATATATTGTTCCTTTTATCTTTCATGTCAACAGAAATAAAAGCAAATGTTAATTATAACAAACAAATAAAGGAATACATAGTTAAATGGTTTAAACATATATAAAAAGGAACAGCAAAATTATTTGTTCACATATATTTTTGTTAACATAATATACACGTAATAATGTTACAATATATCTTAGATATGTTACAATGTAATATATCGCAAATGTAATATACATTGTGCATATATATATATATATATATATATATATATATATATATATATATATATATATATATATATATATATATATATATATATATATATGCACCTTCATAATTTATATCTCTGATATATTACATTGTAATATATATTTATTTTTATTTTTTATGATTGAATTTATGATATGTCAGTTACGTTGCCGGTATAAATTCTATAAATCACTCTTCCGCAAATAATATAAATGTACTTTAACGAAAATTTTGTTAATTTTATATTATGTGCCCCCCTGTGTTATAATTATTAACAAATAAAACGACCCTCGGCTTGCGTAATTTGGCCTTCAATGTCAATTTTCTCCAAGAATATATTTTTTTAATATAATTTTTATAATTGCATTTGATTAAACACACCCTAATCTATAATATATGAAATATTTGGGGTGAGTCCTATTTTAGTATGGTCGTAAATAAATAAAACGTAGGATCGCAAGATTTATCGTACTGGTTCTGCACGGAATTTTTGCTGTAATTACTAATTTATAGTAGATTTTATAATTTTTTATTATAGTATAGATCACATAATAGTTTATAAACATAAATACACTAATTAGAACATCGCTATTTATGTATAAACAAGGTTTTAAGCATAAAAAGAAAAATGATCTCAGGGATCCAATCCAGTTATATATTGGGATTGTAGTGGGAAAAACGAATCCCAATCCCAAGCTAACTTCAACAAGCTATGTCGGTGATTGATAAAGGGCGCTTTCCAACAAGAGAACTTTGAGAGACATTGTCAGACTTTCCCAAACTCTACCGAACACTGTGCCGCGTACTAGTTGGAATGCTTTAGAAGCTATGAACTCTAACCAACAGAGTGCGCGCAACTCGTTACATACCATTTCCTCCAATATCTAAATCTGGTGCACTCATATTTGACATCGAAAATATAATAAAACATATACTACTCTCTGTTAGATTTGGTTATACTTAAAATTGCGCGGGACACATAGACGCGTTCAATCTACTGATAAATTTTGTAAAGGTTGGTATTCGTGACACCATTACACCACCAGACTTTGCCATTTAGCAGTGTCTCACAGCATCTCACAGAGTCGAGGAAAGTTGTACTCTAGCGTAGTTGGAACGCAGTTTATCAGACTCTGTGTTACACAATGTCAACAAGGTCCTTGTTGGAAAGCACCCAAAGTGTGCAGACCATGTCTAACAAATGCGGAAGATATGAAATCGTTGAATTCAGCAGAGATGTGCGTGGCTGACGTATTCACGTTCATCAATCACTTCGTTAAAGGAGGTATATTCATTCATAACTTTGATTAATCGTACTTCATACTTATTCATTGCGTTAAATGATGAAAAGGCCAATTTCCTTTACTATTATTCAGTACCATTATTATGTTTGTTCGATGAAATATTTACTATGTGTAGTGCAGTGTATGTACATAGCTAGTTATTTTGTAGTGTACACTGTGCTACACCAATTCTTACTTTTCAAAAGACAGGATACTGCAAGTGCCTACTATTTTTACTTTCTTTTACAGAGTAGGTAATAAGTAAGTATAGGTAGGGATCACCAAAAAAATCGAACTCGAGATTTCAACGGATATACACGTTTTGAGCTTCCCTGAATCGAATGTTACTATTTTCGGAGTGACGTCTGTGTGTATGTGAACGCTCTAGAGCCGAAACTGTCCAACGTAAAATTATGAAACTTCAAACTTAAGACTTGTATATGGTCTATTTGTGCACCTCCTATTATTGAAAAGAATATTCAAATCGGCAGTGCATGTTTACTCTATGCATATTTTGTTCTATCTCTAATATCACTAGAACGGCTGCACTTACGGCAAAAATAGTTATGTTCATAATGAAAGATATTAATATTTCGCACAACTTTTGTTTGAAAAGTTTCTTCATATTTTGTACCAGTTATGAGATAACTGCTACGAAAAAACTCAAATATCTTATTTACGTTGCCATAGTTATACCTACACTTGTGTCATTTTTTACTTTCTTTTACAGAGTAATAAGTAAGTATTGTAATCATGAAAAATTTCGAACTCGAGATTTCAACGGATATACATGTTTTGACCTTCCCTGAATCGAATATGACTATTTTCGGCATGACGTCTGTGTGTGTGTGTGTGTGTGTGTGTGTGTGTCTGTGAACGCTCTAGGGCCAAAACTGTCGAACGAAAAATTATGAAACTTCAAACTTAAGACTTGTATATACCCTAGATGTGCACCTTCTATTTTTGAAAAGAATATTCAAACCGGTAGTTCATGTTTACTCTATACATTTTTTGTTCTATCTCAAATATCACTAGAACGGCTACACTTACGGCAAAAATAGTAATATTCATAATGAAAGATAATAATATTTCGCACAACTTTTGTTTGAAAAGTTTCTTCATAAATTGTACCAGCTATGAGATAACTGCTACGAAAAAACTCAAATATCTTATTTACGTTGCCATGGTGATACCTACAATTGTGATTAATTTTATTATTTTTAAAACGAATCAACCATGAGTTACATCATTTGTTTCTTGTTTATTTCAAACAAACAAGCATTCCTTTGACAGTTATCTGTATGAATTAATATTTAAAATATTGATTTCTTATTAGAATACATTGTATCAGGTAAATTATTATAGAATCAATTTATATTATATATTTGCTGACATAATTAATTAACAATTTCAGAGTTTTACTGTGAAATTTGACTGTTTAAGAGTGAATACGATAAGTACTTCAAATTCAGATCCATTATAAATTGGTATAATTGTCCAGTTATTTTCCATATATATATATATATATATATATATATATATATATATATATATATATATATATATATATATATATATATATATATATATATATATATATATGTATATTAATATCTATCTATTGAAAACTACGTAAAAGAAAGTTGAGTGCAGGCCACTCCAGATATTTTTTTAAATCGGATCAACCATGAGTTAAAGCATTTGTTTCTTGTTTATTGAAAACAAGCAAAGCATTACAGTCAATGTCCAATTATCCAGTTATTTTCATTATATATTAATATCTATCTATTGAAAACTACGTAAAAGAAAGTTGAGTGCAGGCCACTCCAGATATTTTTTAAAACGAATCAACCATGAGTTACATCATTTGTTTCTTGTTTATTGAAAACAAATGAGCATTACTTTGACAGTTATCTGTATGAATTAATATTTAAAATATTGATTTCTTATTAGAATACATTGTATCAGGTAAATTACTATAGAACCAATTTATATTATATATTTGCTAACATAATTAAATAACAATTTCAGGGTTTTGCTAGTGAAAACTGCGTAAAAGAAAGTCGAGTGCAGGCCACTCCAGATATTTTATTATAGTATAGATCACATAATAGTTTATAAACATAAATACACTAATTAGAACATCGCTATTTATGTATAAACAAGGTTTTAAGCATAAAAACAAAAATGATCTCAGGGAACCAATCCAGTTATATATTGGGATTGTAGTGGGAAAAAACGAATCCCAATCCCAAGCTAACTTCAGGGACATAAGGGAACTCCAGTTTGTTCCTTCTGCCTTTTATTAGTGATGGAGATCAGTTGAATAATTCAGTTTAAACACCACCTACAGGGGTGCGTTCGGAAATGAACTCTAGTTAACTCTGCTGAACTCCAACTGTGTTCGGAAGTGATAGTTAATAGTTCTGATACGATTCCCGCCTTTCAGTCATATTTCTTGTTATAGTTACGGTTTAAGTAAATTCCAGATATATGTATATATTACAATAAAACTTGATACTTACCATATTTTCAAATAATATTTTTGATGTTAGCTCTGCAATTAGTGCTAATTTTATTTTTTTGTTTCTTTCATTCATTTTGCGGTGCTACCTAAACTTATATATTATTTAGAAATAAGGTTTATGTAATTTTGCTGCCTTATTCTAGAAAATATTTTATTTAAAACTCGCGGCCGTTCGTATATGCTCCAGTCAACTATAGTTAACTCCATGTAAAGTAAACTCGTACACAACTCAAACTCCGAACGCACCCTAATACTTTTGCCCCACAACACAAAAATGAGTCGTGCAAACTGGCCATTACACTGTCACCGTCAGCCCCGCAGCCCCCTGTTCAACACACAGTTCGTTTGACATGGCTTAGTTTGGTTGTTTGAGTTGTGGTTGTTGTGATATATTGTTTAAACGAAATGTGTGATTCTTATACAAGTGATTTCGGTGGGAAAGTGTGCAGATCATGTTTGTCAAGTACGGAAGATATGAAATCGTTGGAAGATCCGTATTCAACGGATATGTGCGTGGCAGATGTATTCACATTCGTCACATCGATAAAGGTATTCTCATTAACTAGGGTCACCCGTGGGCACCGTGTGCCCATATGGTACACTGAATATAGGTCAGTTTGGACGGGTGGAGAATTCTTTTGTAATTTTCTTGTAAATCATAGTTACAATTTAAAAATAAGGGATTACCCTTACACGGTTTTCCTTCACTTTGTATCGTATAACATGTAACAAACCTAAAAATAATTAAATATTCATAATTTTATATATTTTTCCAGCCAATCAGGTGTCTAAATATGTTTGAATTAACTCTTCAAGATTTTGTTTATTATTTAATTTATAAATTTATTTACTGCATCTATTTGGAGTTAAATATATTGTACAATGCACATTTTATATTATTTAATAATTTGATGCATGTTTTTATTGATTTTTAAATGCCTATGAAATATAGAATATAATAAAATAATTAAAGATTTTGAAATTTGGACAGTTAATTGAAATTGTTAATCATTATTTGAATAAATGTTTGCAATTGAAACAATTCATTCTGATAACAAAGTCGGAAAATGCGAAGTAACTTTGAAGTACTACTTGATGGCACTTCATACTTCATACACTTGGCCGAAGTTTATAGTTTGAATTTACGATATTTGTCAACATGTATAAAACGGTGTTAATTGTGTTATCCGAATTTCTGAATGACGATGCAACGTCAAAAATAGTTGTACAACTGGCGGACAGTATTTATTTGCAGAAATGCAGAAATAAATAACAAATTCTGTATTAATACATAAAAATAATCAAGATATTTACGTTGATTTAATAAATCCATGCGTGTATTATTACATAAAAATCGGGAATATAAATTTACTTACGGATTCTGTTTACTAATTGAATCGATTATTCAAAAAAGATAGATGTGTATTACAAACCATTTTACACAACACTTTCAATGATTTGACATTTGATTCGTTATTATTTTTGAATCAAATAATCAGGCTAGATTCTGAATGTTGCAGTGCCACGGCAGTTTTAAAAGTGATAATGGATCCTATGCTAAAACACAATTTCACAACGTACACAACTCCATATGCATTTTAAAGATTCGAAATATATTTAAAATTGACATTTGAATTATTCTGACGTATAACCTTTTATTTTTACGTAGGACAGATTACTTGATTAGAAGTTTATGAATTGCTGTTGTGTAGTCTTTTATTTCAGTACAAACTATTTGACATCATTAATATAATAACCCAGAAATGTTTGTATGTGAGTGTGTATGTGAGTAAGTGAGTGAGTGTGTGTAGAACGCTTTTTTTGTAAAAATGCAGATTGGCAAAGACGGGGATCGAACTCACGACCTCCAGGGTGAAAGGCATGACACTTAGCCACTGCACCATGGCGACTGTTAATAATGTTATAAAAAATAATCAAACAGTTTATACTGAAATAAAACAATCACTACTCTACTGAAGTTCAGTCTGCTTTGAAATAGACAAAAACGAATCAAACGTCAGAATGAAATATAAAAAAAAAAATTGTGATAAATCTTCAATTAATTGATGATTTGAAGTATTTTAAGTTTGTAGTGTACTTTACACAAAGTGGCATCTGCTATATTATATTGATATTGTATGTGAATGAGAAATATAAATAATTGTTAGTTAATAAAATTAAGTTTTATTTATTCTAATTTGAAGTTTGTGAGTCGCTATTAAGCATTTATGTTAAAATGACCGACCAAAGAATAAATATAAATAAAAGTGTTACCACGTGAGCGTCAAAAACAGTATTACAATGTGAATTAGTGACGTACGAGTTACGGAAACATTGTTTGAATTGTAAATCTTAAGTTTAAAGGGAGTAACATGTTATTATTCAATTTTTAAGTATTTAATATGAAATAAGTGCATATTATTGCCTAATTAGCATATATTTTTAGCAAATACATGTTTCCGTACATTTATTTTAATTCATAGTTAATATTTTCACTTCAAAATGGCCAAGAAGCAATGATTTTTGAAAATATGAGTAGCGGTTAGATTTTATAGTTCGTTAAATTATAATAACTGCAAGTAAGTAAATTTATAATTCTGGTTAATAGAGAAATAAAATCTTGAAGAGATAATTCAAACATATTTAGAAACATTTTTGGTTGGCAATTTTATTCTTTTATTTTTGATGGCACAATCCATTGTATTTTAGCATATAACTAATTATCATCACTTTTAAAACTGCCGTTGTGACACTGCATCAGTTTAATACTGCAAAATTCAAAAATCTAGCCTGATTATTTAATTCAAAAACAATAATGAATCAAATGTCAAATCATTAAAAATGTTGTGTAAAAAGGATTTGTAATACATATTATTTGAATAATCGATTCAAATAATAAACAGCAATCGTAAGTAAATTTATAATCCTGTTTTTTATAACTTTAATGGATGATGCTGTTGCCACTCGGTGAAACATAATGAAAAATTAAAATAAAACCACTCGGTGTAAGTTTCACAAAAATATTTATTGAGACGACTAGTTTCGGTTGTTAAACCATCTTCAGGTCTGACATGAGAATACATCAAACATGCTTATATACTATAGATCTATAGTATATAAGCATGTTTGATGTATTCTCATGTCAGACCTGAAGATGGTTTAACAACCGAAACTAGTCGTCTCAATAAATATTTTTGTGAAACTTACACCGAGTGTTTTTATTTTAATTTTCCTGTTTTTTATATACAATCATAGAAACTGTCTAAATGATACAACACATTGGCACCATACAAGGTTAAAATCAAAGTTAAACAAAATTTTGTTTAAATTTATCGGATGTTACACAGTGCATGATAAGCGATCGATTAGTTAATCCTCAGCATAGTGATCTAAGAACAAAATAGCGTTCAAAGAAAGAACTCGATTTTTTCTTTATTATTATTGGCGATGTGGAAATTTGTATTACTATTATAGTCAAACGATACAAAATGAAGAAAAACCGTGTTATTATTATTAAATTACATGAAAATTCGCTAACACTCTCGCCTCTTACCCTGGAGGTCGTGAGTTCGATCCCCGTCTATGCCAATCTGCATTTAAAAAAAAAAAGCGTTCTACACATACACACTCACATACAAATATTTCTGGGCTATTCTATTAATGATTATTACTGTTGTCACCTTACAAATGATGAGCATATTTTCTGTTTGAATTCGATGTTTTCTTATAAATAATTTTCTTTATTGTCACTATACTTTTATACATGCCATTGTTTTTTTATTGTTTTGTTTTTTCGTGGTAACTGCGATAAGGTCGCAACATAAGTCGCCCGCCTTGGAAACTATGAGTTTACAATAAATATAATAAATTCTTAGAAGAAATATTAAATAAGTTCAAATAACTAACTAAAAATGTGAATTGTACAATTTAAAAAACTTAATTTAGAGGAAGTTTGCACAACATAGCTATAGATCGTTTCACTGTACCACCTTGCACTTTCACTGTTACAACGCGCAATTTTCCATCGCTACCTGGATGGGTTTCGATGATTCTACCTATTGACCATCGAAGCGGAGGTAAATTCTCGTCCATCAATAGGACCAAATCATTGAGTTTGATGGAATCTGTGCTGAATTGCCATTTGGATCGCTGCTGAAGCTGATGTAGATATTCCTTTGACCACCTTTTCCAAATGTTTTGATGCATCTTTTGCAGAAGTTGCCAACGAGACAATAATTTGACACTTAAGTTAGCTAAATTTGGTTCTGGCAAATAACTCAAGGGATAACCAATAAGAAAATGAAAGGGGGTTAGTACATTTAAATCAGTGGGATCTGAAGATAGAGGAGTTAAAGGTCGAGAATTGAGGCAGTACTCGACTTGACATAATAGCGTAGCATATTCTTCAAATGTGAGAAGTGTCTCACCAACTGTACGCTTAATGTGATATTTGACAGATTTAATTGCTGCTTCCCAGAGACCTCCATGATGTGGGGATCTGGGTGGAATATATTTCCATGTAATTCCATTGCTTGTTAGGTATTCAGGCAGTTTATTGTTTTTCTGTTTTACTAATGAATCTTGCAAGAGCTTGTTTAATTTGCGATCTGAACCAATGAAATTTGTAGCATTATCACTATATAAAAATTTACAACTTCCACGCCTTGAAACGAATCTGCGTAGGCATGCGATGAAAGCATCTGTTGATAGATCCGAAACAAGATCCAAATGAATCGCTTTGGTAGCGAAACAAATGAATACAGCGATATAACATTTTCTGATGAGTTTTGCGTTGCCTCTACGATGTGATTCGACAATACGCATTGGACCACCAAAATCTACACCACTAATTGTAAAAGGAATAGATTCTTGTACCCGTTGTGAGGGAAGATCTCCCATTATTTGTTGTAATGATAAAGGTTTGGCCTTGAAACAAGTTATACATTTTCTAAGAATGGATTTTATTGCATTTCTGGCAGCGATTATCCAGAAACGTTGTCTTAGCGTAGATAATACACTGTAGACCAGCATGCAACATTTGATGATGAACCGATTTGATTAGTAGTTCCGATAATTTTCCTTTGGAAGAAAGTATGATAGGGTGACGCTGGTCAAATGATAAAAGAGCATTATGCAATCGACCTCCCACTCTTATCAGACCATTTTCATCTAAAAAGGGGTTTAGTCTAATCAAGCAACTTTGTTTACTTACGATGCCAAATTTCTGGAGATGTTTTAAATCTGATAAAAAGTGTAGCGTTTGAGATATTCTTGCAAGTAATAACAAAGCTTTATCTAGTTCCTTGACCTTTAAAATGCCTGCGATTTTTGGTTGAGCTTTTTTAGCGTTATTTATAAAACGTAAGCAATATGCAGTGATGCGCTGTAGGCGATGCAAAGATGAAAATTTAAGAATGAATTCTAATTCATTTATATTTGGTGAAGCAACAAGAGCTGATGTTTTCACTTGTTTTTGTTCTGGTACATTGTTTTCATCTATTGAACAGATTCCAGTCCAGAATTTGGAGCTATTTTGAAGCCAGTGTGGACCATGCCACCACAGCTTAGAGATTAATAATGCTGAGGACGTCGTTCCTCGGGATATTTGATCCGCAGGATTATCTTCTGATGGGACATGATGCCAATCATTTATATTAGTATGACGTTGTATTTTTGCAACGCGATTACATACGAAAGTTTTCCATCGATTAGCTTCGGATTTGATCCAAGCCAAAGTTATGGTTGAGTCGCTCCAAAGTATAATACTGTTGAATTTGATC
Organism: Leistus spinibarbis; assembly: GCA_933228885.1. Classification (NCBI taxonomy): domain Eukaryota; kingdom Metazoa; phylum Arthropoda; class Insecta; order Coleoptera; family Carabidae; genus Leistus; species Leistus spinibarbis. The sequence goes on along the minus strand of CAKOGD010000048.1, from coordinate 405,909 downwards.
TTTAAGGAATCTCGAACTCTCTTTACCAATTCAACGAGAAGAACTGCTGCGCAGAGCTCTAGCCTCGGTAGACTAACCGGTTTTATAGGTGCAACTCTACTTCTGGAACATAACAAATTAACATGCACGTGACCATGTTCATTAAGTGAACGTAAATAAATACATGCTCCGTATGCAACTTGTGAAGCATCTGCAAAACCATGTAATTCAAAGTTGGTACCATTTGGACAACTAACGAATCTTGGTATTGATAATTTCTCCAGAGTTTTTAAATCTTGACAAAATGTTATCCATCTAGTATGAAGTTCTATGGGCAAAGAGGCGTTCCATGGAGTATTTATTTGCCACAAGGATTGAATGATCAATTTGGCTACGATAACGACAGGTGATACTATACCAAGTGGATCAAAAATTTGTGCTGTCACACTTAGGATTGTTCGTTTGGTATTTTGTGTATGCGGTTTTATTTCGTGAATAACGCACTGCAAATTGTCTAGTGATGGCGTCCAGATTAAACCAAGAGTTTTTTGCGAAACTTCTGGATTGATTAAATAATCAATGTTGCAATTTTCGTCTTGAGTTAGCAAACTAGGATTGTTTGAGGACCACTTGCGCAATTCGAAGCATCCATCCTTAAGAATGAAATCGATTTATTTTTTCAATTGAAGAAGTGTCTCTATATCGTGGCTTCCCGTTATCAGATCATCGACGTAGAAGTCCGATGCAATGATTGAAGCAGCACGAGGATATTTATTTTGAAATTTGTTTGAAAGTTCTTTCAAACAACGAATTGCTAGGAATGATGAAGCCTTCATTCCATAAGTTACCGTGTTCAGCGTATACGTGGATATGTTTGCAGAGGTTGAAGACCTCCATAGAATTTTTTGGTATTTTCTATGTTCTGGGGCGATCAAAACTTGGCGATACATTTTAGTAACATCGGCGGTGAGGACATATTCGTGAAGACGAAAACGTAATAAAATGTTAATCAAAACTTCTTGTATCTGAGGACCAGCAATTTGACAATCGTTTAATGATGTGCCATTTGATGAGGAAGCCGAAGCGTCAAAAACTACTCTTAGCTTGGTAGTTAGGCTTGATTCTCTTATTACGGCGTGATGTGGAAGATAATAACCATCCGCAGGATTGTCAGATTCCAATTTACTCATGTGATTGAGTTCTTCATACTCTTTCATGAATGAGCAATATTGTTTCTGTAGATCAGAATTATTAATAAATTTCTTCTCCATAGATTTTAATCGTTTAAGAGCGGCTTCGTACGAGATTCCCAAATTTATGTCTTCCGATTTGAAAGGTATTTTGACTATAAATCGTCCATCATCCATTTGAGAAACTGAATTTCTAAAATGTTCTTCGCATAGAGTTTCTTCAGAAGTCATTTTAATGTCAGACTTGATATCTTCTATTTCCCAGAATTTTAGTAGTTGCGATTCCAAAGTTTGGGATAAGTTACACACAATGGTATTGCATGTATTTGTAACTGGCATTTTCCCGGAAATGACCCAACCTAGCAGCGTTTTTTGCAAAATGGGCATACCAAAACCGAGTTTGATTTGTCCGATATGCAAAAGGGATAGAATATATCTGCGCCGAGCAGAATATCGATAACTTTAGATTCGTAAAATCTTGTATCTGCTAATCGAATATTAGATGGGATTCTTAATCCATGTGGATTAAATGATGTGGTTGGTAAATTAGTGGTAATTTTAGGAATTACATAGCAATTTACAGCTAATTTAAAATTATTGTACCTAGATTTGACTGTCAAGGTAGCAGACGTGTTGATTTTCTTGGAGGAGCCTCCGATTCCAACGGTTGTGATTTCCTTTTCGTTTATGGGTAAATTTAAACGTGAAGCAAATTCATTAGTTACGAAACTAACTTGAGATCCGCAATCCAATAGTACATGGGCTTCATGTATTTTTCCACAAGTTGATTGTACTTCTACTGTTGCTGTAGATAGTAGAACATTTTGTGATTCAAGTGTTCCAGCGCTTGCTGATATGGATTTTGAATTTGTTTCGGTCAATTCAGGCTGAGAAACTAGTGTTTCTTTGGTGCCATTTGTGGGAATTGACGTAACATACTCCATGTGCAATAAAGTGTTGTGCTTTTTGCCACATTTTCTGCAGTATGATGATGTGCAATCAACCATCATATGTCCAGTTTGAAGACAATTAATGCATAACCTTAATTGCTTGACTCTGCAAAGCCGTTGTGCTACAGATTTGGATTTGAATTCATCGCACGATGAAATTCTGTGATCCTTTGAGCAATTTGGGCACTGGGATTTATTAATGACAAGTGATTTAGCATACCCTTTGGTTTTTCCAATTTCTGATTTCGGTTCCATGTTTTCTAATACTTGCGCTCGTTCACGCAGGAAGTCTTCTAATCTTTTGAAATTAGGATCGTCAGTTGATGGATTTTTCATTTCCCAAGCACGTCTTGTGGAAGAGTCCAATTTTCTGACGACTATATGTACCAACAAGGTGCTCCATTCGTCTGTTGGTTTGTTTAACGATTTTAGAGCTCGTACATTTCTCAATAAACAGTCTGATAGATTGCGAAGTGCGTTTGCTGACTCTTGCTGAATGCAGGGCATATCTAAAATGTTGTCTACGTGAGTTTTTATAAGAAGTTTGTTATTCTCGAAACGTTCGCTTAGCATGTTCCATGCGATTTCATAGTTATTGGCTACTGTTGGTAAAGCTGCAATAACTGATGCTGCAGTATTTCGTAAGCTTGATTTGAGATAATGCAGTTTTTGTACATTATTCAGAACCTCGATGTTGTGAATCAGTGATTCGAAAATGTCTCTAAAAACTAACCAATTGCTATAATTACCATCAAAAATAGGTAATTCAATTGTGGGTAATTTTATTCCGAAGTGGTCAGAAAGACTGTTTCCATTTGAATCAGCTTGAATTGAACTATTTCCTGGCGTAGACTGCAATGTAGTTCCTTGGTTAGCAAGTAAAGCATTACATCTAGGAATAGTTTCAAAATATGTATCTTCGAATAATTCTGTTTCATCACCTTGGAGCTCAGTATCATCCAAGAGTTCAATTTGTGATTGAATATTGCAGAATTCTTCATGAATGCCTTGAAATTTTTCGATTCGATCACGTAATTGATTCATTTTCTCTGCGTTTGTTGCTAATAGCAAGAGAAAGGCTGCCATGCGTGTGTTTTTTTATTTGATTTGCCCACGACGTAAGCGCAATGATTGAATATCCATTTTACGATTTAATGAATACAAGACGAGAATGTGAAAGGACAAGATATGGGAAATATAAAAGGGGATTTGCCAGAATCAAACTTACCTAAATGCAAATTTCTTGAATGCAATCCTGCTTTCTTTCTTGATCACGAGACCATGTATCCGGCAGTATATTCAGCGATATCTGGCGATATCCAGCGATATGTGGCACTATCCGGTTGTATATCCAGCAATATCTGGCGATATCCAGCTATTATCTGGCACTATCCGTGGTTCGAAGGACCAATTTATGTTGTCACCTTACAAATGATGAGCATTTTTCTGTTTGAATTCGATATGTTTTCTTATAAATATTTTTCTTTATTGTCACTATACTTTTTTACATGCCATTGTTTTTTTATTGTTTTGTTTTTTCGTGGTAACTGCGATAAGGTCGCAACAATTACTTAGATTAATCGTTGTTCATATGATTTAATTGCGTTAAATGATGCTTCTATGCAGACACATTTACTATTACCAGTACCATTATTACTGAGAATTTAGTGTAAAGGAAAGGTTCAATTAATAAGCATAAAAAGTTACGTTAAAATTGCGCGAAAAATATGATCGTAGTCGCCTGGAAATATTCTCTTATGGCATTTAGCACAAAAGTAAAGCTACATTGATTATGTGAAAGCATTGTCAAAATTATATGTCATTAAATTATTTTTAGCTCGCCGTACGAAGTACCGAAGAAGCTAAAGCATTCGGTCGTGTGTCTGTTGCATTCTCGGATCAAAACATTTCATTAAAAAAAGTGTTTGTCTCGTCGCCTTGAAACCAAAAATATATATAACTTATATACTTGGATGTTAGTCGTTGCTCGGTATCTCGTAAGACAAAATTTGTGCCCTCTACTCCTCTGAAGGTACCGGAGCGATACACACCAAATTTTGTGCACATATTATTCGGCATCTCATTTGAATCCGCTCGCAGTTTCAATCCAATCGCCCGTATACTTCCCGAATTATAAGGCCCCATATTTTATGCCAACAAGATTTTTTCATATTGTTAACCCAAAGCCCGAAAAATATTATAATTTTGAATTTTAAAATATGCATTAAAAAAATTATTTTTCATCAATATAATCTACAAAAAATTGTAAGACTTTTTATAACTATAACATTTCTTCAAATTGTTAACCAAAAGGCAATAATAATTAACCTGGCGTTACATATGTAGATTTTTTTTCATCAGTACATATTTGGGGTATGACAAACCCCATTACCAAAAAATCGTTATTATTTTGTCTTATATATTTTTTTCATTTATTTTCATCTCATAATTTTATGTGATCATCTAAAGACCATAAAAACACAAAAGTATCAATCAGTATAGCTTTATTTGAAAATTACAGAAAATAAACAAAAAACAGTCATTTTGCATTAATCAGAAATCACATCGTAACACAAAAATCTTTTCTATATTAATAAAACAATATTAATAAAACAACTTGAAAACTAAAATAACAAATCTTAAAGAAACATAAAGAAATAATCTGTGGCTTGTAATGCAGATAGGAAAAAACAATTCACTACCTGAATTCAGGCAATTTTTACAACATATCACAGCACGCTTAAGGCATAATAATGTGTTGCAATAAGTGCATTAATATTTTGTCTTGCGATCTCGGCTCCTTGGACATGTAGAACACCTTCCTATAACCTTTGGCATCTTGGCAGGTGGCAGGTGGCACTGTAGGATCATCTTTGACAAAATGATAATTTTTTTGTCGAATTGATCTATGTAACCTCGGATTATTCTTCCTTTCAATTATATAGTCCCGAGTTAGCTCAAGACCCAACATTTTGATGAACTTTCTTCTGGGAAGTTTGAAATCGTTATTGTTTACTCTGTATATCACCAGAGCGTTTATGGCAGCAGTATTCAAGTGAGAAAACACGATCGTGAGAGGCCATCTGCGTGAATTTCGCGACACGTTATACGATGCAGAAAGTTCATCTACAACGTCTACGCCACCTTAAGTAGTAAAGTTGTAAAAGCTAATCATTTCCGGTAATTTCTTTTCTCCAGTTGCATCATCAATTGCTCGATCATGGTGCATAGTAGACATTAGCCAAATTAACTTGTGCGTGAATCTCTACTCTTAACCGATACAAATTGTTCTGGAATGCAACGTTTGTTCTTTCTAAGCGTACCTACCGATGTCAATTTATGTTCATTCAGCAGTTTCATCATCAATTCGTGACTAGTGTACCAGTTGTCAAAGGTAATATTTCGATTGGAACCTGAAATGGGCTGTATCAGTCTCTTAACAATATCCGTTGGAGAGTTACTTAGATAGTAGGGCCCTTCTGGCTGTTTTCCAGGATATACTTTTAAATTCAAAACATAGTAGGATCGTGCATCAACCAAGGCATGCACTTTGATGCCGTACTTTGCGGGCTTATTAGGCATGTACTGCTTGAAGGAACATCTTCCACGAAAGGACTCCAACTTTTCATCTATCGTCATCTATCTACTGTGAAGGACTGTATGATTGCTTGCAGTTGTCGACAAATTTTTCAAGAATTCCACGCACAGCAGCTAATTTGTCGATAGTTACTCTCTCTTTACGATTTTCGATATTGTCGAAGCGGAGACAAACCATCAAAAATTGAAAACGATTCATAGGCATTGTACTACGGAAGATATCTACCCCAGTTCCATCAGATTGCCACAAGTTTCTCAAATTCTGACGATTAGATCGGAACATTCCTGCTAAATAGAGCAGTCCAATGAATGCTTTAATTTCAGGAACAGTAGTTGGTTTCACCATACTTTAATTTTGATAAGCAATCGATTTCTGCTGAATTTTGACATTGGTCCATCGCACTATATCGTCGTTCATTTGATGATCGAAAAATAAGTGCCAACAATCATAAGCACTTTTCGCCTCTTTTGCGTATTGTTTCACAGCCGGTAAATGCGTCATAATATTATCTGCTCTTGTTCGAACACGTGAATTCGATGAAATCTTGTTCCACTTCGATCCATCCTTTCCTAGATAATAAACTCTTTTGCTTCTCGTAGTCTCGTCAGTCATTTCTTCTTGCTCAGTCTCATTCTCCTCTATCTCTATCTCCGGTTGTTATATCTTGCTCCGAGCTGCTGTTGTGTTCGCTCTCAGTGATATGATCAATATCGTCTTCACTTCCAGATTCTATTACTTCGTTATCGGTTTCTAGTGCATCCCATAGAGCTTGAAGCTTTTTTTGCTCTTCTTCATACGACATTTTATTTCTGAGCAAGAAATATGCAAATAAAATATTTTAATGAACCAAATAAGTTCAAAATAATAATTTACCTATAATTCCAAAATCCCGTTATTACATAAGTGGGGTTGACACACCCCAAAGCTCTTCAACTGCATATAACTTTACTCACTGTCTATGTAGCACTGAACTAACGCTTGATTTCAATAGTGCGGTTATATTTGAGAAGCTATTGGGACGGACATGCGCATAAAACTAAGTTTAATATATTTTTAAATCGATTTTCGGCCGCTGGGGTTTCTCAGACCTCTTATATGTAACGCTGGGTTAAGAAGCACTGCTTGCAACGCTTATCTTACCTAAAGGCGAGATCTACGCGTTGGTGCGTTTTACGCGTACCAAATCTTGTTAAGGAAATATTTTTGATCCGAGAATGCTACAGACACACGACCGAATGCTTTAGCTTCTTCGGTACTTCGTACGGCGAGCTAAAAACTGTGAATATATACTCGTATATACAACTTATACTACTATAGAAACAACCTATACTACTAATATAAACAACCTATACTACTAATATAAACAACCTAAGAAATGGAATAAAAAACAATGCCAAAAACAAACATGTAACTATTCACGAGTTCGCCCTTTTGAATGTGATGTGAATTAAAGAAATAAAATACACAAATAATATAATACATAATTTAATTAACAAAAAGCATTAATTAAATTCATTAATGGCCAGTTTCATAATATTTTGTTAAAGTAGGCTTTAGTTAAAGGTAAACTTTATTCTAAAGTGACTTTAACATTACTTTAAAGTGTGTACGTCTCATAATAAAATTTACTTTTACTTTACGTAAAGCAGTTCTAAAGTCTGGAAGTTGTTTTTAGAACTGAATTTTTTGTTAGAAATTATAAAGTGTGGTATCACTAGCTGTCAGTTTCACTGTCAAAATATTAGAGAAATTCGCCGGTAAACTGGTTTGTTAAAGATTTTCAATTGCATTAGTTAATAAAATAATATAAAGATAATGTCGAAAAGAAATAGAGGTGGAAATTTCACTTTTGAAGAAGAATATGCAATGATACAATTAATATTTGATATATAAATATAAAATTAAATATTATAATTTTGAATTTTAAAATTTGCACTAAAAAAATTTTTTATCAATATAATCTTAAAAATAAATGTAAGACTTTTTATATCTATAACATTTTTTCAAATTGTTAACCAAAAGGCCATAGTAATTAAAATCACTGCTCGCAACGCATATTTTACCTAAAGGTGCGTTTTACGCGTACCAAATCTTGTTTTGTAACGAAATAATATTTTTAACCTTAAAATGAATTTTTTAATGTCAACTTTAAATACCTAAATGAACTCTGCGGCAACTTTATCTTAAAGGACTTTAATCTAAAATTTTAACTTAAAGTTTTATTATAAGACGCAATTTTTACTTTTAGACCAAACTTTAAATTTAAAGAGACTTTATATTTATTATGAAACCGGCCATAAGTTCCACAAGACTAAAGCCAACAATTCAAAGTTAAAAACGATTTAAATCCAACAAAACTATTCCAAAAGTAAAGTTCACAAAATAACTCTAACTTCAAAAGAATTAAACGCAAACGTTTCAATCAAAAATGACTCTTAAGTCCCAAGAGTAAAACACACAAAACGATTCAAATACCGACAAATTCCGACTGCCAATACTTCACCCTTTGAACCGACTCACTTTTCTCCGTTAAACTTCGGCTTTTATAGCTAAACTCAGCCACTGATTTCACCCCTCGCATCCTAGTTCTAAGCGACGCGTTCAAACTTGTGTTTGACCCTGAGGTTAAGTCTAGCATTCAAATCTTCAGACAGAATTCCACTAAGCAACCAAATTCCTCAGATAACAGGCACACACGTGCACATTGTTAGATGTTTAGTTTCAACCCCAGTGATGCGATAATAAATTAATTATATACATATTAGAATATAAAAACATAAACTAAGAAACCCTGTGTTGACGGTGAAATACTCACGGTAATAATATAATTTAATATATGTAAGTTAAGCAAGTCAAATTAAGTACATTACAAGAAAATCTTTATTATTCTACTAAACTGACATAACTCTTGTTCTTTCTATATTACCAAGCAACTACATATCATTTTGTTTTTATATTTTAAAAATAGTACGGTATCTTCGATCGCGAACATCCTCCCCCTAGGTGATGAACTAATCTTCATCACCATCTTGTGAACTAGTTAATATTGAGAGTTTAACCACCGGACGCCGCAGTACCCCTGACTTAGTCTTCACTTCTGCCACTCTTGTCTTACCATCTTGTCCAGTGAATATAGCTGTTACAATTCCGCGTATCCACAAATTTCTTATCATACTTTCATCCGTTATGGATACGACGTCACCTATTTTGATAGGTTTTGAATCGGTATGCCACTTAGTCCTTTTAGCGAGCGTTGGAAGATATTCTTTAATCCACCTTCGCCAAAAGTGATCTGCTAGGCGTTGTGCAATTTTCCATCGTTTTCTTGTTATTAAATCCGAATCATTGAAAGTTCCTGGAAGTAAAAATGTCTCAGTGTCCAATTTAGAAGGCGACAAACCAAATAAAAAATGATTTGGTGTTAAACTTTCTGCGTCTTCCGAGTCCGTTGAAACATGCGTGAGTGCACGACTGTTTACGATGTTTTCAGCTTCCAGCAGAAGTGTATGAAGTACTTCTTCTTTTGGTGCTCGTTCCTTCAAGGTTGCTTTTAAGGCCGTCTTGATTGAACGCACTAATCGCTCCCAACATCCACCCAGCTGGAGGAATAAAATGCCACTCAATCCCCTACAGTGACAAATCATCTAAATTTTTCTCTTGATTAAGTGCTTTGATAGCTTTTCTCAATTCGCTATCTGCACCGTGAAAATTGGTTCCATTGTCTGAGAATAGTTTGCTAGGAGTGCCTCGTCTAGCAATCTCCTTATTGCCATAATGCCATAATGGCAGAGTCGGTTGATAAGGAAGCAGCTATTTCTATATGCACTGCTCTTATCGTGAGACATGTAAACAAAACTCCATACCTTTTTTCTCGTCGTCGACCAATGGTTACTTCTATGGGTCCAAAATAGTCTACGCCCGTGTAGGTAAATGGACGTACAAACGCAGTGAGACGCACTTTTGGTAAAGGTCCCATCTCTAGCACAGTAGGTTTTGCACGTGCTATCTTACATACCTGACATGCGTTCCATGCGCTTCTCACAGCAGATCTGACGTTAATGATGTGGTATCGTTGTCGCAATTCATTTATCACAAGTTCTTGTCCATTGTGGCCAACTTTCGTGTGATAATGGTGAATAAGGAGTCTAGTAAATGGATGCTTTGAATCCAGAATCACAGGGCGTTTGACCCATTCATCGACATCTGAACTTGCATCTATTCTCCCTCTCAGGCGCAGGATCCCGTAATTTTCAAGTGTTGGTGACAGTTGAAAAATGCGACTGTTTTTCTCAACACTTAAATTGTTGCATAATCTTGACATTTCGATTGGAAACATTGTCCACTGTGCTTCCTTCCACCATAGCTGTTCTGCAGCTTCCAGTTCGCTAAGCAGTAAATTTGTGTGTAAATATCTTATCTTTACATACCTGGACAAATCTCAATATCCAGGCGGTTGAGCGAATTAGTCTTAACCATGACGAAAATCGTTTTATATCAGGAAGAGGATACTCTTTTCTGATATTGTTTGTTGTATATACAAATTCAGTTTTCAATTCCAATAATTCCTCATCTTTCTTTTGCGAATTACTATCTACTTCTTCTGGCCCTTTATCTTCCGAAAGTAGAAGAAACTTTGGTCCATACAACCATCGCTTGTTTTCATTAAAAGTCGGTATTTTGGTCCACTTTGTACCTTCATCAGCAACATTTTCTTTGCTTGGCACCCATCTCCAGACTTTCGCATTGTTGAGTTCCAAAATTTCTCCGATTCGATGTGCAACAAACTGTTTAAATTTTCGGGCATCCGATCTCAGCCAACTTAGCACTGTTTTTGAATCGCTCCAGAAAATTACTGTTTCTATCTTGATATCGTGTTCCTGAATTATTGTGTGTGTGCAAGTCGACTCCCCATAACAGCAGCTTGTAGCTCAAGTCTCGGTATTGACATAGGTTTCAGCGGTGCAGTTTTTGCTGTAACGAAGGAAGTAATTATTTTACCTGCGTTTGTTATGCGAAAATAAGCAACAGCAGCGAAGGCTTTTTCACTTGCATCGCAAAACACATGAAGTTGAATTGCAGAAGCTGTGTGTAGAAGGTGTATAGCATCTTGAAATGCTAAAATCTCGTACAGCTTGCAATTGATGCAACCACATCATCCATCTTTCATAAAGTTTGTCTGTCAAACTGTCGTCCCAACCGATATCTGTTCTCCAGATATCTTGGAGCAGAATTCTTGCGAATATAGTTAAATTAGCCAAGAATCCCAGAGGATCGAAAACGGACATTGTTAATCCTAAAATTTCACGTTTTGTTGGAATCCTCTTACCTTCAACAATGTCAAGGTTTAATTTATGAAAGTTTAGTATGATTTTAAAAACGTCTAAATTCGGATCCCACCATAAACCAAGTACACGTTCATTAGGTAGTTCTGTCTCGATATTTAAATCTTTATTGGCTGTTGTTCTCAACTCTGGAGGGATACTTAACAAAACATCTTTGTTGCTGCAAACCCAGTTGCAAATTGTAAATCCTCCTCTCCGGTGTACTTCAATAACATCTTGAATTTGTCGTGTAGCAGCTTCTTAAGTGTCTGCGCTGTCAAAAAAATCGTCCATGTAATGTTGGTTGATTATAGCTTTGGCCGAATCTGGAAATTCTTCTTGAAATTCTTTAGCGTTCCTGTTTTTCACCTCTTGTGCCGAACATGGCGAACAAATTGCTCCAAATATCATGGATGTCATTTCATATGGATCTGTTGGTATGTTTCGTTTATTTCCTCTCCATAAAAATCTCTGCGCACACAAATCGTCTTGTTTTATTTTTATCTGAGGGAACATCTCTTTGATGTCAGCTCCAAACCCAATCTTTCTTTGTCTAAATTTCCATATGACTCCAGTCAAAGAATTGTATAGGTCGGGTCCTTTTAAAAATACGTCATTTAGGCTAGTGCCATGGGATTTAGCTGCGGCGTCGAACAGAATACGAATTTTCCCAGGTTTATTTATGTTGACCACAGCAAAATGAGGTAGATACCAAGTTTTAGCATCTTTCACAATAGCTTCCTGTACTGATAGTTTTCTGGCGTACCCTTTTTGTACATATTCGTTAATTTTGTTACAGTAGGCTTCTGAAAAAATTAAATCTCGATCCATCTTCCTTTCCATGCACATAAGACGTCGCATCGCGTTTGACTTACTTTCAGGTAGTATTACGTCGTTGTTTTTCCACAGCAGACCTGTTTTCCACCTGTCTATACTGATTCTTTTGGTTGTTGCATTCATAATTTGCTGCGCTTGAATGTCTTCCTTTGACATTAATTTCATTTTGTGTACAGTCATACCAAACGCTTCAGTCTTAAATGAATCTTTGACTAATTCATGCAGTATGTCGTTTTCATCGGGTCCATCATGATGACAAATTGATAATGTATATTCTTTATTAATTTTTCTCGTAATTGGCTGTACATTTCCATGGAGTACCCAACCTAACCATGTCTGAGTTAAAATTGGAGCATTCCATGGGCCATGTATTACTTTTCTCGCTACAGTTAAAGGCCAATTGTCTTGACCAATTAACAATGTTGGTTGTACATTTTTCATATTTGGCAAATATACTTTCTTGATGTACGGCCACCTCTGTGCAAGTTCTTCGGTGTTAATTGTTTGCCTTGGTAGTGATAATCCTCTTACCGTTCTTGCACCATTTAGGGTGAAAACTTTATTATTGTTTTCTAAACCAGAAATTTTGAAATTTACTTTTTGTGATGACTCATCCTGCCTTGTCGTTCATATCATCCACTGAATACAGAGTGGATCAGCTTTCCCTTGCAAGCCAAGTTTCAAGGCAACATCGCTATCCAGTAATGTAACTGTTGAAGCTTCATCAAATAAAGCATATGTCGAGATAACTTCATTTGGACCAATTAGTTTTACTGGTGACACACGTAACAAAACTTCTGACTGGTACGATTGAGAAGTATGGCATGTTACTTCGGGCTGTGAGGTCTTAATCAGTTTGTTTGCGAGCTGCGTTTTATGTAACAAAGGGTGATGGGGTTTCTTGCATTCCCCCTGTCCACAGTCCTTTCTGTTGGTGCATTGACGAACTTGATGGCCAGCTTTGAGACATGCAAAACAAATCTTCTTTTTTTGTTATAAATTCCCACCGATCATCTACGTTACATTTCAAGAAAGATCTACATTGTTTTAATGCATGGCCTTCTTTATTGCAAATAATACAGTTGCTTTCAGTCATTGTAAGTGTGGTCTGTTTATTTTTCCTTTTGTCATTATCATTTTCTGATAAAAAATTAGGAGAAGTGACAAACCTAGCCGCATCAGCTATTTCCTCTAACCAGTTGGAAAATTCTGAGAGAACTATGTATTGTCCTTTACATGCTCCAGCTCTACTTCCCCATTGTAGTTTAAGACTTGCGGGAAGTTTATCAATTAATTCTTTCAAGAGTTGAGGAATTAGTAAATGCCCTTGACAGTTAAAACTTTCCATTGTAAATGTGAGGTTTTGAACTATATTTGAAAAGTCTATAAGCATGTCCAGCTTATCTTCTTTTATATGTAAAAATTTCTTTGCTTTAGAAATTAATTGTTCTATGACATAATCAGGTCTGCCAAATCTTCTCTCGAGAATTAAAATAATTTTGTCTAGCTGATTTGGTGTATTTAATAGAGCTTGAACTGATTCCCTAGCTTTCCCCTTTAAACATTTTTGTAATCGATTGACATTTTCTCGATCCGAAAAACCACATACGTCAGTAGTTTCTCTAAACTGAGCAATTAAATTTGGCCAATCAATAGGATCGCCAGAAAAGATTGATAAGTCTTTACCAAGGCTTTGTCGAGCCATAAACTTTTCTAATTTATTATTTTGAACACTATTATTGGAAATTTGTTGTGCTTTATCATTTTGCTCATGCTCCCGGATGTCATGTCCGTGGAGAACATGTGTCGGGTTATGTCTAAAACTAGGTAAGTTATTTGGAAGGATTTGACCTGGTGTATTGTTCATGCAGTCTTGGACAGAAATTCTCCCAATGCAGTTGTCTCCAGAGTAAGCAGATATAGACTTGCGTGAGTCGCTATCATCGCAACTGTTTGCCTCCTGAATGTGAGCCTTCCTTGAATTCAGTTCGTTGATGATGGTCTCCTCCTCACGCTTCAAGTTCCTTGCCTCCAAGTCCAAGTTCTTTGCCTCCAACTCTAATTTCCTTGCCTCCAACTCTGCTTGTCTTTGTCGAACTTCCAATATCTTTTTCTCGGCCTCCAGTTCAGCTTCTAACTGTAGACGTCGAATGGAATTCGCATTGGACACTCGAGACATTGGACGACTACTTTTCACGGAGCTATCTCTTGGTAGGTTCTTGTCTGAAGCTAACAGAATGATCTGCTCACTGCCAAATCGTTTTGGCGAATTTACTTTTCGTAATCGTTCGCTTCGTCGTAATTTTCCTGTCGATGACATGCTTAAAACAAACAATATTTATGATACGTCGTAAATTAAATGGATCTACAAAGTTTGCTATCCGAAGAACTTGCGTCAATCAAAAATTCTTTAAAATCAGTTTTGTGATCTTTCATGACTCGTTCATCCAAGTTTTTGTAAGCTCCTTAGTCTGCGACAATCCGGTTCGAAGGACCAAATGTTGACGGTGAAATACTCACGGTAATAATATAATTTAATATATGTAAGTTAAGCAAGTCAAATTAAGTACATTACAAGAAAATCTTTATTATTCTACTAAACTGACATAACTCTTGTTCTTTCTATATTATCAAGCAACTACATATCATTTTGTTTTTATATTTTAAATATAGTACGGTATCTTCGATCGCGAACACCCGGGTTTCTTACATATTTATTAAATTTGGGGTGAAATTTGCTAATATAATTTTTGTGACTTTTTTATCTAGATCTTTATTTAATATAGCTAAATATCTAATTTTAGGAACAATATTTTAAATTAAAAATTTTAGTGTTTCTTGTTCAAAATTATTTTCGTTAATTTTTATGTTTATTCTTTGTTTTTTACCCACCGTGTGCCCATATGGTACACAAAATATAGGTCAGTTTTGACGGGTGGAGAATTCTTTTGTAATTTTCTTCTAAATCATAGTTACAATATAAAAATAAGGGATTACCCTTACACGGTTTTCCTTCAGTTTGTATCGTTTAACAGATAACAAACCTAAAAATAATAATTAAATATTCATAATTTGATATATTTTTCCAACCAATCAGGTGTCTAAATATGTTTGAATTAACTTCAAGATTTTGTTTATTATTTAATTTATAATTTAATTTATAAATTTATTTACTGCATCTATTTGTAGTTAAATATATTGTACAATGCACATTTTATATTATTTAATAATTTTATGCATGTTTTTACTAATGATTAAATTACTATAAATTATAGAATATAATAAAATAATTGAAGATTTTGAAATTTGGATAGTTAATTAAAATTGTTAATAATCATTATTTGTATAAATGTATGAAATGGAAACAATTCATTCTGATAACAAAGTCGGAAATAGCGCGGTAACTTTGAAGTACTATTTGATGGCACTTCATACTTCATACACCTTGTTGAAGTTTATAGTTTGAAGTTATGATATTTGTCAACATGAATAAAAAGGTTGTGTTATCCGAATTTCTGAATGACGATGCAACGTCAAAAATAGTTGTACAACTGGCGGACTCTATTCATTTGCAGAGACAAATAACAAATTCTGTATTAACACATAAAAATAATCAAGATATTTAAGTTGATTTAATAAATAGATGTCATTTTTAATTATTTAAATGAAACACAATCAACTAAATGGACAGATGTACCTTAGTTATAAAATATTTCGCTGCTAGCAGATGTTAGCGAAGAAACTGGCGCAAAAATCTAATATTATTTCATAATTTGTCTATTGCTTTTATTAAATGTTGTAACTGCGGTATTTATTACTGCGAACTGAATAATACAAACAATATTTTGAACATTATTTGTACACGTGCATTAAAACAGTCTCCATGCATGTATTATTCCACAAAAATCGGGATTATAAATTTACTTACGGTTTCTGTTTTCTAATTGAATCGATTATTCAAAAAAGCTGTGTATTACAAACCATTTTACACAACACTTTCAATGATTTGACATTTGATTCGTTATTATTTTTGAATCAAATAATCTGGCTAGATTCTGAATTATGCAGTGCCATGGCAGTTTTAAATGTGATAATGGGTCTTATGCTAAAACACAATGGCACAATGTACACAACTCGATATGCATTTTGAAGATTCGGAATATATTTAAAATTGACATTTGAATTATTCTGACGTATAACCTTTTATTTTTACGTAGGGCAGATTACTTGATTAGAAATTTATTTATTGTTGTTGTGTAGTCTTTTGCTTCAGTATAAACTATTTGATAGTATATATAATATTCTTATCTGTCGCCATGACATGGTGGCTAAGACTCTCGCCTCTTACCCTGGAGGTCGTGAGTTCGATCCCTGTCTATACCAATTTGAATTTTTACAAAATAAAAAGCATTCTACACAAACACACTTACTCACATACATACAAACATTTATGGGTAATTATAAATATATAATTTTGTAATTTGAACGTTTGTCTCTAGATTAGGTGAATCAAATATATGTAATTTGATTATCTGCTATGTTTAACCGGTTTATGTTTATGTATTGAATTCCTGCAATAATATTCTCATTATCTGAATGCTTCTGTGTTATTGTTCTGTTCGCTATTTGGTATTTCACTAACGTTTGTTAAGTGGTAATTTTCCGGTAAACTAAAGACATTTATTTGAATGTTAGTATCCTCAAATATTTTATATAATTTTTGTTTCACATCTATCCATGATAATCCATCTAAGCCGCAACCTAGATTAGGAATATTTATTTCGTGTAACTCATTCATAATTAAAAAATCTCTTTACTCCTTTAATGGCCTATCTAAATTCTTTATAGAAGGTTGATTATAATAATTTTGTTTCGTTATTAAATGAATGATTACTTTATCACCTAACTTCTGTATGACTAAGGCTGAGTTGCTCAGTTTGCAGTTAACCCACTAGTTATGTAACTGTTAGTTTAATATTAAACCATAGTTATCTTTCATTCTGTTGTTCAGTTAATATTAACCAATGAATTTCTTAACTTAAAGTTAATGTAGTGTTGGTAGACCTAGTGCGCTCTAGATTCTAATTTCACTTTATTATTATGACAGCTATTAGAGGTTAATGTCACAAAAAATCATTAACAAAATTTAAATAATATCGAATCAGTGAAATGATCGAGAAGTGTTATAGGATTCTTTACATATAAGTAGTGCTGGTGAAAGGAAACGGTGTCATAATTTTACTGGGGACGAAGAAAAGCTTATTGTTCAATTTGTACACCAATATAACCATATAATTGAATGTAAACAGAGACCATCTCAGTAATTAATAAAAAATATATATGATTAGGTACAATGCACCTATGCCCGTATTATATATTTAATTAATTTTATTTATAAATGTAGGAAGAAGATAATTAAGTTTTTGGGAAATTCAGTTATTTTTTAAAAGATAATTTTATTTAAAAACGGCTGTATTTCCGAAGAACCTAAATTATCTTCTTCCTACATAAAAAAAATCCAGTCAAGAATATAACGTTCTAAATAGGTAATTTTTTATCTTAATCCTTTAATAAATACATTTTCTTTAATATTACAACCTCAACTTACTAACATGTATTTGGATTAACCTTTCAAATAAAATTTTAATTTATTCCTATATCCCGAATTTCATGGTTTAACAAATGTCATGCATAAACTAGGTTTTATGTCATAACAACTATCTGAACAACAAAAATTAATGTTGTAACGCTACTTTTGCACCCCTATGTGTTTTGTCAAACTTCTTGTTTTGTAGAATTTTCTTCTTCGATCTAATCTTTTTCTATCTGGCACTATCTATTTGTAGTTTTCCTTGAAGTTTACGCAGACTCAATCAAACTTCTGAAATAAGGACCTGATTAAAGGGAGATTTATTTTACCCCATCTTTCTTACCCTCATAATTGTACGTTTATAAAGTCTACCTATTTTAGAATATATAAATATAAATGAACCTCAATGTCAAATGTCAACAAAGTAATTCGGCAAGAAAGAACACTGTAATTACGCGACCAAGCGCGGTTCACATTAGGAAATAATTAGAATCATAGGATATCAATAAAACATTAACTCTACTTTGGAATAATATATCAGTATTTATTTAAAACATCTGTAAAATCAATTATACATTGAGTTTAGAAATAAATAGTCGCTGTTTCAGCAGTTGGTGAAGTCCAGTAGTATATTTCAGCTGAGTAAACTTCCCTTGACCTCTTTTTGACCTTCTCACGTATCTTGGCGCGAACTTGTAATTGTCTCTTTCTTTTCTTCTTAATTAATTTTCTATTTTCTCTCTCGCTTGTTTTGTATTTTTGGGTGGCGAAGGACCATTTTTTGGGAACCTTTAGGCAGTTGGATTTTGATCTGAGACCTAGGCAGTTGATTTTTGAACTAAGAGCTGAGTGGAGCTAATTAGCGGAAAAGTTGAGTAGTGAGTTACGGTGGAACGATATATTTTTTTTCAG
Organism: Leistus spinibarbis; assembly: GCA_933228885.1. Lineage (NCBI taxonomy): Eukaryota > Metazoa > Arthropoda > Insecta > Coleoptera > Carabidae > Leistus > Leistus spinibarbis. The sequence goes on along the minus strand of CAKOGD010000048.1, from coordinate 387,532 downwards.
TTACTCAATTTTGAGTATGCCGTCTTCGGGATAAAGTAAAGTACCGTCCTTTTTTTTCACGCGGAGTGTGTAGTTGAGCTGTGTATAGTTCGGATAAAGCTCCGGTGAATTACCTGTAACAGGGATTAGTGCGTGACTCAGACTCTCCTTGATCGAACGTTAGCCGTTCAGGATTAGCCTCAATAATTTCCCCAGGAGTACCTAGCCGTCCATTTTTGCAGCCAACCCCAACGTGACCCCTCGTCGGCCATTGTGTGTGTCGTCACGGCGACCGGCGACCGGCGACCTAAAGATAATGGAGTGAGAAAGATAAGTACTGCCCAATATTTTCCATAACAGACTGTACATCTTATTTATTTAAAGTACATTCAAGTAAATTCAACACTTTAGAGACAATTTAGTTTTATAAGTTAACGTGCTTGTAAGTGACTTCCGGTCAATTTTAGTTGCGCCTGCGCAGTATCACTAAGAATATAATTCTGTCAGCGCATGCGATTTAGATATACCTTCATGTTTACGTAGGACTTCCAGGTATTCCGTGTACATTTTATGAATACGCACTCGATTTGCGTGTAGTTCTTCCCTTCGCCGGTGACCCGCCTTACTACTAAGATCTCGGTACATTCCTGTGAACCAAGTTGATCAACTAGGGCATTGAATTTAGGTAATTGTTCTTACCGGGTAGAGTCACGGGTGAATATCACGGCACAAGTACTGTCACTGAATTCGCGAATATCCACGCGTATAAGGTTCGGGAAATCTGGAATACTACGAGACTTGATAATATTAAATTGTATAAATTGTATTCAATACCTTTCGGTATTATTTTTGTTAAAATGTTTTCTTCGAGTTACTACTATTAAATTCAACACTTAAACTCACTGGCGCACTTGTTTATTCAATTCCCCACTCCCTCATTTTAGGTCGACGTTTTATTTCCCAAAGTTGCCAACTGTATCGATCACAAATCCTAGGGATTTTCGTGATTTAGTCTGGTTGAGGAGAACTATAATTAAATTACGTGGCACCCAGAGATATATATATATATTTTTTTTTTTTTGAACCACCCCTTCTCCACTGAGAAGCCGGCACCCTCAGCCTGTGCGAGGATTTTGGTTACGGTGTCCTTTTGGCACGTAACAATGTTAAACTCTAGTTATAGTTAACCATAGTTTAAACCTTCAGTGAGCAACTCAGCCTAAGTGTTTATTCCATGTGTCACAATTTTCACAATAATTTTTACTATCAAATTTTTTTGTTATTTCTTCTGCTAATCCTTTTGACATTTTAAAATCGCGTGACACGCAGTGTGCGATATTTTTTCATTCTAATACCTCCCCTGTAATTTCCGTAGTCTTTAACTCTGGCCGCTATTTTGATAATAAATCAGTTTTGACATTTTGTTTCCCGTTTAAGTACTCTATTTCAAAATTATACTTTCCTAGCTCAACTTTCCAACGCATTAGCTTTTGATTTGGATTTTTCATACCAAAGGTTTATGATCCTATTTAATTTTGAATTTTCTTTAACCCGTCAGAACTCACGTGAATTTTTCGGTGATCTTTACTCGCGTGATGAGAGATTTGCTCACGCTCTGTGCGCATGCGTCAAATATCTCGCGCGCTTAGTTTTTATTTAAATTTATAAATCATAACCTCAACATATTTTTAGATAGTTTTTTTTTAATGTATGATTAACAAATTCAAAATATTATACTTATCTGATTATTATGTGATCTTCAAAATATTGTAAAAGGCAATAATTAAAATTTCTTTTAATCATGTTGAGATTTGCGCTAGTTTGTGGCTAAAATATGGTCAAAGTATGTCCAAGAGAAAATAAAAATACACATTGTTTTGACAATTAAAATATCTGAACTCATTTTTATTTTTATCAACGCCTTCTGTCCTTTTCAAATAATTATAAAATAACTATACAGGGGAATAAACTATTAATGTAATTAATAACTTCAACAAATCATAACCCAGATTATTAATTGGAGTCAGTTTATTTGTATTTATAATTTTATTTATTCATTTTATATATTAAAATTAAATGTAATTTTTATAAAATAATTTAACACATATTATTCAGGTCTATTCTGTATGGAATCCGTTAAACGTTAACACGTTAAAAATACTTGTTAAAAAATAAGAATTAGCGGGCCGTCAAAAATTAGCGTCTCTTTTGGTATTCATTATGGTCCATTATGAACGTATATGCTAAAACTTAAAATTTAACGGTGCCGTTAATATCTGAAGTGAAATGAGTGACAAATGTCAAAAAATGCCATGAAAACACGTCGTATCTTATTTGCATCATACATATCTTTCTTCTTATTTGATTGGATTAGGATTGTTTATATATATACAGCATTTAGATTTTTTTATTATCGTTGAAACATTCCTCATTATATTCCAGTGTTGTTAAAGAATATTTAAAAAAAAAATGTGCTGTTGATTTGTGAATTATATATGTGTAAACATAAAGTTGGGTTATAATTTTCGGATTGACATTACATTTGACGTTTAAGTGCATTGTTACTTATGTATTATATTTGACCATTTTTCTAAGTGTTATATCTTAATATTTTAGTTATTTGTAGATAAATAGTGGACAATATTATTAGTGATGAGACTCAGCCACCCTCACTCGGTCAAATTTAAAAAAATTATTAGCAATTAACAAATAAATTTGTTTCATAATTCGCAGTTTCCTACTATTCGCAACCAAAATTAAGCATGTAAATAATAGAAATAAAGAATACTGCAATAAAAACAAGATTTGGTACGTGTAAAACGCACCAATGCGTAGAGCTCGCCTTTATGTAAGAAATGCGTTGCGAGCAGTGGTTCTTAATTATTGGGGCCTTTTGGTTAATAATTTGAAAACATGTTATAGACATAAAAAGTTGTTCAATTTTTTGTATATTATATTGATAAATTTATTTCGGGCTTTGGGTTAACAACATGAAAAAATCTTGTAAACATAAAATATCTTAGAATTTGTAGTAGAATTTTTGAGGGCTTTAATTATTTTTATAAGGACAGTATTAAGGGGGGCTCTAAATTTTGTGTCCCTATAACTCGGGAAGTATACGGGCGATATGATTTAAATCGCGAGCGGATTCAAATGGGATGCCAAATAATATGTGTACCAAATTTGGCGTGAATCGGTCCGGTACCTTCAGAGGAGTAGAGGGCACACATTTGGTCTTATGAGCGACCGAGCGAGCGACGACTAACATCCAAGTTATATATATATTTTTGTATTCAGGGCGACGAAACAAACACTTTTTGTTAATAACATTTTTTAATTCGAGAATGCTACAGACACACGACCGAATGCGTTAGCTTCTTCGGTACTTCGTACGGCGAGCTAAAAAGTAGAGCAGTCGGGAATAGAACAACATATGTAGTATGGCGGAATCGGTAAGATTCAGTAAACACGACGAGACGCGTACTCAATGTAGAATATGATACAGCTGGTATCGAATTTTAACAGAGTACAAAATGTATTCGAATACTCAGGAACGTGTATTCGAGTATAGCGAGTACTTTCAAGAATCGAGTACATACCGATTCTTTGTACTCGAGTATCACATCACTAAATATGTATTGTAAGATTTGATCATGCCGATAATAATTGCAATTTTCAATAATTATCGTGATTTAACATCATCTTCTAAACTATTTATGAATGCAGATATGTTTAGTTTTACAAATATTCACTTATAAAATAACACTGACATTTAATGAGGATCTTTCAACTCAACGATAACAAAAAATCTAAATAACTATGAAAATATAACGTAAATATTTTAACACTACCCTTGAAGTTGCCGTTGAAATATACAATATTAACGTGACAGTTGAGAAAATTTGTTAAAATTTTAGCGGTTTATGCGTTAGCGAATACAAAAACACGTTAAAAATATTGGTTAATATTTTAACGTTGACCTTGAAATTAGCGGCTACGCTAAAAATTACAGAATAGGCCTGAAAGCTAGTTGAATTAACAATCCTCGTCGTGTTTTTTTAGCTAAGTTTCACAGTCGATACAATGTATATTGCACTGGTAACGGATGAGTTTTAAAATTAAGGGGGCTCACCAGTCCAGAAATTTCAAAAAATCGATGCTTCTTTTTTTGCATTTTCTTGTAGCTATACTTATCAGGAATCACTGTGCCAAAGAATTTTTTTGATATCTCCTATCTTTTTCGAGATATGATCCTCTAAGGCAGGCGCTGTAAAATGTAGAATTTCGTATTTTTAGCGCGCAGTAGTGTCTTTTTATGTATTCATGACGCTGTATAACGTTTGTTTTGAGTATTTTTCTAACTCAGTACAGTTTCATAAATAAGCACTTGTGAGTAGTAAATATAAATTTGGTCCAGAAATGGCTGATTAGCTCTAAGTATAAAAATTTCAGTTATATCAAGTAATAAACATAACTAAAACTTTAAACGCGTGTTTCTCGAAATGACTTTCTTCGACACCTGTGTCAAGTTTACTCTAAATCTATTCATCCAAATTAGCTCAAATTTTGACAGAATATTTACAACTAAACCACAACCAGATTTTTTGGATAAAATATGGCCATTTTATGACCATTTTAATCTCAAAAAAATGGTAAAATTTCACACTTTTTTTTTAAACTGCCGCCATTTTGTTTCTATACATGCAAAATTGCTAATTCTGGTTCCGCCAATAACCACACTCATATAGATTAAGTTTTTTTTTTACTTTTTTTTTTTGGATGCCCCTGAGCTTCAAAATCTTGTCACAAGTAGAAGCACCTTTTTTTTTTTAGATACTTAGCAATATATAATATATATATATATATATATATATATATATATATATATATATATATATATATATATATATATATATATATACTGATCAATATATGTAAAAAAAAAAAAAAAAATTGTTCTCTTGAATAGTTAATAAATAAAATAATAACACCCGTAGGCAAACGAAGATGCACGATCAAGCCCAACCGCTACCGAAAGTAAATTTTTCATGCATACACGTTTACTCTCGTGAGAGAAATGCTCACAATTTCCGAAATGCATGAAAATAATAATTTTTATTCAGCTTTACTTACAATTGTCGGATTTGGGAAATTTATAATTTCAAAATAGATAATATTATTTGAAGATAGAAAAAGTTTCATCTTCCCATTCCATTTAAAAAAAAAAGTTATTTACATTTTAAATCGAGCGTGAGCAAAATGCTCATAGCGTGAGTGCTGACGGGTTAATATAAATGGTCTGAAATTTTTAAATGCCCAAACGATTGCTTTTAATTCTTTCTCTATCGTTGATTAATTTTGTTCAGCAGAATGTAAATTTTTTGAAGCGTAACTTATAGGTTTTTCTTGATTGTTATGTGTTAGTACGGCTCCGATTGTATAGTCAGAGGCGTCAATTTTTTGACTGTTCTCAAATGCTGCACGATATTCGTGCTCGTAAATGTCAATATGAGAATCTTTTTTCAAACACTTTGTAAACGGTTTTGTTAATTTCGCGAAATTTGGAATGAACCGTCTGTACCATCCCAAGGTCCCTAAATATTGTTTTATTTCCTTTTTTGTTTTAGGAATATTTAGTTTTCTTATACTTTCAATTTTTATCATTTGTATTAAGTCCGTTTTGATTTATTATGTAGCGTAAATACTTAACTTTTGCTTGCAAGAATTCTGATTTGTCTTTTTGTATTATTAAAATTTTCACATACTCGTCCAATATTAATTATGTGTTCTTTTAAGGTTTTTCCGAAAATTATTATATCGTCTAAATATACCAGGCAGATTTCATTAACTAATTCTCCTAAAACTGTATTAATCATTCTCTGAAGCGTTGCCGGAGCATTTTTTAAGTCAAAAGGCATTCTAAGATATTCATAGTGTTCTGAAAGGGTGGAAAATGCTGTTTTTTCTCTATCCGATTCATTCATAACTATTTGGTGGAATCCTGAATTTAAATCTAGTGTTGTGAAATATTTTGATTTGCCGATGTGGTCAAAAAGTGTATCGATATTCCGGACAGGAAATTTATCATCTTTTCTTCTCGTATTCATTCTTCTAAAGTCAATTACCATTTTAGTTTTATTTTTATTAGATGCATCCGCTTTTTTCGGAACTATCCAAATAGCGTGACCAGGGGGATAAGGATTTTTGAATTACGTTTTCTTTTAATAATTTTTGTACATGCAGTTCAATTTCTTACTCATAAACTTGTGGTAGTCGATAATTTTTTGTATAAATGTGTGTTTCGTCAGACATTATTATTTTATGTGTGAGATAAAGGTTCGTTATCTTTTTGGACTAAATCTGTATAATTTTCAAGTAGTTGATCTAACATTTGTTTTTCTGTTGAATTTAAATGAGAATTACGAATTTCTATTGAATTTATTTCTGTTACATTATTTTCTCCTTTTAATTTATAATGTTTGTCATTTATTGTTACGTTATTATTTTTAAAATCCATTTTTATGTCAAGTGTATGAGAGGCATCTATCTATTCCAAATAATATATAATAATTTTTATGAAATTTAAATATATAACATTTAATTTTTTTTTTTTATTCATTTTAATTTCTACATATTTTTAGTAAATAGTAAATCAACTTGTAGTTGATTTACTATTTACTGTTTTGAATGTTAATTTTGTATCTGTTTGTTCAATTTTAATTTTTCTGCTAAATCTGGATGTATTAAATTTATAGCGGATCCGGTGTCAAAAAGTATATTAAAATAGCTTTGTTGTAGTGAAGGTAGATCGTGTGTTAATGAGGACATTATGTAGTGTTCTCGTGTATTATTGTTTCTAATTCTAAAAAAATCATTATTTTGATCGATTGTTTGGTCGTTAGTCTCCTCTTCTTCGTCTTAGTTTGTCTGTTCGTCGGATTCTATATTATAATTTTGTTCTAGGGTATCGGGATTCTTAACGATAAATGAACCTCTTATACAATGACATAAAATGTATCACTATCAATTTTTGAACTTCTGTTGTAATTGCATTTTTTGCTCTAAACTGTATGCAGTCAGGAGTATTTTTGATTTATAATGCAAGTATTTTTCTAGTATAAGTTTTAATGTTCTTTTTGAATTTAATTTGAATTTACAGTACATTATATCTTGCAATATTATTTCAGCAGACAATTTGTCAGTAAAGTTTGTAGTTAAATACAATTTTAATTCTTCCCAGTCTTTGAAATTATTTTCAGAAAGAAGTTCTGCAGATTTAGGAATTAATTTTGTTTGTAACTATTCCAAATAAATAGGTTTTTTGTATCAGTAACAAGGTTATTGTGTTTGTCGTTGCATAGACTTCGTGTACAGTTTTTATAAAATTACTAACTAATTATATATTTCCTTCGTAATGCGGAATTACGTCGATAATTAATTAATTCACCTAATGTGATATTAGCCATAGAAGTAACTTGTGAAAGTTTACTTGGTCTTAATTTTATTTGAATAGGATTTAAATTTAAATTCGCTATTTCTAATTCAAGATTTTGTTCTTGAGAATCGTCTGATTCTGATGAGTTATCATACTCATGAATTAATGAATAATTATAAAATGAGTGTTTACAAGAGTAGTTGTTTAGTGAATATTACTTACTGTAATATGGCTAACAATACTGTGAGTTTGACGGACATCTCCGGCATCTAGTAGTCGTTTGTGTTGTAGCTCTGCGGATGACTGTTGTCTTCGACGACGTGAACTGGTACCGAACAGCAAGTGCTCTTCCTTCCTATTGATGAGGACGTGATCTGGTTACCGGAACAGCAACTTGTCGATTTGGTGTAGTCTTCTTTTAGAGATACTTATGTAAAGAGGGGGTGGGGTGATCATGCGCCATAGCAAAGTATAACAATTACAATGTAACATAATTTGTACACATGAGGTGTTGCTGCAATTGCTATTTTGACAGTTCATGCGGATGCAGTTCTATTTTGAACATTTTAGCATCATATTTCGCGTGATTTGTTAAATTGCATAAGGTTTGTGGTTTGATTTTCTACAAAATTTGTTAGTGAGTTGTGATATTAATTAAAAGGTAAGTTTATTTAGTGAAACATATTTATTAATTTTCATATTAGTTTTGTATCCAATTGTGGTTAATGTGTATGGAGCATTGAAAATTATCCAGGAATAAGAGAAGGAAGAGCGACATGAAAATAGAATTCTAAGACGAACATTAAGAGATGCTCAGAGATGCAGCTGTATTTTGGAAGCAAAGGGGGCAAGAAAACCGGCGACGTTACATACAGCGATACTTTTAGTAGTATCATTACCAAAAATAATAATTAGCTTTTTTCAGAGCCATCAATTTTATATTTGAAAGGAAATTGCAAATTACATTTGTAGAGGTACAGGTATTATAAATACTACTCCCAACCACTTTCCACATAATGGACATCAACAACTCCTTTTGCTCTACTGTTACTTTATCTTCGCGTTTATTTTCAATTTAGAGAAAATATAAAAAGAACACAAGGAAACAAGAGTAGTCGTTAAAAAGACTGATTTAATATGAACAAAACAAAAATATAAAAAATAACGAATAACGATGCTAGCAAAGGCGTCAAAAACCACTAAATATTTTGAAAGGTAGTGTTGCCAACTTAAATTTTGTCACTGTAATCAACATGCAAAATCCCCTGGGATAGCAACATTAGGGTTATTCTGTAGAAAGCAACATCTGATATTGCTATACGTCATCAATTGCAGCAACATCAACTGTTGCTATATTACAGAATAGGCACCCAGGTTTAAATATTCCTTTCAAAAATAGAAGGCGCACATCTAGACCATATACAAGTCTTAAGTTTGAAGTTTCACAATTTTACGTTCGAAGGTTTGGTTCTAGTCTAAAGCGTTTACAGACACACACACAGACGTCATTGTGAAAATATTCCCATTCGATTCAGGGAAGGTCGAAACGTGTATATCCGTTGAAATCTCGAGTTTGAAATGTTCATGAATACAATACTTACTTATTACTTAGTAAAAGAAAGTAAAAAGTATGAAATTTGCAAATGTAAAATGTTTGAAATTAAAAAAAATCCAAATTCAATGTGAATGTTTGTACATAAATCCTATATTTGAAATTCAAATGATTGAGAGTGAATTTGGTTGCGAATATAGATTAATTTTGGTTTGTTAACTTGGTCTTTGTTAAGAAAGCAGCTGGAGTGACCTTCACTCGACTTTGGTATATGGTTATGATACTATAATAATGCTTAATTTGGTTTTGAAGTGATTCTAGAATTGCTATGAATGAATGTCGATATGAATTGTAAATAGGTTAACGTAAATGTAACGTTTCTATTTTAAATAGCGATATTTCAGTAAATGGACTATTTTTAGAAAAAACATTGTTAACTAAAGTGGCTAGAATTTATAATTTCTTACCGTATGCGAGACATTGGAGAAGAGCTAAAGCATTCAGTCGTATGTCTGTAGCATTCTCGGCTCAAATAATTTCCTTAACAAAAAATGATTATCTCGTCGCCCTGAATCCCAAAATATACCTAACTCATATACTTGGATGTTAGTTTCTGCTCGCCAAATTGAGCCCTCTACTCTGAAGGTACCAGAGCGATTTGAACCAAAAGTTCTATACATATTATTTTGCATCTCATTTGAATCCGCTCGTAGTTTAAATCCAACCGCCCATATACTTCCGGAGTTATAAGGCCCCAAAATTTGACCCGCCCCTCCCTTAATTATAAGTATACAATATTTCTTCATATTGATGACCCAAAGGATATAAAAAAATTAATTTAAAATGTTTAAATATGCACTAATATATTTAGTATATCTTATTTACATGTTCTATTCATGTTCACTAAATTTACAAAATTGTTTCATAATATCGCTTTATTTATTTGTTAGTTTTTGCATCCATAGTAACTACATTTCCAATTTGTTCTCGTAATAATCGTAAGCGCAGTGTCATCGAATGCAATCAATTGATTTAAGAATGAAACATGTTGCCTTACAAGGTATTATACATTTGTTTCATGTGTTTTGCTAATGTTAGTTGGTAAGATTCGCATTGCGGTTCAGATAGATAACTAGATACTTGGTCAGATGGATGGATGGATTTGGATGGGTGAGAAGTGGACTGTATTCTGTATATGAAATTGGCACTTGGTTAACCTAGATTGGGCCATAATAAGTCTATTTATATTTGTACTTATTGTTGCAAAAACGTGCAAAAGAATCAAAAGCGCAGTTAGAAGCAGCTCCTATTTAGCTCGCCGTACGAAGTACCGAAGAAGTTAAAGCATTCGGTCGTGTGTCTGTAGCATTCTTGGATCAAAAATTTCCTTAACAAAAATTGTTTGTCTCGTCGCCCTGAATTCAGAAATATATATATATATATATATATATATATATATATATATATATATATATATATATAATAACTTATATATTTGGAAGTTAGTCGTCGCTCGTAAACCAAATTTGTGCCCTCTACTCCGGTCAAGGTAACGGAGCGATTCACTCCAAATTTAGTACACATATTATTTGGCATCCCATTTGAATCCGCTCGCAGTTTATATCCAATCGCCCGTATACTTCCCGAGTTATAGGGCCCCAAAATTTGGAGCCTCCCTTTATACTGCCCTTATAAAAACAATTGAAGCACTTAAAAATTCTACTAAGAATTCTAAGATATTTTTTATCTTTAAGATTTTTTCATTTTGTTAACCCAAAGCCCGAAAAAAAAAATTAAATATTATAATTTTGAATTTTAAAATATGTACAAAGTTTAATCTACAAAAAATTGTAAGACTTTTTATACCTATAACATTTTTTCAAATTGTTAACCAAAAGGCCATAATAATTAAAAACCACTGCTCGCAACGCATATTTTATCTAAAGGCGAGCTTTGCGCATTGGTGCGTTTTACGCGTACCAAATCTTGTTTATGTAATAAAATGTTATACTTTAAATAATAAATATCTTTAAAGCAAGAACACATATTTCATTGCGATTGTATCGGTGTTACCAGCGGTTGGCAACCTATGGCACGCGTGCCACTTGGAAGCATTTTAGATGGTACTGTAAAGCGATTGACGATTATGAGTACATTTTCAATATTTTCTGTTGTTTTTACATACAATCATTTATTTGTTATACATATTTTTGCACTAGAGTGATAATTGTAAGAAAATGCTGTTTTATTAGTTATATATCCATTTTTTTTAAATCACGTTTTTTTCCGGTGAGGGGTGTTTTCCTCCCCGTACCCCTCTCCCATAGCGTCCTGGTAACAGAGATTGGGCTCGAAAACTAACTTTGACACTGAAATCTACTTCCGCCTCTGAGTGGTACGCACCTGAGGTTTGATTGAAAATGTTGCAAAATATAGCACACTTTCACGAAGCGCCGTCCGCTGGGTCATACGTTCGTAAATTACAACATAATTCACTGTAATATAAAAATTGTTAGATTAACATTAATAATAGAAATTAATTTGGATAATTACGCTGTAAATTACGAATTACAACGCTGATAATACATCAAAAATATATGTTCTACAAATTCTAAATTATTTTAAGTATTTGCAGTAATTTTAACAAATTAGTTTGGAGTCTGTGGCTGATAACTTAAAATAATAATAAGAAACTCTTTACCACAAAGTATTTTAATGAGCTACATACGTATTTCGACGGTTTTTCATTATTATTTTATGCAATAATTTGTTTTATTTTAGCATTCTGGCGACAACGATGTTCTACCAACACAAATGTGCCACGATTGTGTGTGTGTGATTCGTTCTAAAATCTCGGGAATCGGATAAGAAGTTCAAGGCTTATTTAAATATAATTACCAAAACCAAAGAGGAAGTTGTCGCAGACAATACTAGAAATATTTCAGACATCACAATAACCGACGGTATTAGGAGCGCTAAATCAGAAGATGCATCTCACGTGACGGTTACAAGTTTAGTGAAAACCGGTCAAAATATGAATACTTTTATTGAAGAGATACAACTACATGTTAAAACCGAATTGAATACTTTATCAAACGATTTGACTTTACGTAACAGAGAGTTATCTTCAGAACATGGAATTCAATCGGAGGAATATCAAAGTAACGATAATATTCATGACCATAGTTAAGAACCACCAAAAACATTAAGAACACCATTATTAATGGCAGAAATGCAAGAAGATCTTGACCAAGAATTAGACTTGGTAAAACATGAAATAAAGACTGAAGTATCAAATGATATAAACTATAAAAACAGCATTGTAATGTACAATGAACCAGCTGATAAACAAGACATTGCAATAACATCTGAAATTCATGTTCAACCCAATCAATTAGCAATTATTACCTCCGATGTAAATAATGAAATGTAGTATTGCTGAGACGTCCAATTCAAATTCCATCAAAGCACTCGCTATTGAATCAACCAGGTCACTCATTAAATTCAATGAATCCATGCGCTTTGCTAGAAAGATTAAATATTAATTTTATCAACAAATTACCGGACAAACAACCAATGTAAACAAACAAATGATGTCGCATCGACAGAGATAATTGAAATACCAACAGCAAATATTGAGATGACGTCAAGTGATCATGAACACGTGCAGCTACTGCCGAAAAATAGGCGACACTTCGAGATCCAAGGTGAAATAAAAATTTTTTGTATCGAATCTTCCGAAAAACCATATTCGTGTAAATTTTGCAAAAAGTCATTCAGTGAAAAAGTTAAATTGGTGAATCATAGGCGAATACATATCAAAAAGTATACATGTGCAGTTTGTAAAAAGTCCTTCAATACCAAATCTAAACTTGTTATTCATGCACAAAGGCACACCGGAGAGAAACCATATTCGTGTACATCGTGCAATAAGTTATTTAGCCTAAAAACAAATTTACTTAAACATACGCGAACGCATACCGGACTGAAACCATATTTTTGTACATCTTGCAAAAAGTCATTTAGCACCAAATCAAATTTAGTTCAACATACGCGAACGCATACCAGAGAGAAACCATTTCCGTGTACAATTTGTAACAAGTCATTTAGTCAAAAACATAATTTATCTACGCATATTCAAACGCATACCGGAAAGAAGCCATATTTGTGTACATCTTGCAATAAGTCATTTAGCGACAAATCAAATCTAGTTCAACATATGCGAACGCATACCGGAGAGAAACCATATACGTGTACAACTTGCAATATGTCATTTAGCCTAAAAACAAATTTACTTAAACATACGCGAAGGCATACCGGAGAGAAACCATATCCGTGTACAATTTGTAACAAGTCATATAGTCAAAAGTATCATTTATTTCGACATATACGAAGGCATACCGGAGAGAAGCCATAATCGTGTACATCTTTAAATTCCCACTCGCGGACTCATGCCCCAATGAAGTGATATTCGTGTATAATTTAAATTAAATTATGTGATTTCAATCCGGAGAGAAACTTTATTCGCTCAACAACACAGACAAGTTCTTTTTTCATTTGGGGTATAATTCCGAATATATAGAACAAAAGCGATAATTGTAAACTGGGTAATCAGACAATAATTATAATTTATTAACTGAAATATATTTCAATAAAATGTATCATCTAATAAATATTTAAATCGTTAAGGAATTTCATCGTGAAGAAAAGTATTTAAGGAAAATAATTTTAGGAGAACGTCTTATTCTTCACAGTTTCTTTATTCAATAAAGATAATGTACGACCGGTTTCGATTTTTACTTTCTTTTACAGAGTAATAAGTAAGTATAGGGATCACCAAAATAATCGAAGTCGAGATTTCAACGGATATACACGTTTTGAGCTTCCCTGAATCGAATGTGACTATTTTCGGAGTGACGTCTGTGTGTGTGTGTGCGTGTGTGAGTGTGTGTGAACGCTCTAGAGCCGAAACTGTCCAACGTAAAATTATGAGATTTCAAACTTAAGACTTGTATATGGTCTAGTTGTGCACCTCCTATTTTTGAAAAGAATATTCAAACCGGCAGTGCATGTTTACTCTATGCATTTTTTGTTCTATCTCCAATATCACTAGAACGGCTGCACTTACGGCAAAAATAGTTATGTTCATAATGAAAGATATTAATATTTCGCACAACTTTTGTTTGAAAAGTTTCTTCAATAAATGTACCAGTTAGGAAAAAACCGCTACCGAAAATTATGAGAATCTTGTTTACGTTGTCATGGATTCGAATGTAGCTTAATAAATCGGATCATCTTCGCCTGTCAATATTTCGACAAGAAAACAAAATGGTCTGAATTAGATAAATGACATTTCAGAATATTTCTGTAGAGAATTGCTTAGTTTTGATAGTTGGTACTTCAAAACCATTACAAATTGGTATTGGTATAATTTTCAACGCATTCATTTATAGGTAAGGTAAGCTTGGTTTTCATATTGATTCTGTTGGATTATTATTTCCTAATATTATATTTTTATAATCAATAAATATTGATGAAAACTACGTAAAAGAAAGTCCCGCGTTGGCCACAACCCATTTTTTACAAAATCATCATCAGGTACATAGCTGGTTGAAAAAGAAAATTTATAATATCCAAATCAAAAATAAAACATAAGCAACTTATACTTACAAACTAATAATACATATTGTTGAAGGTCAGATTATCCATTGTGAAATAACAATTTTGGTGTATAAACATATTTAGATATTAAATGATGTAAAATTTAACGGTACAAAAGAATATATGAATGAAAATTACAAATCTGACTTTAGTGTCAAAAACACACATGAATGAATAAAAAAATTAGTCAATATTAAAGTTCATATTGGCTGTAAACTAGTGTCCTTCGATGTCACTAATTTATTTACTAACATTCCTAAATTGGAAACTATTGACTTTATATCCACAATGTTAACCGAAACAGATTGGTCAATTGGTGAGAGAGAACAGTTCTTGAATTTACTTAAAATTTGCTTAGAACAAAAATTTTTTGTTTTTAACAACATATTTTACAGTCAAACTGACGGTTTAGCAATGGGCTCTCCGCTCTCTCAAACTGGGAGAATAACCTTTTCACAAGTACTATTATGGGTGTAAAGAATATAATTTTTTGGTTCAGATATGTGGACGACGTGATATGTTTATGGCAAGGAGATGACTCAGACTTAAATAATTTTTTATTAGACATTAACAATTTACACAATAACATCAAATTTACATTAGAGAAAGAAGTTGATGGCAAATTAAATTTTTTAGATTTGACAATTTACAATACATCACATAAATTTGAATATGCGATTTTTAGGAATCAACACAAACTGACGATACTATTAATTTCTTCTCTAATCATTGCATTCAGCATAAGTTATCAGCTTTTAATTCTTATATACACAGATTGTGCACAATACCATTAAGTACTTTAAATTTGAATAAAGAAGTCAGTATTATTAAACAAATAGCTATTAGAAATAATGTTGACACAAATTTAATAGACAAATGAATTAGTAGAAAATTAAATAAAATCAATTGCAAGAGATGTTTCAATTCGAGTTCCACATCCTTAGATAACGCATCTCGCTGGTATTCATTAACTTACATTGGAGATTTATCCTTACAGATTAGAAACATTCTGAAACATTACAATATTAATATTGCTTTTAAACCGACCTCTAACTTAAAGAAACTAATTTCATTTAAAATAGACAAAAGAGATAAAATGGATAACAGTGGCGTATACAAAATTAATTGCTCAGATTGTAATGCAGCCTACGTAGGACAAACAGGTAGATCTTTTAAAACACGTCTTAAAGAACACCTTAACTGTATTAAAACAGGTAATGGTTTTTCAAATTTTGCGGAACACATTTTAAATTCAGGACATAACTTCGATCAATGAAGAAATTTTGAGATCATACATTTTCAAACAAAAGGCTATTTACTTAATATTTTAGAGAATTTAGAAATATTAAAAATTGACAAAAACAAAAAAACAGTGACTTCATTAAATGACAAAATACAATTTGAATATAGCCCTCTCCTATCTATTTTATGCGACGCTACTGATTCCAGCTGATTTTTAATATACGTTCCTCATGTAGTGGTTCCTTGCCAATTGACCATTCTGTTCCGGTCCGTTTACGCTTCACGTTATTTGTTGTTGTTTCTTAAATTTTATTTATATACAAAATTCATATATTCTTTTGTACCGTTAAATTTTACATCATTTAAGGCCGCCGACAGATTCGAAAAATTCATCACAAAACGATATACTATATATAACATGATGATTCAATTATGTATACCAAAACTTACTTCTAACGAATGCCTCAACCTTGACGAGCAGTCTGTGTGCGACAAGATAAGGTTGTATTTTAGAAGAAGATGGAAAATTGGAGATAAGACTATTTATTCGAGAATGAGAATATGAATCGGCAAATTACCAGAAAAATAAA
This sequence comes from Leistus spinibarbis, assembly GCA_933228885.1. NCBI lineage: Eukaryota > Metazoa > Arthropoda > Insecta > Coleoptera > Carabidae > Leistus > Leistus spinibarbis. The sequence goes on along the minus strand of CAKOGD010000048.1, from coordinate 371,073 downwards.
TTACATACATTTTACCGATTGAGTAAACTGTATATTAATATATATAATTAAAATTTTGTTTCTATAACTAATATATACATATTATATAAATACAAAGATAAGTTAAGAGGATGAGCAACCCGTCTTGCATGCACGTGAGGGACGGGTCGGGTGTTAGGGCAGTATAGCACGTGTAGCTTGTTGGGCGGTGCTAATTGTGTGACGTTGTGGGTCACTCAACGGAGTGGGAGCACAAAGTACACTCAGAATTAAATTGACTCTCCGTATGCTTCGTATCTGATTTTTACACAACTATGCATTATTATTCTACATATACAAATAACGATATCGTTCTAAAATATATAAACAAGAATGCTCATACAATATATTATAACTATTGGAACGTTTTTTTTTTTCAGTTTCAGAAAAATGAATTATATATTCAATATTGAAAAATACGTTTATTATTTTTAAAAAAAAACACATATTTTAATAATAGAATTATATTTACAACAAATAATATTTTTTATATATTATAAGAATAACAACAGAATAGATATGTATATGAATGATAATTGGTCTACCATTTCACTACGAAATTTGTGGCCGCACATCATCTCTGAATGTATGGGGCCGTTTTTAGCCATTTGAGATACAGGAAGATCTGAAGATCCCGGAGCGATTTAAACCAAAGATGGTATTCACATATTCTTTGGCATCCCATTTGAATTCGACCGTAGTCAAAATCCTATCGCCCGTATTTTCCCGGAGTTATAGGACCCCAATATTTAGGTTTAAATATTCAAAAATTTACGATGTTTTTCTTATATGGAAATTTTAAAATAATTTTCGATTAACAGTTTTTTTATTTTCTTTTTCTCGCATTGCTGCAATTATGTAATCAGGATCCCTTATATGTCCGTTACGTGGTATTCGTGGATCTACTAACTCAGGTAGAAGGCAATATGTATAAAATTTAACTAATTTTTCTTCCATGTGCTTCAACCAGAACATGTCATCCCATTTTTTATGTAAAACTAACTTGCTGCTAACAGAGCTAGATACAAAGTGAACTCATAATTTTATAAAATTGA